>SJYA01002249.1:139873-212121 GCA_006410615.1 Neotragus moschatus
TGTGTGGTGTGTGTGGGTGTGTGGGTGGGTGGGTGTGAGAGTGTGTGTGTATGTGGGTTGGTGTGAGTGTGTGTATGTGTGGTGTGTGTGGGTGTGTGGGTGGGTGGGTGTGAGAGTGTGTGTGTGGGGGGGTGTTCCTGGCTCCTCAGTTGGCCTCAGCACCCCTGTACCTCAGACTCCCTATCTTTCCAGCACTACAATCCTGGTCTGCAAGCTCCCTGTGGACCAGTGTCTTCTCAGTGGTCTGCTGATTTCAGCTCACACGGGTGCCCATAATTAAGTCTTCGGAAAAACTGCAAGCTGGTTGTTAAGCCGTTAGTATCTTAGAAACAACTATGGTGGAAAAGAGTATGTACACTATAGAAATCGGCGAGAGCTACAATCAAGGGTTCACCCAACCCCAAGAAAGCCAGCTGTTAAACATTCAAAAGCACATGGAGGCTCTGAACTTTTGTTCCCCGCCTTGCCCCTCAGCCCAGGTTCTTGCACCATAGAACATATTCGTTCTCATATAAGCGTCAGCATGTGATGGAAGCGTATAAATGTGGACCATCATCAGAAGCACCAGTGACTAACGACCAGAGAGGGAGAGTCCAGGAAGGCTTCCTGGAGAAGCAAGATACTGAATCCATAGTTACTCTTCCTCAGGCCCACATTGTTCCTTCAACCTACGCTTCCCAAAATCCTACCACAGGCCAGACTCTTTACAAACACTGTTGTTGTTATTTTTCAGTTGCTCAGTCATGTGCAGCTCTTTGGAACCCATGAACTGTAGCATTCCAGGCTTCCCAGTCCTTTGCTATCTCCCAGAGTTTGCTCAAACTCATGTCCATTGAGTCAATGATGCCATCCAACCATCTCACCCTCTGTTGCCCTCTTCTCTTCCTGCCCTCAGTCTTTCCCAGCATCAGGGTTTTTACCAATGAGTCAGCTCTTCGCATCAGTTACCCAAAGTACTGGAGCTTCAGCTTCAGCATTTGCAAACATGATCACGTTAAATCCTTGCCAGAGGAGTACTCTGAGGCTGCCCAAGGTTACTGGGAGACCTACCAGAGCCCAAACTTAACACCAGGGCTTTCAGACTCCAAAGCTCTCTCTCCACCATATCCTATTCCATGGATGTCAGACTCTTGACATTTCTGGTCCTGAGTTCCAGACTCCCGATCTTTGCCATCGGCCAGTGGCAGCTAGGGAAGGAACAGCTGGGAGAAGCCATGCCAGGGGAAGAGGGCTCTGAAGACAGGCACGGCACTCTGCTAGAGAGCTGGGAAGACCAGGGTCAGTCGTGGAAGCCCCCGCCAGCACGCCAGTCATGAGTTACCAGCTGCCACCACTCTGCCGGCGCCCCGTCCTCATTGAGAGGGGCAGCTGCCGTGCCTGCTTCTGTGTGTGGGTTTTACGGGGCTGGGAGGGAAGGGCCAATCCCTCTTCCACCAGTGTGCAGGCTCAGAAATAAATTAAAGCCGAAGTTTGCCAGCCTTGCGGGGGGGAGGAGAGAGCAGCCGCATCTCCACAGGGCAGCATCTCCAGGCTCAGAGCGCCAGCAACACCCCAGCACAAGCACTGCCCCTGTGACAGGCACTGCGCCGCTCAGAACCACATTCCACTCCACCCGCGTCCCTTCTCTACCTGGGGACAGAGGAGGAGGCTGAGGGACAGCAGGGCAACACCGGCCCACGTGCTCTGGGAGGTGGGAGGCCGTGTGTCAAACAGTGCGGACAAGGACGAAGAGCACATTCAAAGGAGCTGGGGGTGCAGGGGAAGGGTGGGGAGCAAGAGGTCAAAGCACAGTGAGCTTCTGAATGTTGAACAGATTTCCCGGGAGAAGGAAAGACCCTGACGTCTAGCCCTTGACAATTTCTATAGCGTACGTGCTCTCTCATCATGGCTGATTTAAGCCACCTGTGTTTCACAACTGGTTCGCATCTTCGTGAGCTGGCTCCAGCAGACCACTGAGAAGACACAGGTCCACAGGGAGCCTGCAGACCAGAACTGTAGTTGTGGATTCCAGGAACGTGCATGGTAAATAGCAACAACAACCAAAAGAACTGCCCCTCCCTGCACTCAGAGAGCCTATTACGAGGGGACCAGCCAGCCAGCCTCATCCGTACCCTTCACCCTCGGCCACACTGCCAGTGTGTCCACAGCCCATACCCTCTGCCCCCTCTGCTCCCATCACATCTGCCCTCTGCCCTGGCCAGCCCTCCTCCCGTGCTCTGGACCCTGAGCCCTCCCTCCTTCTCAGAGACGTCTGTCCCTGAGTATGCCCTCTTTCTCCCCACCCTCAGCCTTCCCCTCTCTACTCCTTCCTTCCCATCAGTGTCTGAGCATGTACTGGTATCATCCTCTTTTATTAAACTAGCTTCTCCTGATCCTTCATCCCAGCCCCATCCTTCGCCTTGCCTTCACAAGCGGATTTCTCGAAAGCATGGCCTACTCTCACTGCCCACCCTTCCTCATGTCCCAACCTTCTGGCTCCTGCCTCATCACTCCCCTGCAAGCTCAGGGAAAGGCCAGCAAGGACTTTCCGCAGATATGGACATCTCATAATTCTTATCTTCACTCCCAGCAACAAAGAGCAAAAAAAAAAAAAAAAAAAAGTCAAACACTTTACTTAGTCTGTGTGGAAAATAGCAATTATCCAAGTCCTTCCAGGAGAAATGCTAGTCAAGTTGCAAAGGCTGGTGGGCCACTTGACTCAGAAGTTCTTTAAATTGGCTGTGAACAGCAGCAGGCAGAATGGCATTAAATCAAGAATACAATACAAGGGTATATAATAGGAAGGGGAAGAATTGGAGGTTGGAGAGAAGGTGCAAGGTTGAACCTACTGCTCTGGGTATTTCAGGGAGAAAGAAGAAGGATGTCTTGATGGAATGGCAATGATAATGCCTTTAGAAAACTGTTCTTGAACCTCAGGGGATATTTAACGGGTGATTATGAAGTATGCAATGTTGGCTGTCTCTGCCTCCCCCATGAAACCTTCAGTAAATGCCACAAGGCTCACTAATGCATCGGCATGAATGGACTACGGGAGGGGGAGCCCAAAGAGAAAAATAAGGGGACAGCTGACATCTGGGTTACACCAGCTACAGCAGGGAGGAATGACAAGTGAATTCAGCAAAAATGTTTTATTTCTACATCTATTGTCAAGTCTAATTATTGGTTGAAATTAGAGGTTCTGCCCTGATCATGGCCATGAATAAATAAAAATATGTTTGAATTTCAGCAGATGTCATTGAATTTCACAGATCTTTCCCATCCCAGAAAGGAAAAGAAAGGTCCAGCTAGCCCTTTCATGCACAGACATCCACACTTAAGGCACAGAAACTCGCTCCAGAAATGATCCCCTTGACCAAAGATGTGAAAACAGGATTCCTGAATTTTCTCTCTAGCTGTGAAAACCATATCGATATTAAAGCCAAACTTGGCAAGAAAATATGAGTTTGTGAAAGCAGTTCTCCTTTGTGCTCCACACGTGTGCAGTATTCACATAGCTGGTCAACTCACAACAGACACCAAGAGCCTACGCTGGGCTAGGGACTGCAAGTGTCACGGAAGTAAAGACAGAGATGCGTACCATGTGGGTTTTGCCCTTGAGGAGTCCATTAGTTAATGCCTTCGACATTTGGGAGGCTGTAATTTGGGTGTAGTCCACTGATGTTCTCGTTTAAGTTCGTGATAAAGGAGGACATCACTCAGGGCCCTCCCCTACGAGCTGCCCTGAGGTTCAGCTTGATCAAGACCATCTCCCCAGCCCTGACCCTCTTCCTCTCACCCACTAATGTGTCTCTGCTTGCACTGTGCCAGCTCGGTCCTTCTGCTCCCACTGCTGGCAGAACCGCACAGCTTGAGATTGGGTCCAGGAACTGAGTAACTAAATTACTGCCTTCGCTGTTCATCACTCTCAGCGGTGTGCATGTGCGTGGACGCCAGCCTAGCAAGTTTCAGCAGCACCGTGATTAAGTTCTCTGAGGAAGCAGCGTCTAGATGTGATGGCTCAATAGAGCCAGGCTCCCAACAACATCACAGATGGAGCTTTTTCTGTACTTGGGGCTGTACCAGATTAACCTGTACCTGCCTACCTTCTCCCCAAAGGCATACTTCCCTGTGGCCAAGCCCTGCTAAGGCTTTTGAAGCAGAATTCAAAAGATTCAAGAATCAAATTCCTAGAAGTTTTGACGATGAGAAGTTACTCAGCCCAACTTTCTGCCTTCAGCTACTTTGGAGTAGACCTCCTTTTAAGTGAAAAGATAAGAATTTCCTTTGTCAAAGTATTATCTTAAGTAGAACAATTAATACGCATTTGGTCTTTTATACAAGAACAGAAAGGAAAACAAGACAAATATATAGAGAGGATAGGAACAATTCTTTGTTTATGCTAGGCTCTATGCTACATTCTATCATTTAATCCTCATATTGTTACTATAAAGTAGGCACTATGTTTCTACCCATTTCACAGATTTGAGAACTGAGGCACTAAAAGATTAAGGCTGAGGATGCTCGGCTAGTTAGTGGCAGAGCCAAGGCTTGATCCAGATGCAGATCCTCTTTACCGCTAGTCTTCTTCTACTAGACCAACTAGACAGTTCTGAAATTCACCTCCATTCTGATCAAAGTGTAATTTCATTGTATCATTCAAGCTAGGGGCTAGTCACTGGAGGTCTGATATATGTGGACAAATATTCCATACGCATGGGCTCCCATCTCCTTCACTTGTTTAGTACACTTGTTAGGGTCTGATCAGCCCGTCAACAAATAGTAATGGCCTCATGATCTTAACTCTACTTGCAGGGACCCCACCAAATAAATCTTCTGCCCCAGCCATGTTCCCATTTCACATCCTACTCATCACCTCCCACGGGCATGTCTCTGGTTGGCTGTTTGTCTTCATGTGTATTTAATTGTGCCAATCCAGTCTCTGCCAAGAGGTTTATAAACTGCACAGCAGCAAAGACCACGTGCTTGTATTTCTCTGTCTCTGTTTATTATTCCAAGACTGCAAAGAGGTGATGCGCAATAAATACATACAAAAAGGCTGAATCTACTCATGACCCCAAATTCCAGTGAATTCAGGAGTTGAATATAATCATGAGATAACATCAAACAACTATAATGAAAAAAAACTAGAATGATATATAGGTTGGGATAACCTATGCCCAAAAAGTTACATTTGAACCTTCTTTTTCCTGTTTACCAAGTTGTTTGAGCAATGTGGAATCATGATACCAGCACATGCTATAAAGCCTTCATCTCCCCAGTATACAATGTATTTGGTTACAAAAATAAAGACCAAGGTCAACAAAGCTTCAAACTGAACCTCTGATTCCCAGGAGGGCAGGAAGCAGTATTTCCAAGCAAAATATAGAGACCTCAAAACATGAAGTTCAAAGATTCTTTGCAAAATGCTTGTTTGTGTCGAGAAAATTCCAGCCCAATGAGAAATCAGATAAGTAGCTGTACCAAATTCTGAAGACAGGCCTCAAGGCAAAGCATACAAACACTCTCTCTGGTGCACACTAAACTCAGGAGTGGTCCTCCAGTCATTACGAGCAGAGAAATGTCCCACCAGAGTTTTCCAAATAGCAAACTCTTAGTCCTAGGATTGTTTCTGTTATTTGCCATATTTTCTGTCCAAAACCCTCTCTAGTTCCTCCATGGTTAGCGGCTTTTATAGCCCAAGATAAGTGTCCATCCCTTTTAATTTTCATTGTTGCATCTGTTTTGCCATTTCTCTGCAGCAGGTTGTATTACAACGGAAGGATTAATGAGGAAATGGATGCAAACATTTTTATTTCAAATAGCAGCTCTCAGACAAGATCTGGAAAACGGAATCAAGCCATATGATTGTAAAAGAAAAAAAAAAATCCTCGCCGTCCAACTATTGGGCATTTTGCCATTATTTGTGAATAGCATGTAAATACAAACAACTTAACTGGGGTGGGGAGAGATGTACATTTTTCATTTGTGTCTGGCTAATCATTTTTTTTTATTATTAATTTGGTCCCTTTTATTTCACATAAATGTCATCTCAAGCACCAAACATCAACAAATAAGATCGTTTATCTTGCTGGGGAAAGCAAAACACTGCATTGCCATTCAGAGAAGGCAGCTGACGTCCCTACCGCACCACTAATAAAGAAGGCCTTCAGAACGAAAAATAATCATTTTCTATTACTTTCCACCATGCCTCATCCATAAACACAGGGCCGCTGGTAATTACATTTAGCGAAGAAGCATGCTCTGTGTATTACAATTTCCTGAAATGAACAAAACCCTGAAGAACATTCTAGACTGGGGGGGTTGAAATGAAAAGAAGAGGGAAACGGTGGGTTACCCTCTCCTGGGGTGCCTCTCTGAGGCACCGCCATCCAAGGGACAGAGGATGAGGAAAGAGGAAAGGGAAGCCTGGGTTTTTCAGGAGATTTTTCTCCTTCCTTGTCCTGGCCTGGGTAAAGAGGCAAGGGAAGCAGTGATGGATTTACACGAGAAAGCCAAGACTCAGGGCAGCAGGGGTACACGGGTCTAGCCCCACCGCTCACGCGCCCAAGGGAAGGGGGTGGTCGGAGGATGTGAGCGCCCAGACACGTGGAACAGCCGTGTCCGCGCGCACGCGCACAGGCGCACTGGGCAGGGAGGCGGCAGGGAGGCGCGGATAAATCCACAGCAAGCCCCCTAACTCCACGCTTCCCTGTCGCCGGAGCATTTGGCTCGCCTGCCCGCGCGGCCTCCTCTGCCAAGCAAGGCACTGACTCCACGGGAGAACCGTCCTGTCGATCTCTGCAGGAATATAAGACCTTTTTTTTCCAAGGAAAATGTTCCCCAACTCTGCAAGGGAGGTTGGCAGTACATCTCCAACTCTGGCCTGTCTTTTTAATACCCCTACAATAGCTCCGTTGGACTGAGACCAGCTGTTGGTGCATTACCATTTGTAAATGCTTAAAACAGCTACTCCTTGTTTTCTTGGCAACACTGACTGTGGAAAAAAAAAAAAAAGAAGAAGCTAGCTCCAGCCACTTCCATTCAAACATTAAGAAGCACCGACTGCCAGCTTTGGCACCCACCAGCCATTGTTTGCATGGCTCTCTTCAACAAGTTTCTCCTCACCCCACTATTTCTCCACACACCCCTCCATAGAAAAGGAACAAGAAAGAAAATCAGTGGAGAATATTCCATTCCCCTTGGTCCCAACACGTAAGAGTCCCCAACAATCACGGCGTTAGTCTTCCCCTGAAAGAAGACAGAGGAGCCCAAAGAACGTTTTGTGTCTGGGTCTTTCCTCTTATCTGGTTTTGTCCTCTGTTCTCCCCAGGCAGGTGATCGTTTTACAGGCACTCAATGGAAGACGAGTATCTTCCCAATGCCTGTGAGAGTTTCCCAGAGAGACCGCCTCTCAGTCTCGCTTTCCGACCCCACCCCCCACCCCGCTCTGAATGTGTGCGGTGAGGTCACCGCCTTTTGTAAGATCCCAGCCTTGGACGAGCACACGGCCAAAATCCACGTCACCCCCTACAGATGGGGGCCACTCTGAAGAAAGGCTCTTCATTGGCCCATCTCTCGTCTCACCAAAGCCCACCCGTCGCCATCTGCAAGAGAGTCAAACTGCCAAAGGCGGTACTTGGTGACTCAAAACAGATGAGGAATTGCTCGGAAAGCCGGCGAGGCCCGTCCGGGCTCCCGGCCCCACCAGGGCCGCTGCTGGCAGGGGCAACCTCCAGGGCCACGTGCCCACCCCGCGTCCACGCTCCACACGCCTCGAGCGGTAGCCGCCTGGGAGGACAGGCGCCTCCGTGCCCAGGGCTGCCGAGGCCGGGACAATAGGTTTCACATGCCATCTCCCTGCGCGCGTGCCCTTCTGTTCAATGGCCTCCCCCACCAAGGGCAGTGGTGGCTGCATCTGTCCTCGCTTCTTCAGTGCGGTTTCTGGGCACATGAGGGAGAGGTCTGTCAGCCTCACACACACTCTTGGAGTGGAGTGAATTTAAGGAGCCAAGTGTTACTGCAGGGCTGAAATTCGGCACATAAGCTCCAAGCAGAAGGAGAGTGCACGAACCTGGGTCCCTGAGGTCCAGAGCTTTGGGGGGACGATTTGGCCCAAGACTGAAAAGTCCCGTGGTGTTCATGGAAGTGTTCCACCACCAGTTCTCACACTGAAGGAGGAAAGCTAGGGCGGATAGTGCAAACCAGCAGACAACCCAGAAAGCCTAACCCCTCCCCAGGAGCAGAAAAAAGCCACAGGGCACACTGGAACACTTGTTAGGAGCAGCTCAGGACCAGACATCCATGGCATGTTTCAGAGTCTGAATGGTCTCTCCCATAAAAATCCAGAAGTTGGGTCCCTTCACTTTTAGAAGGCTATGTCATTGCCTTCCTAGTGTTCTTCAACTCTGGCTAATATGAGTTGGGGTATGCCCCAGTCTAAAGATACTCAAAGTATATAAATTCAAACACTGATTATGAAGCTTCCTTTGAAATGTAAAACTCTCTCAATTCATTTGATATCAGATCTATAAAAAATCAATTTCTGCCCAACTTTTCAGGAAAAGATGATACTTTATTTGAACTCTATCAGATTTGATGCTCTTGTGTCCGACTCAGCTGTCAGTTCCCAGGCCAGTATGCAGTAGGCTCATTACACACATTGTTTATTAAATGGGACAGATTTAAGGTCCAAAATGGAGTCCCCGGGAAGACAGCATAGGTGCCTTGAGAAAGCTGAAGTGGTAGAATAGTTCAGTCAGGGACTAGAACCTGGCCCTGGGCAATTACAAAGCAGGTTATTCACCTGCCGTTAATTGGAAGCCAGGCAACTGTAATAAAAACCAACTTCAATCTGTGGGTTTTACTAAATCTCAAAGTGGATTGATTAATACTAAGACAAAAAAAATACCCTAAGAGTCCCTCAAACCTCGATCAGTCTGTCATATTGGGTACAATTCCCTCTAGCAACTCCGATTCACATAAGTCCCCTCAGCAGAGCTTTATCTGAGGCCCTTTGATTAACCATCCACCAGGCCCTCTTCACGCTTGTTTAACTGTCCCCGCTCCTGGGCTGAAAGCCCTGTGAGGGCTGAGAATGTCCGTTGGACCCCTGGAGACCTGTACGAAAGGTTCTCCAGTCAAGAGAGATTTGAGGGGTAAAAGGCACAAGAAGACTTGACCCTTGCACTCACTCAGATCCCTTCTCTTCATTTTGTCTGAAGGCCTTGAGGACTTAACTTGTGATGTCTGAGGAGATGGTAAGAAAGGAAGGGGACAGTGACACCAGAGAAAACAAAGCAACTCCCCTGTCATCAAGAGCCAGGGGTGGAAGCGAGCGCCAAGTCAGGCTTGGTCTCTGACCTCAGCCCTTCCTTATGGCGGTCAGCCCTCCAGCGACTCAGCACTGGGAATTCCTACCAACCCCTGAACAACAGCGATGGAGAGGCCGGATGAGGACACGTCCTGAGAAGCGCTCGAGCCACAGTGTCAGTCGGTCACCAGCATGCAGGTGGCCACAGCCCCTGGGATCTGACAGCGCTGAGAAGAGACATAGCAGGCGCTGTGTGTGAAACAAGGCTCTGAGCACCTCGTTCAGTCCCACCTCACCACAGCCCGCCAGGGGGCACGGGGCAGTGTGAGGACTGTACCCACTGCACAGATGGGGAAACTGAGGCACGGGGGATTAGTAATGTGCCTATCGTTATACAGCCAGGGAAGAGCTGGCTGGACTCCAGGCCCTCAGCTGTGCTCTGAACCATGGTGGTTTGTGAAGGCCACCAGCTGAGGTTAGCCCCAGGGAAGGGCAGTAGCAAAGACTGCACAGAGCCCCACAGGGTGTGAGGAGAGCAACGGGGGCCTCGTGAGAACTCCCCAGGGCAGACCTGTCTGACAGGGTCTACGGTCATCACCACGTATTTGTCCAGCACTGAGTCAAGTCAAAGCGAACACTTGCAAGGCAGTACCAGGCTGATCACGCCACCAGCCTCCCTGCCACAGGGGACACGGGCATCCCTCACACCCCCAATCTCAAGTCCTCAGCCAGCGAGCAGAGATGCAGTACTTTCGAGCTGTCTGTCTTGCCTATAGGTCCTCCACCAGGCCAGTGTTAGCAAATAATACCATCCGGTCTCCACCGAAGGCCGTGTGACTTGACAGCTAGCAGGAGGGATCCAGGAGCCCGATGACCTGACCTGAAACCTCGACTTGGCCATTTAGTAGCCGTGTAGTCCTAGGCAGGTTTCTTAACCTTCTGTGTTTCAGTTTCCTCATCTATAAAATGGGGATTAGAAAAGCATCAGCCTCCGGGGGTAGATTGTGACAATTCACCAGCCGCCTTGTCCTACAAACACCCCACCCCACAAAGCCTAGACACTGCCCCTCTCCCTCTAAGTCGCTCGTCAGCCTCTCTCCTGCTCTATTATTTTTTTAATACTTATTTATTTATTTGGCCACGCAGGTCTTTGTTGCAACACTCGGGATCCTTCGTTGCAGCACGTGGACTCTAGTTGTGATTATGCAGATTTCAGTTGTTGCAGTACGTAGGCTTAGTTGCTCCGCGGCATGTGGGATTTTAGCTCTCCAACCGGTGATCAAGCCTACATCTCTTGCATTGCACAGCGGATTCTTAGCCCCTGGACCACCAGGGAAGTCTCCTTTCCTGGTCTATTTTCAATGGTAGGTGGGTGTTGCAGCAGACACCCACCTATTAAGGGTCCTGTTCCTACCTCCAGGGCCGTGTAATAGAGTGGCAAGGTCTGGATTCAAAGTAGAACCCAGTTCACATCTCAGTCCTGCCAGCGTGGAATCTGGACACACACTATAGCCCCAGCATGACCCAGGCAGTAAACCGTGTGCTCAGGGCACAGGCTCGGAGTCAGCCTGCCTGGGCTTAACTCCCACTACAGCACCACTAACTGTGCAGTCTGAATGTGTCACTCAGGAGGCCTGCTTCAGAGGCCTCCTCCATGAACTGGGGGTGGCATCACAAGGCACCTGGCGGGACTGCCATGAGGACTGAGAGAGGACACACAGGTACCTAGACACCTGCTAACCCCTCTCCTCACTTCCTCTGTCTCTAGGCTGGGGATGGTGGTATCTGCAGTGTTGAGGGGTGGGGGGTAGGGTTGAGCCAAGTGACAGGTGTGACATGCAGAGCCCTGGTCTCAAACACATTCAGCCCTTGACAAATGACAGTCCTTCTATTTCCCATGCCTCTCTCTGTCTGTACCTCAGATCAGAGGCTTCACTTTGATTCTCCGGACCAATGATTCCCAACCATCACTCACACCCACTAAAATCCCACCTCCTCCACAAGCCTTCCAAGATTCATCTAAAAACATCCCCAGCCCTTTCCCAGCATGGATGTGGAGACATTCCTTAGGCTTTCTCCCTGCTTTCCCTCACCCCAGTCTTGTGTCCTTGATCTCTCAGGCCACACATATGGAGAGAAAACTTCTAACGTGATTTTCCCATGGCCTTTCTTCTAAGCATGTGGAGAAGGAGAATTAGTGCGCTCTGGTGTCTCTTCGCGTAAGGACACTAATTTTTTTGGACCAGGGCCCCACCGTTATGACCTCATCTAAACTTTTATTATTAATACTTTCTTAGGGGCCCCATCTCAAACAAAGCCATGCTGGGAGTGAAAACTTCACCTTAAGAATTTTTGGAGAAACAAGCACGCAGTCCATAATACACACCAGTATTTCTTTGAGGTGGGTATAGAGTTTACCAGTGATGAGATGGGATCTTTACCCCAGGTCACACAGTCAGTAAGTGGGCAGTCATACACCTCCAGAGACTGAGTCTTAGCTTTCCCAAAGATCAAATGTGAATTTGAAAGAAGGGCCTTATGAAGAACACAGAAGCTGGACATGGAGATCCCCAAGAGCCCTTCAGGGATTAAGGAGATCCAGAATAAAGGGGTGGTTCTAGTGGGATGGAAGGGTTCCAGGAAACTTCCTCCCATCTCAGGTTTTCAGGAAAGTTGTACATGATACCATAAAATGTGTTTATTTACAGAAAATATATATTTACATAATATTCATTCAGCAAACAGAGAGCACCTGCTACATGTACAATACTGCTTTTGATGCTTGTGTGTCCAGTACTGGGGCTTCCCTGAGGACTCAGATGGTAAAGAATCTGCCTGCAATGCAGGAGACCAGGGTTCACTCCCCGAATTGGAAAGATCCCCTGTAGTAGGAAATGGCACCCCACTTCAGTGTTCTTGCCTGTAAAATTCCATGGGCAGAGGAGCCTGGCAGTCCATGGGGCCACAAAGAATCAGACATGACTGAGCAGCTGAGTACACAGACACATCCAGGACTGAACAATTAGACCTGAATTCTGCTCCCGAGGATCTTTGGGTACCGTGGAGGGTCACAGACAAATGGGCAACCACAATCCAGTGCGAAGGGTCTGGCCAACACTGGGTGGGATGTGCTACCCAGCTTGGGAGCTCTGCAGAGCTGGAATGAAGAGGCTTTACTCTTTGAAGAACAAAAGGCTTAGTTTTTGCATTGACAGAGCCTACACACTAACTCGACATGCAAAGATAAACAAAATGGCCAGTGTGGGTATGTGATTGACTTGACCATAACAGAGGTTAAGAATGCTGAGTCCTGCCTTTGTCCAGAACGGCCTCAATTCAGTCCATTTTGTTAGACACTCATTGACTGTCTGCCAGTAGCGGCAAAAACCCATGCTAGGCACTGGGCAAGCATTTGGGAGAATATTGAAAAGAAAGGTCCTTCCAACAGCAAAATGGCTCTGACCACAATGAAAAAGGCCCATGCCCTTGGATCCTCTGGTGGCTCAACTCTGAGATGAAAACCATACTCGAACTTCAGTCTTGACCTTGACTAAGCCTGCTGAAGGTCAACAATCTCTCCTGCGGTCCCAGCCCGAGCTGGAGAGGTGAGAGGGAAAGACAGAAGGTTTTATTCTACCACCCAGGCCACGCCTGCCAAGTTCTCCCCACAACTGCTTCAAAAAAAAAAGATGAAGTGAAAGGGAATTGGAAAAATGGAACCCCCTACATCCCAGAAATATTACTTTCATGAGCTGTATGAATTATTTAACAGACAGCTGAAAAGACCAAACTCAACAGAAGAATACAAAAACCAGCTCGGTACAGACACCTTCCCCGAAGCCCATGACAATGAAATGTATTTTATGCCACAGATCAACCTGCCAGGGAAGGAGGCTTCCGAGACAGATGCCCACAGGGATCATTAGCCCCTTATCTCTCAACCCTTTGCCACCAGCATCCAGATCTCCGAGCCTGGGCAACCCAGAGGGAGAAAAGCTGAAAAGTGTGTATATTGAGAGTGTTGGTTAAACAACCCCACCGTATTCTTATTTGCTGGAGGTTTTAGGGAGCAGATGTAGGACTGGCAGGGCTTGGAGCTGGCGATATTGTTCTAGCTCATTCGGCGCCAACAGGGAAGGGGGGGAGAAAGCCACACACACAGACACAGAAAGCCGCATTTGGTGTGCGCGCCTGGGTGTGCGTGCTTGCCGCGGTGCCATCCGCTCGCCCAAGGTTCCTTGGAGTCGAGCTGACCGATGCAAAACTGGGCTTGGGGCCGGGCCAAGAGAAACAGAACTGCTCCCCAAAGCTGCAGGGGGTGTCTCTCCGCAGCCGCGCTCTGCGAGCATCTTCTCCTGCAGGCGCGAGGGGGCTGGGGCGGCGACTCGCCCACTGCGGGCTTGGTGCTCTCAGTTGCGAGAGAAAGGGCAAACAAATGGAGAACCGACCATAAAGGCGGCCAGCAGCAGTGAGGCAGCGCTGCAGCTGCCAGGCAATAACTTAGATAGTTACAGCTGCCATCACCTAGTTCATGCAAGCTTTTTAATATCTTTTGGCAGCTCTTGGTGTCACAGCACAAAGGGAGGGTTGGCACTTTGCAGCACACTTTGTTTGACATAACTGTAGGCAGGACCCAGCTGATACCTTCAGCAGTGTGGATGGGTTTTGCTCTTAAGGTGCATTTCAGCCGATCAAACGCTTCCCCCCCCCACCCCCCAGCCTCCTTTCTCTCCCCTCCTGCCACCCCACTGCTTGCGTTCAGGGCACGCAACACCACTAAATCACACGTTGGGAAGCAGATCAGATGAATGGGAGGATTCGGCGGGTGCAGCATAAGCTTGGCCCATAAGCATCCAGGCAAGAAGGCGAGGAAAGCAGTGCGCAGAAAACAGGGAGCAAAGAAAGGAAGGGGAAAGGAGAAAAGAAAAATGGATTCAGTGAGCTCCAGAACCCTAATGCCTTACCAAGACACTCAGTTCCTGCTTGCCCACGCCTCCGCTCACCGGATTTTAAGATAATCAGAATCCCACCATCTTGCTTCCTGCTCTTCACTCGCTAAGGTACTTCACTGCTTGCCCACTCTGCCACCCACCCACCCACCTTCCCAACTCTAGTTTCTTCCAGGTATCTGTCTGCTCTGTGTGATTCTTCCAAGGACCAATAGCTAAGGAAATGTTCTGCAGAAGCCCTTCCCAAGCCTAGGGAGTTGTCATGACAATTCTCCGAGATCCCGCCACCAACCCAGGCAGCCTAGTTTGGCAGATCCAGGATCATTGCTGAGACTTAGAGAAATCGTCCTTCCTGAGACCCCATGGCACAGAGGCACAGGAAGCGAACACGTGGGCAAAGGAGAAGCAGAAAAATGAGGGGGAGACAGGAGAGGAAAGAGAGGTTAGGTGGACACTCTGCCAGAAGTCAGACAACAGTAAGGCCAGTGGTAAAGAATCCACATGCCAAGCAGGAGACACGGCTCGGATCCCTGGGTGGGAAAGAGCCCCTGGAGAAGGAAATGGCAACTCACTTCAGTATTCTTGTCTGGAGAATCCCATGGACAGAGGAGCCTGGTGGGATACAGTCCATGGGGTCTCAAAGAGTCCGACATGACTGAGCAACTGGACAAAAGCAGCAGAGCCACCTGAGTGCAGGAGCCCGACCTTTGCTAGGAAGGCCTTTGCTTCCCTCTCAGCCTTCTCCGCCTGGTCTACAGTAGCCTGGCCTAGGGTCACTCGATTCCACCAGATTCTACATAAATCATTAAGGACACTCTGTCTTCTCCAGAGTGAGTGTGGCAGGTGGTCTGCAGGTGCCAAGCCTTGGATGAGTGTGGGAGTCAGGGTGTGTAAGGTTGGAGCCTGGCTCTCTTATCCACATGCAGTCCTGCTTGGCAAGATTCTTTGCTTCTCCTGGGCTCTGAAGGAGACATAATATTCCGTGCTTTCATCATGTATTCATTTCACGGTCTGTATTTGCTATTGTTGTTCAATCACTAAGTTGTGTCTGACTCTTCACGACCCCATGAACTGCAGCACGTCAGGCTTCCCTGTCCTTCACTTATCTCCCTGAGTTTGCTCAAACTCATGTCCGTTGAGTTAGTAATGCCATCCAACCATCATACGCTGTCACTCCCTTCTCCTCTTGCCCTTAATCTTTCCCAGCATCAGGGTCTTTTCCAGTATTTGTTTATTATTTGTTAATAAAATAATGTGAGGCCGCACGTGCTACATAGTTTGGATTCAGTAAATGTCAGTTTCCCATTTCCTGTTCCAACATGCCTCCAGACTTTCTCTCCCCACCATCACTGCTGTCTGCTCAGGGAACACGAGCTCATTGTTCTATCGATTTGAGAAAACACCAGTGCAACTCAGCAGGCAGCCACTGTTTGCCTGACCATCCCTTAAAGAAATAAATAGGATTTATTGATCATTTACTTCATGACAGGCACTGCTCAACCAGTTTACATCAGTTAGCTCAACTAATCCTCTTCACAATCCCATAAGGAGGACCCATTATTATTCCTACTTTCTCAGTGAAGAGACTGAGAAGAGAAAGGTTAAATGACTTGCTATAATTTCTTCAGTTCAGTTCAGTCACNATTTATTGATCATTTACTTCATGACAGGCACTGCTCAACCAGTTTACATCAGTTAGCTCAACTAATCCTCTTCACAATCCCATAAGGAGGACCCATTATTATTCCTACTTTCTCAGTGAAGAGACTGAGAAGAGAAAGGTTAAATGACTTGCTATAATTTCTTCAGTTCAGTTCAGTCACTCAGTCATGTCCGACTCTTTGAGACCCCATGGACCACAGCACACCAGGCCTCCCTGTCCATCACCAACTCCCAGAGCTTGCTCAAACTCATGTCCATCAAGTCAGTGATGCCATCCAACCATCTCCTCCTCTGTCGTCCCCTTCTCTTCCTGCCCTCAATCTTTCCCAGCATCAGGAGCTTTTCCAATGAGTCAGTTCTTCGCATCAGGTGGCCAAAGTATTGGAATTTCAGCTTCAACATCAGTCCTTCCAATGAACACTCAGGACTGATCTCCTTTAGGATAGACTGGTCTGATCTCCTTGCAGTCCAAGGGACTCTCAAGAGTCTTCTCCAACACCATAGTTCAAATTTCAAATAATTTCTTAGGCAAAGCCAATTAATGTAGAGAACTCATCATTTTACTAACTAGAGTTTCACTTACTCAGAGGGAGAAGTAAAGTAAGCTTTACTTACTTGGAGGGAGACTTACTAGAAGGAAGTCAGAGTACGGTTGTCTAGGGTATCTAGGCAGAAAATACAGCTTTAATGGCTGGAGACGGCACACCTCACTTAACCTGAGGTAACAGTCCCTCAGTTAATCAGAGAGACGGTCTGAGAGAGCTGCCCTAAAGAGAGCTGTGAATGTAGCGATTTTATGGGGAGTCAAACATTGTTCCTACCTCCCCATTCATTCTTTGCTTACCAAACACTGCTTCCCTAGAAAGTGTAAAAGTATAGATCGATGTTCCCAAATTCCAGCTCCTACTCCCCAAATTCCTTAATAGAAAGTCAAAAATGAATGGGATTTTCCTCTACCTTCAAGATTTGCTCTCAAGCTTAGACTTATGACCTCACCATGAAAGAAAACACCATATTCAGGTATCAGACTCCCATCCTCCCAAATGAAGCAAGAATATTTTATTTCTATGTCCCTCTCCCCAATCACAAATGGACTGCCTCTCGGCCTGCCTGCACAGCAGCTTCCAAAACAAAATTCAATACAGTCCTAGCTTGAGAAATGTTCCACCTCTTAGAGTCATGGCATTTGGTATTATTATTCACTTATTATCATTCAAAACAAATAAGAATGATAAAACATCAGTTGGAGCCACTCCAGAACAGAAGGACCTGGAATATCTAATAAAAACCATAGTATTCCACAAATAGAAACTGTTAGAAAATGCAGAAAAACAATGGCAAAGGGCATGTAGAACCTTCCCCCAAACAAAGATCACCTGAAATAATACAGCAACTCTAGATATCCAGTCACATCAACACAGAGAATATTGTCTAGGGCCATTCCAAACCTCAGAAGGATAAAGCAGAAAGTACCCAACACGGTGCCTAGTGCACAGTAGGACACCATTTTTTTTTTTAAGCTTCCTTCCCTTCACAGTGGCATTTGACAGAGTTTCCTTCAAACAGTCTAAACCCTCCAGGTAAGGTTATCACATTTAGGAATTCTTTGTTCTCCACAAGAAAACATCCAGTGACCCAACTTCCAGGAACTCTCATGACTCCACAAAGGGCCTTTAAAACCATATTTCAACCTGAGCAAATGTTTAACTCCAATTTGGAAAAAAAAAATCACAGGATGTTGAAAACCACCAACATTCCGAGACTGCCTCCCGTGGCTGAGCCACCCTTGCCTGCTTCCTAGAGAGGGTGGGGGTGAACTCTGCATGGAGTGAGGAGCCAGCCTTCACTCAGGTGCCCTGCTGGTCTCCTTCCTGAAGGCACCTGTCCTAACTCGCCCAGCCCTATCTAAACAGAGCCTCATTCCAGAGACACCTGACCCTGGGGATACTGACTTCTTTGGTTACTAGGTGGAAGGATTAATTCTCAGATGATTCACTTTACCTCCATCTATTTCTGGAAAGAAAACAGGCAGGACAGCCCACCGCCATTTTTACCCTGGAAAAAGTTGGAAGAGAAAAGTGAAGCAGAGTAAGGGGTGAGACTGTGAGACCAAATCCTAGTTGTTTTTACTCACAATAATGTACCTAATCCTTGCATGAAGTCAGGAAAATTCCCTTCCTTCATAACATTACAAACATAGCTCCCCCCAAAAAATGTTAATGAAAGCAATCTAAATATCTAACAATTGGAAATTCACTAAGTACATCCAAATAACTGAAATCAATGCAATAATTTAAAAGCTGTTCACAAAGATTTTGAGGCCTGGGGAAAGGCTGATGACATAAGGTTTGATTAAAAACAGGATACATTTACATACAGTTTAATCTCAGTTTTATAAATGTAGAAAATATACGCAGTACTAGATAATGTTTCGTCTGCCAATAGTCCCTCCCTCCCTCCCTCCCTATCTCCAGTTTTTCTGAGGACTTCACACACACACACACTACACACTCCCGCGGACACACCACACACACACTACACACACCACATGCACACATACTACACCACACACTGCAGATGGTGATTGCAGCCATGAAATTAAAAGATGCTTACTCCTTGGAAGGAAAGTTAAGACCAACCTAGACAGCATATTAAAAAGCAGAGACATTACTTTGCCAACAAAGGTCCATCTGGTCACATGGTTTTCCCAGTGGTCATGTATGGATGTGAGAGTTGGACTATAAAGAAAGCTGAGCACCGAAAAATTGATGCTTTTGAACTGTGGTGTTGGAGAAGACCCTTGAAGTCCCTTGGATTGCAAGGAGATCCAACCAGTCCATCCTAAAGGAGATCAGTCCTGGGTGTTCATTGGAAGGACTGATACTTTGGCCACCTGATGCGAAGAGCTGACTCATTTGAAAAGACCCTGATGTTAGGAAAGATTGAGGGCGGGAGGAGAAGGGGACGACAGAGGGTGAGATGGCTGAATGGCATCACCAACTCAATGGACATGAGTTTGAGTGAACTCTGGGAGTCAGTGATGGTCAGGGAGGCCTGGCGTGCTGTGGTTCATGGGGTCGCAAAGAGTTGGACACGACTGAGTGACTGAACTGAACTGAACACATGCACACTACACACGCACACATATACACACACACACACTACACATTCCCGTGCACACACCACACACACACACAACACCACACACACACATGCCACACACACACTACACATGCACACACACACTACACACCACACACACACATGCACACACACACTATACACTCCCACGCACACACCACACACACACTGCACACACCACACGCACACATGCCACATACACACTACACATGCACACACACACTACACACTCCCACACATACAGCACACACACTACACACACCACACGCACACACACTACACACCACACACCCACTACACACCACTCACACACACACACACACACACACACTACACACACCACACAGACACGCACAGCTGCCACAGATGAGTCAATATGCACAGTGTGGCTGGCCCCTGGCCACAGCTGCTACGTCCAGTGTGGACATCTGACCCCAGCCAGGACAATCCTCTTCCTCCCCAGTAATCTGGGATTTGGAATGAAGAGAATCTGTCTCTTTGCGGCAGCAGTAATGATAGTATGGAGCGCCCAGGAGTTGCACATGTGGGCCCGCGTGTCCTAAACTGTGAGCCAGAGACCCAGCAGCTGATCCACAGGGAGAAGACACAGGAAGGGGCAAACGCAGAGGAAAAAACAAGAGTCAGAGAAACAGAGTGTCCCGACAGCATGGCCTGCCTTCATCCTTGTACTAAGGCCTGGCCCGGTTCCCTGCCCTCAGCATCAGTGAGACGGACCATTCGAGAGCCTCATAAAAAACCGGTGCCTTTGAATTTCCTGCACTTGTAACAGAAAGAATCCTAACCAAAACAGGCTCTCTCAAATACCCAATTATTTACAGATCTCCCTACATACTTCAAACTGTTCCTGGGGAAGGTTATCACTGATGGCAAGTGATTTTTTTTTCTGAACTGCCCAAATTTTCTACTCTGAACATTTTTATCATTTAATATTTAGTGTCCACTTTCTAGTCCACCACTAAGTGCCCAAGGTTAGGAGAAAATCTTTAATTAAAAGAAAACATATATTCATTTTATATATTAATATATCATATATTATATGTAGTCTTCACATTAGACGTAAGAGCTAATCTCATGAAAATGTTAGTCTCTTTGAGGCTCGCTGTCCAAGGCCTCTGGTGGTGCTCCACTCTGTCCCTGCCTTCTGGGTCCCCACCCCTGCCTTGGCCTGGCCTCCCCTTTCAGCCATTCTGGGCTCTACTGATCCATTATCCAAAGGTCAACCATATGCATGTCTTAACAAAAGGAAGGGCAGGAAAATGCCCACTTTTGCACATGGCGTGCCCACTTCTCTTTATGTCCCTTGCTCCTCTAAACTGTTGCCATTTCGGGCTCTCCTAACTCCCCAAGTAAGTGTTCAAAATCTCTATACCTTGGAAGCCTAGAGCAAACCCTCTTTTCTGACAGAGAATCAGAAAACTTGACGGGCGCACCCCCTAGTGGTGGCCTAGTGAATACCCCTCAATTATTACAGGTTACGAACTCGCGGGGGTTCTCAAAGTTTGTTCCGTGGGTCTCCCAGCTCTGCAGGAAAGTATCAGAGAGGACGAGCATTTTATGCTTAAGGTAGATTTGCAAACACTGAAATGAGTGAGAGCAATCAGTTCCCTTATCAAAGGACCCCGCTAACTCTTTACTATGTTGATGAATATTATGAATCTCCAAGATAAGAGTTTTGCATACAGTGACTCTCAGATTTATCTGGTCATACTTATGGGAAATAATAGGAATCCCTACCATTTATTAACCACATACATCAATTATAGTATTGTCATTTATAGATGGAGAAATTGATGTTTAAAGAGGTCAAATAACAAGTTTATATGACACCAAACTCCCATGTTCTTAACTTTATAAGATCCTAGCTTTATATTTGTTCCAGGACATTGCTCTGCAAATTCCACTTGCATCAGTCAGTCAATGTGTGCTTACTCGTGTCTGACTCTTTTGCAAACCCCTGGACTGTAGCCCTCCAGGCTCCTCTGCCCATGGGATTTCCCAGGCAAAAATACTGGAGTGGGTTGCCATGCCCTCTTCCAGGGTCCACTGGCATAAACTATGCAGTTAACGCACATCCCTCTGCCTGTTTCCCACAGTACCAGCCATGCAGCCCTACAGATCGTCTCTCCATGGAACAGGAAGAGCAGGAACCCACAGAGGATACAGAGAGCTCGCTGACAGCTCTGGGGAGGCTTCTGTTTCCATGACGATAGAGAGAGCATCAGTATTTCAGCACCACAAACAAAAGCCTTCTTGAAAATCTCAGCGAAGGGGCCATGATGGGGACACCACGTCAGGGAACCTAATACATAACTTTCCAGTGATAATTATAAAAAGTACAGTAGACTACTGTTTAATTTCTTATGAAAGAAGCTTGACTTATTTTGAGTCTTATATATGTTAACCTGGGTTTATTCCCCTGGAGAAGGGAGTGGCAACCCCCCCAAAATTCTTGCCTAGAGAATTCCATGGACAGAGGAGCTTGGCAGGGTATAGTCCAACGGGTCGTAAAGAGTGAGACACAGCTATCCTGGTTTTATAAACATTAAGATATTCCACAAGAATATCCACAACATTAGGATATTCCACAAGAATATCTGGGGATTTGTACATCTATTAAAAAATGGAGATTAGAATATCCACCTTGCATTTTTATGTCAAATTTAAGTACATAATATAATTTAAAACTTAGGTTGTTTTTGGGGTTTTGGATCTTTTTTTAATGTTTTTCAAGTAGAAGAAATCCAAAAATAGGTTAGTGGCTTGTGTAACTTAAAATAACAGCTTCAGGCACAGGTAGATCCAGGGGCTCAAAGAAAACCACCATTAAACCTGAATGCATGGTACCTGTATTTTTAGGGAAATAAATAGAACATGGTGCTATAAATCTGTCTTGGTCCCTTGTTCTGACTGACATAGAGAGATGCTGTAAATAATTACGTAGATGTTAAGAGTTTGGGGATGGACTCCCACCTCCCTCACTGACCCTTCAGCTACTCTTGTCGAGACTTGACTTTTCCATCTGTAAAAATGGACACACTACTCTTTCTTCATTTAGTGGAAGCTTAGGTAAGCAGTAAAGCTTTAAACAGCTTATTTACCTTAGAGGGTTAAGTGCTGTGGTGTGTGTATATATATATATATATATATACACATACATACATACATACATTTGCTATTAATGTTTAGGGAGATAGCATTTACACTGGCAAAACGTTTCCCAAGTATTTATTTGTTTTACAAATTTATCACTTAAAGCTCCATAATTAGCCTGGCAAAACCTTCAACACTGCAAGCACAGTTTAAAGCCAATCAAGGCACAGAGGGCGAGCGAGATATATATATATATCTCCGTACCCATACCCATATTTAAATTCACGTTGTGCACGTGCATGTGTGTATATTTGCAAGACACATATAAATGGCAAATAAGGAAACTTTAAAAAAAAAAAAAAAAGACAGAGAGATAGATAGTCCCAGATTTTAAAACCACCCCCAAGGTAGAACAGGTGGTGAAAATATAATAAAACATGTTGCAAGGAACTTGTCATGAATTTTAAAAACAAAAACGCCTACAGACCAAATAAACTGCTCTGACACTCAGCTAAATCTGAAGTTCCCAAACTATTTTAAATGACAAAGCAGAAGTTCCCCAGAGGAGTCCAACCGGAATGGTTCGAGGGCGATCTCTGTGGAACTCGCAGGGAACAGAGCTGGAAATGGAGGGCAGACACCCAGCCCATTGCCCCTGCCTCAGGGCCAGACAGACCATGTGCCCAGGGGCCAAGGAGTCTGTTGATACAAAGGCCTCTGGGAGCCTCCTGCCCCCACCTCCCTACCTGGTTGGTGGCTTCTCAGTGGATCTGAAGGCAAACATTTGGGTCACTTGACCAGAAGCTGGGCACACTTCCATCCACTTGCTGGTGCCCTGTTTGAAGGCAGGCTGGAGGCTCTGGCTTGGGAGCAGGGTTGGGGAGTTGGTGGTGCCAGCAGACACTCCCCTTCTCTGCACCACCCCTCCATTCATTCATCACAACCACCTGCCTGTCCTTTTGCCTCTGTCCACAGTTTATGAGGCGCTTTCTCCTCCGCTGTCTCCTTCCATTACACAGAAACTCCCGGAGCCGCACAGAGTTGATAGCAGGACCTCATTCTGCAGTGAGGAAGAGGTCACGTGATCCACCCAAAATCACAGAGCGGGACCCACAGTGTCGGGTGGGACTCCTGGTCCAGTGCTCTATCTACTAGAACGTGCTCACGAAGACCATGCATAAGACTGAGAGAGGGGTCAGCGTTCTGGTCCCTCAACCCCAGGCCCACAGACTCACTTCCTCACCCCAGATCACGCACCAACCAGAAAGCCCGTCATCCCTGCGCACCAGCAAACTGTTGTGATTTGAGAGCAGTGCGTCTTCTTCTTTCTCAAAGTGAAGCCATCTCTTGATGTAAAACGTGCTGATTTGTAGCTACTGCTTCGGTTGAAAACAACACCATCTCCATCTGAACCTAATAAATCCATTTGCAGAGGGCTTCGGGCTGCAGAGCACAAGTTTGAGATCCCTGCATGATCACAGTACCCAAAGGCCCCGCTCCCTCACTGAAGGCCAGGATGTAATCCATTAAAAGAGGGCCAGTCTGGAGACACAGAGGGAGTCGGCAAACCTGAGTCTCCTTCTTGGCCCTGACTCTTGCTAGTGGCACGATCTGAAGCAAGTCTCTCTGAACTTCAGTTGTCTCTTCCGTTAAATGGGGCTGATGACAGGTCCCTGGTTTCTTCAGCCCTTACAGGGCTGTGGTTCTGTGAGTGTGTAGGCCTCCCACACCGCCTTATACCACGCCCGCCCCCCATAGAACTTCCGTTCAGCGCTTTCCTCTCTCCTGCCATCCTGCCCTAGGGTCATTAGTCACTCCATGAAGCTAGTGGGGTGGGGGGCGGGGTCCTCACAAGTTAGGTTTGCCTACCTTTGTTCTCCCGAGTATACAAGGACACGACAGAAAGAAAGTGAAAGTCACTCCATCGTGTCCCACTCTTTGTGGCCCTGTATTCTATACAGTCCGTGGGATTCTCCAGGCCAGAATACTGGAGTGGGTAGACTTTCCCTTCTCCAGGGGATCTTCCCAACCCAGGGTTCAAACCCAGGTCTCCCGCATTGCTGGGAGATTCTTTACCAGCTGAGCCACAAGGGAAACCCAAGAATATTGGACACAGGTAGCCTATCCCGTTAGCCTATCCTGTCTCCAGGGGAATGACCCAGGAATCACACCGGGGTCCTTGACATTGCAACCAGATTCTTTACCAACTGAGCTATCGGGGAAGCCCTAGGATATAATAAGTGCTCAGTAAATCTTACAGAATTAAGGGACTTCCCTGGTGGCCCAGTGGCTAAGACTCCACGCTCCCAAAGCAGGGGGCCCAGGTTCAATCCCTGGTCAGGTAACTAGATTCCACCTGCCATGAGTGAAAAAGGGCCTGCAGGTGTCATTGAAGATCCTGTCAGCCTCGACTAAGATCCAGAGCATCCAAATAAATACAAATAATAAGTGGCTACTTTCTTTAAATAAGTTCATAAATCTTACTGAATTAAGTGATAGACCAACCAGCTCAGCAAGCACTGACTATGTGCCAGACCCTCCAGCAGGTGCTCAAGGAACCAAGAAAGTCTCATGCTCTTAGAGATGAGGTGTGCCCCCCAGGGAAGCAAGACCCATGTCAAACAATGGGACTGCCACTCAAGGTACTAAATGTGCTTCCGGGGGCCTGGATCCCAGCCACTCGGAGAAAGAAGTAAGAGGGAGAAACTCTCTTTCCCTGGCTTTTTCACAGCCTCTTTTAAGTTTTTCTTGGCCCTCGAATTTAAGAAGCTCATCTTCCTACAAAAAAACTGCTTAGAGATTGTGATATCCTCGACAAACACACCACGTGAGTGGGTGCAGAGTTGCGGGCAGCTCCCTAATTCTCTTTGGGCACCGTCTTATCTGCTGGGCTGGAGGCTACCTGGGGAAAGCCAGGCTGCCTCGCTGTCACAGTCTCCCACATGTGAAGCAGGAGAGCAGAGGCCCATCCACCCCATCTACCACCCACTTCCTCCCACCCAGGCCCTCGCTTCTCACCCTGATTAAATGGCCCTTTCCCTGGGTCAACCAGGTAGCAAGCATGTGCTAACTCTCTAATCTGCTTGTCCTCGGAGGCCCTCCCCCTCCTGCTGGCCGTACCAGCTGCCTAGGGGAGCACAGCAGAGAGGAGATTTGGCAATTATCCAGTTAATTTGATCAGTGGAGACAGCCAAACAAATAATCTGGGCCAAAAAACGTCCAGATCAGCTGTCTGCGTGGATCAAATTCCACTTCATTGACATCGCGCAGGTTCAGCCTTAGAGAAGGGCTTGGACTGAAAAACTGTCCCGGGGTCCCAGCCTCCCCGGCGGCACTGACCTTGAGGGGAAACTGTGAGCTTGGCTCCATTTCTCTCCAACTCCCCTTCCACACCCTTTCAGTGTACTTCCCACTCACAGGCAGCTCAGCCCCGTAGGGCCAGGGTCTTGGGCACCTGTCAAGGGCTGGAGCATTACCTCCATCCCCAACTCACTATTTAAAATTCATTAAGAGATTTCCAACATTTGAAATGCAATCAAAAATTGAAGGAATACAGTGTAATGGTAGAACGGTCTGGAACCAAACAAGCTGAGCTGCAGAAAGATACAAAATAGGAAAACTTGCTCATACCTTTATAATCTATACCATCTTAGAGGATACTCACTCCTTACCTCCTGAAACCCACTCTTATCAGGTCTTATCAAGCCACCCCCACTGCCCAGGGGATAATGTTCCAAGTCCTCAGCAGCACAACAGAATAAGACTGTCACAATCAGCCCCCAAGACTAGGGTATCAATTAAGATCAAGTCTGTTAAGCCAAATTCTCAGAAGCTTAAAGACAAGAGCTTACTCCCCGACCTAAATTAGTTCAGAGGCAGGCAGTCCGCACTAGGGAGAATGGCTCTTTAATTCTGTCCTTGCTGTGGTGGGTACCAGGCTTATTTCCTGCTAACGTGTTGGTTTTGAAGCCACTATAAAAAGCCAGAAAAGTTTCATGATGTAAGATTCTCAGTAAACTTAGATTGCAAACCAAGAGCAGAATGTCTGTATGTATCTATGCTCAGAGTGGCAAGCTCTCCTTTGCAGGACTTTCTTGGAAGTGGAGAGAAAAAGACAGCAAACCAACGCTGACTTTCTCCTGCCATTTCCCCTAAAGCAAGAGCTTCAGTCAACTTGCGATTTTCTTTACCAGTTACCAATGGCAACAACTCAATCAAATGCTCCACCAATGCATAACTAGGGTCCCCAGCTTTCCACTTTGCAACACTTGAGTCCTAAATATTTGTCTTCCCACCTCCTCCACTCAGTCAATATCACAGTTTCAATTCTGTTTCTTGGAGCGAACATCAAGTATCAAATTCTGCATCACTTTGGATGCAGTTCAGCTGCATAGAACAGAAGCTAGAACACACAAGAATTTATTCTCTTGAAAAGAAGTCCACAGTTAGGCAGGGCTGGAGACTTCACAGAATCATTGGAGAGCTAGGCTCCTTCTATTATTCTGCTCCAACATCCCTATAGCATAAAATTTCCATCATTAAG
The DNA here is from genome assembly GCA_006410615.1 of Neotragus moschatus. Classification (NCBI taxonomy): domain Eukaryota; kingdom Metazoa; phylum Chordata; class Mammalia; order Artiodactyla; family Bovidae; genus Neotragus; species Neotragus moschatus. Next base: position 166,569 of record SJYA01002249.1, read on the forward strand.
GTTCCCTGAAGAGAGCAGAAGATTGCTGAAATTCACATGATCAAGTCTAATTGCAAGGGATGCTGCGACGTGTGATCTTTTACCGAAGGCCATTGCTGCCAAGGCTTCCTAGGTGGCTCAGTTCTTAAAGAATCCACCTGCCAATGCAGGAGATGCAGGAAGGAGGCACAGGTTTGATCCCTGGGTGGAGAAGACTTTTCTGCAGAAAAAATGGCAACCCACTCCACTATTCTCGCCTGGGAAATCCTAGGGACAGAGGAACCACAGTCCAAGGGGTCGCAAAGAGTCGGACACAACTTAGTGACTGAGCACATTGCTGCCAAGAATAAAATCAGGACCCTGATACTAAGGTGGAAGGAGAATGTTATTGGAGGAAGCCCCTAGCAGCCACTGTTAGTTACTTGTTTGTATTTAAGGCTCTGCAAAAGTGACTCAGCACATATCTTATTTAAATTTGTAACCCCTGGCCCCCGCTCAGTGCCTGGCAGAGCACCTCTCACAGACCAAGAAATCAACAAATGTGTGTTGAATAATCACTGAAATACAGATTGAAGACATTTTTCATTAGGTCCCTAACTTAGACTGAATCTCAAGGCTAATTTTCATCTAATCACCATGATCCTTTTTAGTCTTCTGAAGATTTTTTTCTTTTTTTTTTTTTATTTTAAATTTTTTTTTTTTCCATCTCAGGTGTACATGAGTTCCCAATCTTGAACCCACTCCCCCCCCACCTCCCACCCCATATCAACTCTCTGGATCATCCCCGTGCACCAGTCCCAAGCATCCTGTATCCTGTACTGAATATAGACTGACGATTCGTTTCTTACATGATAGTATACATGTTTCAGGGCCATTCTCCCAAATCTTCCNGCTTAGCAACTCCCAAATATAGCATACAGTTTTATCCACTGTGGTCACCACACTATAGCATACATCCTCAGGACTTATTTATTTTATAATTGGATATTTGAACTTCTTGACCCCTGCCATCCATTTCTGCCTTTACACTGTTCTTATTTCCCCCACTGTAGTCATTTATGGGGTCCTGAACCTGAAGCGTGCACAATAAATTAAATTGGTTGACTGAATTTTAAATAGAGAGCGTTTAAGTACCTAACAGTCCATACTTAGCACATCTTGTCAGTGCCACGACTGCTGATCTGGATCAGAGATCCAGAACTGTGTTTGCCTGCGCCCATTCGCATACTGGGACCAGCTCAGGGATAGCTTGTAGTTATTTTTGTTGTTGCTATCGAAGTTTCTCTCTCTTCTTTTTTTTTCTTAATTTTGCCGTATCACACAGCCTATGGGTTGTTAGTTCCTCAAACAGGGATCAAACCCACATCCCCCATACTGGAAGCTCTAAGTCTAAACCACGAGACTACCAGGGAAGGCCTTCAAGTCTCTTTAGAACACCCTAGTGACTAGGCTTTCATCACTGACAGAGGTGAGGATAAGCTATAAGGTCAGGGAGGCCTAGACTTCCCTGGCAGTCCAGTAGTTGAGACTCCAAGCTCCCAGTGCAGGGGGAACTTTAATTTAATCCCTGGTCAGGGAACTAAAATCCTACATGCCACACAGCACCACCACCAATAATAATAACAGCTAGGCTAGAGAGGCTTCCGGAGAAGGCAATGGCAGCCGACTCCAGTACTCTTGCCTGGAGAATCCCATGGATGGAGGAGCCTGGTAGGCTGCAGTCCATGGGATCACTAAGAGTCGGACAAGACTGAGCGACTTCACTTTGACTTTTCACTTTCATGCGTTGGAGAAGGAAATGGCAACCCACTCCAGTGTTCTTGCCTGGAGAATCCCAGGGACATGGAGAGTGATGGGCTGCTGTCTATGGGGTTGCACAGAGTCNACTCCAGTACTCTTGCCTGGAGAATCCCATGGATGGAGGAGCCTGGTAGGCTGCAGTCCATGGGATCACTAAGAGTCGGACAAGACTGAGCGACTTCACTTTGACTTTTCACTTTCATGCGTTGGAGAAGGAAATGGCAACCCACTCCAGTGTTCTTGCCTGGAGAATCCCAGGGACATGGAGAGTGATGGGCTGCTGTCTATGGGGTTGCACAGAGTTGGACACGACTGAAGTGACTTAGCAGCAGCAGCAGCAGGGAGGCTTCAAGCATCACTTGGTATTACTTACAGGGGGACTAAGTATTACTCACGGGGAAACATGAATTAACCCCGGTTAGACTAAACTCAGTTAACAGTCGCCTTCTAGAAGTGTTTCCCACCCATTCTTAGCCAGGAACTGCAGAAGCCACCTCCCAACAGAGCAGCTTCAAAGAGCCTATGTTTGTAGGATGGTGAGTTTCCTTTAATTTTTGTGACTCTTTTTTCTAATTTCTTTAGAAGCAAGATCTTCCTTCCATTTACTCCTCTCACATTTGCACAGCAAATTGTGCCTTCTTTGCACTGGCCCCAAAGCTACACTCATTGAATGCCCAAAATTGCTGAGTAATTACAGAATTTCAGTCTTTAGCAAATCTCTTCTTGACTGATTAAAACCCTTTGTTCTCTTATGAACTTCATCCACTCCATTTGGCATTTAACTTTTCATACTGACAAGTCTTCAACTTCTAAATTCTTTTTTCATATGTCTCTACTGAAATCTGGCATAGAAAAAACCAAACTCAAAATATTTAAAACTTTTGATACCATAATTGTAAGTATTGATTCTAAGGAAACAATCAGAAATCCTATGAAAGTGTGGGGAGAAAACATGTTATTATAATTCTAATTATAAAAATAAATATGCAGTTAAAATACAATCTAAAAATACACCAAATCTAACGGGGACTTCCTTGGTGGCCCAGTGGTTAAGAATCTGCCTTCCAGTGTGAGGGCCGCAGGTTCAAGCCCTGGTCGAAAAACTAGGATCCCACACGTGGTGAGACAACTAAGCCCGCATGCCCTGGAACCTGTACTCTGCAACTAGAGAGGCTGCGTACAGCAACAAAGAACCAGCATAGTCCCCCAAATTAATCATGTATATTAATATATTATATGCATAATAAATTAATGGTATAGGTATTATACACATAATTAATTTATATTAATAATATACACACACGAAACCTAAATAATGTAAAAGTAGTCAAATACAGGGTTGCCCAAGTGGCTCAGTGGTAAAGCATCCACCCGCCACGTAGGAGACACAAGTTTGATCCCTGGGTCACAACTTAGCGACTAAACAACAAGTCAAATACAATTTTGTAAAACCATCAATTGCTATATAACACGGTCATGAAAATATTTCAGAAATATTTAATGACAAACACATCAAATATGACTTTTAAATGTGTGCTACACAGGATACTTTAAAAAAATGCAAGTGTGCTAAGTCGCTTCAGTGACATCTGACTCTTTGCAACCCTATGGACTGTAGCCCACAAGGCTTCTCTGTCCATGGGATTCTCCAGACAAGAATACTGGAGTGGGTTGCATACCCTCCTCCAGGGGATCTTCCCAACCCAGGGAGAGAACCCAGGTCTCTTACATTTACCTGAATTAGCCAGAGTGTTCTTTACTATTAGCAGAAACTGGGAAGCCCCCAAAATACATATGTATATATAAATGTGTACAGATATAACTTTTGTTATATGTATATTTGTGCACACAGAAAAAGAAAGGAAATACAACACAGCTTTAAACACTCGTACTGCTGAGTGGTAGGATAATATATAATTCTATTTTCTTTCGCCTTGAATATTTTCCAAGTTTTCCATGATGAATACATATTATTTTTATCATCTGAAACTGAAAGTGTTTTTAAAAACCATTCCAAGTCTTTAATTAATTGGGCTGTCCTTTCCTGGGTCTTCTCCAGCTCCATTAAGTCATTCTTAAGAAGCAATAGACAATATGGCACAGGATTTTCCAGGTGTCCACTTTCAGGAAATCTGATTTCTAACTCTCAGAGGCAGCACTCTCTCTCACACACACACACACAAACACATGTGCACGCACACACACATACACACACACACTCAGCCACATCTGCCCCAGAAATGCCCATCCTATCCACCAGGACCTCTACGTGCTCTTTTGTTGATAAAAGAGAATGCTGTTTTATTTGCACCCAGATCAAAATATCACACTACCTACTATCCAGCCGCACGTGCATATGATGAAAAGCGAGAACAAGGTCAGTGCTGATCGCTAAGCTGTAAATCTCATCTCTGATTGCTTTTCCACCTGCAGGCGATCCTTGAGATTCAAGACTTCAGTTAAAGAGGGTGGAAGAAAGAGACAGAAGACACAAAGAAGAGAAACGTTGAGTCATAGCCATCCCCAAGCTTAGCGCGAGGGAACAAAATCCAGGACCAAGGGTTCAGCCAGGCAGAATGGATCAACATGCCATCCCATAACTTTTGCTGGAGGTTTAAGTCTACACCCCTCAAGCTGCCCCGGTCTCAAACCTGTGGGGACAGGAGCTCCCCAGAGGTCAGCAGGAGTTGGGTGAGGATTTGAGAAAGGATGGGTAGTGAGCCATAGCCCTCAGTCTGAAAACAGTCTAACAACCCAACTAAATGTTTGTATTTCTCATGATGAGATCCTCTGCCTCTGAGGAGAGAAATGTTAATAATGCCGTGTTTTATCACACACACTCATGACCCTGGCAAGTTTGGTCATTACTTCCAGGTCCAGGGACACAGCTAACTGTAAGCAACCTTACCAAAAAGGATAAAAGTCCTGTTCTCCAATTTATTTTTGAAATACTGAAATACAATACTGTTTTGTTTCCCATGTGGTCTGTGGTTTTGTATTTGAGAAGGTTTTCAGGTTTTACAAATTTGAGTTCAAATAAAGTGTTTGTAGGAGAATTTCCCTGGAGGCCCAGGGGTTAGGATGCTGCACTTTCACTGCCAAGAGCCCAGGTTCAATCCTGGTCTGAGAACTAAGATCCCCACAGCACAGTAAAAAAAAAAAAAAAAAAAAAGCAACTGTAAATTCCCTGGGAGAGTTCCCTTCTGCTCTCTGGGACCTATTTGCCAATCTATGATTCCCCCTAAGTATCTGATGACCCTTAGCATTGCCCTCAGGCTGAGTTCTGCCTGCTGAAATTATTGTAAGCCAGCAAAATGTAGAAACCTGAGGGACCTTTGCCCTGGGGCAGGGAAAGCAGGCTTATCACATAAGCACCTTGACAATAAAACCAAGTATCAGATGGCCTAAATCCATCCTGCCTCCCTTGGTTACCCTGGATCCTCCCAGGGCTGACATGTTGCCCTCCTCCAGGTCAATGCCAACAGTGACCAATGGCACAGGGTGTGGGCAGAGGGTTAGGAGAAAAACACATCCACAAGACTTGCGTATGAGCAATAAAAATGTATAAACGAAAAAATAAATATTTTCCTAAGCTAATAGAAAATTTTTACCAACTTTTTACCAAAAAAAAAAAAAAAACGTTTTTTACCCCCCAAAAATTTTACTAACAATATTCTAACAAATTGGGCCAAATAAATATTGCCAAAGTCATCTTCAACTTGAGTTGAGAAAGAGATCCTAAGCATGAAGACTAGGGTGTTCCTTCCGTTTTCTCACAGCCCTTCAAAAATCCAATCACCTATTCACTCGTTTGTTCAATTCAAGGAGCACCTTTTAAGCACTTATCTGTACCAAACTCTGTGCTGAGGGCACTGCATACATTATCTCGTTTCATCCTTTCATGCTGCTGCTGCTGCTAAGTCGTTTCAGTGGTGTCCGACTCTGTGCGACCCTACAGACAGCAGCCCAGCAGGCTCCTCGTCCCTTCATAAACCTGCCCAGTAGGGCTTACTGTTATACAGAGGAGGGGGAAAAGCCAGGAGATATGGCTTTTCATTCTACCCAGAAGAACTACGCGGCCACTTAGAAGATCTATAGCCAGTTCTTGATACATCAGTTAGCAATACTAAAATTAATTAAAAAAAACTTTAATAAAAAAATAAAATAAAAATGACTGTAAATTCCCTGGGAGAGTCCCCCTCTGCTCTTTGGGACCTACTTGCCAATCTAAGATCCCCCCTAAGAGTCTGATGACCCTTAGCATTGACCTCAGGTTGAGTTCTGCCTGCAGACATTCCCACTCCAAATGCCTTAAACAGTATGGAAATTTATTATTTTCACAGCAGACCATCCAAAGACAGGGTGAGCTCAGGATGGGTGGATTCATCACCTTAACTAGTGCCAAGTTCCGTGCCCTTTACACCTCTTTTCTGCCTCTTTTCTACACCTCTTTTCTTCTCGTCGGCCTCATCCTCAAGAGGACGGAATAACAGCTGTCATATTCAAGTAGCTTTTCTTTTAAGGGCAAGGACAATGTCTGTAGAAGCACTTTTGGAAGACTTCTTTCATGTCTCCTAGGCCAGAATCAGGTCACACGCCCTTTCCAAAGCCCATCGCCTGCAAGGCGAACAAAAATAACCGTGAAGATGAAGGAGAAGGGGAGGAATTAGAGGGAGGGTGCTTATTGTCACACCTCTCGGTGCTCTTTTCCGCTGTGCAAGTAGTCACGAGCTACAGGTAGATCTCTGGGAACATCGGTGACGTCATCTGGGATGCTTTAGAAAAGCTCAGTCTCTGGGCCTTTTCCTCCGAACCACCGAATCAGAATCTCTGGGGTCCAGAAATGTGTGTATTTTTATTTTATTCAAGTCCAGTTGATTTACAATGTTGTGTTAATTTCTACTGTGTAGCCAAAGTGATTCAGCTTACACATATATACATCCTTTTTCACATTCTTTTTCATTATGATTTATCATAGGATATTTAATGCAGTTCCCTGTCCTATACCGTAGAACATTGTTGTTTATACACTCCCTATATAATAGTTTGCACCTGCTGATGCCAATATCCCAAATTCTTCCCTCCCCTGACCCTCTCTTCCTTGGCAACCATGAGTGTTCTCTATGTCTGAGTCTGTTTTGTGGATAAGTTTGTTAGCGTCATATTTTCGATTCTATATTTGGTGATATCATAAGGTATTTGTCTTTCTCTTTCTGATTTCATTTAGGATGTTAATCTCTAGCTTCATCCACGTTATTCCGAACGGCTCTCATTTACGGCTGAGCAGTATCCTACTGTGTGTACATACCACACCTTCATTCCTTCACCTGTCGTTGGGCAGTTAGGCTGTTTCCACATCTCGCTTACTGTAAATAGTGCTACTATAAAGTTAGCTGTGCATGTATCTGTTTGAATTGTAGTTTTGTCCAGATATATGCCCATGAATGGGATTGCTGGATCATATGGCATTCAGTTTTTACCTTTTTGAGCAAACTCCATACTACTTTCCATGGTGGCTGCTGTACTAATTTTAGTTCAGTTCAGTCACTCAGTCATGTCTGACTCTTTGTGACCCCATGGACTGCAGCACACCAGGCTTCCCTGGCCATCACCAACTCCACTCAAACTCATCTCCCTCGAGTCAGTGATGCCACCCAACCATCTCATCCTCTGTAGTCCTCCTCTCCTCCCACCTTTAATCATTCCCAGCGTTAGGGTCTTTTCCAATGAGTCAGTTCTTCGCATAAGGTGGCCAAAGTATTGGAGTCTCAGCTTCAGCATCAGTCCTTCCAATGAAGACTCTCAAGAGTTTTCTCCAATACCACAGTTCAAGAGCATCAGTTCTTCGGCACTCAGCTCTCTTTATGGTCCAACACTCACATCCATACATGACTACTGGAAAAACCACAGCTTTAGCCAGATGGACTTTTGTTGGCAAAATAATATCTCTGTTTTTTAATATGATATCTAGGTTGATCACAGCTTTTCTTCCAAGGAGCAAGCATCTTTTAATTTCATGGCCACAGTCACCATCTGCAGTGATATTGGAGCCCAAGAAAATTAGGTCTGTCACTGTTTCCATTGTTTCCCCATCTATTTGCCATGACGTGATGGGAACAGATGTCATGATCTTAGTTTTCTGAATGTTGAGTTTTAAGCCAGCTTTTTCACTCTGCTCTTTCAGTTTAATCAAGAGGCTCTTCAGCTCCTCTTTGCTTTCTGCCATAAGGGTGGTGTCATCTGCATATCTGAGGTTTGATATTTCTCCCAGCAATCTTGATTCCAGCTTGTGCTTCATCCAGCCCAGCATTTCACATGATGTGCTCTGCATATAAGTTAAATAAGCAGAGTGAAAATATACAGCCTTGACATACTCCTTTCTTAATTTGGAACCTGTCTGTTTTTCCATGTGCAGTTCTAACTGTAATTTACATGTCCACAAACAAAGTAGGAGAGTTCCCTTTTCTCCACACCCTCCCCTGTATTTGTTATTTATAGACTTTTTCATGATGGCCATCTTGACCCATGTGAGGTGGTAGTTTTGATTTGCACAGAAATGTGTACTTTAACAAGCTCCCCAAGTGTGTACTTTAACAAGGTACTACTACTTTATCCAACTAGTCAACCTAAAGAAATGTGTACTTTAACAAGTCCTCAACTGACTCTGTGTTCGGTGACTTTGAGAATATTAAAACACATCCTCAGGCCTATAAGAGATGACGCAGGTCTGTAGTGGTCTAGTAGCCCTTTCAGAGTTGCTCCGGCACCACCCCCACCTCACTCCAGCTACACTGGCCTCCCAGGTCATGCCAGTCTCCTATTAGCCTCTCACCTTTACGCTCTTGGGCAGGTTGGATAACCGCCACCCCAAAGATGTCCATATACTGTCCCCATAACCTGTGATTGTGTTAAACAACTTGGCAGCTGTGGTTACGCTCCCTTTGCCTTTGTTTCTTTCCCATTTCCTACCCACTACAGAACTGATGGAGTTTTCTTTACTCCTTTATTTTCCTTCTTCTGACTTGAAAGCTAGATTTTTATTTTTGTTATCCCAATTATCTGTACATTTAATATACATGGATACTATATATTTTCCTAATTCTAAAGCTGTTCCATGTCTCTCATCTCCTTCCAAAACAAAATAAAAACTGTTGAACTATCTCTTGAGAACAGGTAACTTTAATTTTCTTGTTGCACCTTTTGTTAAATAGGGGGGAAAAGTTTTTACAATAATTAACCTTATTACCAATAGAGATTAGTTCCATTTTTCACCAGCTTTTTGGCATCCAGCTCTTTCCCTCTGGGACCACTCTTCTTCTTCTTACATAGATCCTTATTAATCTATTCTGGAAAGGTCTTGGAGGGTTAATTCTTTTGGTTTTTGTAATAGTAAAGAGGTCTATGTATCATCATGAATTTTAAATATTAGTGGAGTTTTTGGCTGTGGAATCTGGGTTCATGCCTTGTATTGCTCAACACTTGAAAATAGTATTCCTTTGTTTATAATGTTAGTTGTAAGAAATTTGTAATGACTGTATTTGTCATTCTTGACCTCCACTACTGATAGCAAAGGACTCTAGATAATTCATATTCAGACCAAATTTCCTATAAGAAGTTTCTAGGTCAGCTCTGCCTTATGTATCACTCATCCTCCTGGGACCAGCAAACTAACCTAGCGATGTCCTTTTCATGAGAATGAAAGGAGCACAAGAGCACGTGTGTTTGTAAAGTCATACTCTGTACTTACCTGTGCACATAGAGCTTTTGTGTAAAGAGAGTTGTACCATACATGCTACATCGTCCAGTTTTTTTCCACTGAACTGTATTATAGGCGTTATACTATGTCAGCACATGGAATTCTACTTTATATTGTTTAAAATCACATAAGCAAATGAGCTTAAATAAAAGCAGAATTCTTATATCCTCACAATGTTCTGTCTCACTACTCAGAGATAACCAGTTCTATTTTCTGTTTTTCTAATCATTTCCATCATAATCCTTACACTTCTGTGTCATGACTTATGAACTTGATGTATCAACTGACTCTCCTCTAATCAAAAACGATAAAATTTAACTCTCTAACACGACCTCTTACCTCACCGCTATTCCCATAATTCTATTGGTTGTATTGCTCATTGTTCTGCTAGTTCCTTTATAATGACGAATCTCCAATATTAAGTGATCTGTGCGTTATCTGTGGGGCTTCCCACGTGGCACAGTGGTAAAGAACCTGCCTGCCAAAGCAGGAGATGCAAAAGACTTGGGTTTGATTCCAGGGTCAGGAAGATCTTGTCTGGAACATTCCATAGACAGAGAAGACTGGGGGGGCTACAGTCCATGGGGTTGCAAAGAGTAGGACACAATTAAGCAACTGAGCACAGAGCACATGTATTATCTACAGGTTAATTACAAAAAAAAAAAACAAAACTAAACACCAGTAAACAGGACTTCCACGGCGGGCTATAGCATATTAGCTAATAACAGACCAGCCCTCCTGCCAGGAATAACTGAGAGCTGCATTATTTACTAAATGCAATGTGCTATACTAGATTGGACCCAGTCATTTTCAAAGGATATTATTAGAGAAATTGATGAAATAAAAATAAAGTCTGAAATTTTGTCAGCAGTAAGGTACCCATGTTGACTTCTTAGTTTAAGCAAGTATACCATAGTGATATAAGATATTACATGTTACATTAGGGTAGGTTGGGTTAGAGATATATGAAAACTACTATTTTTACAACTTTATTGCAAGTATAAAATTATTTCACAATAAAGCATTTATTAAAAGAAAAAGGCATTGGAAAACTGCCAAGACAAAAAGACTTCAGAGGGCCAATATGTCAAAAAGAAGTAAGCACATAAGAAAGTCAGCTTTCCATGAAGGCTTCAGCCTCAAGGCATTTGCCAGTACTTAACGCTGACGATAAGAGGCCAAGAAGCAGAGTGTCAAAAAAAGCACAAGAGAAAGTGACAGCCACAAACCTGAGAGGCTAAACAGAATTCTAGGCATCCTCAAGTGGCTAGAAGAATTAAAAATGGAATTTAGGGCCCATCAAGATAGAGGATCCCAGGAAAACATTCCAGTCATGTCCTAGATAGGAAATTCCCTAGAAATAAAAAACCAAAAGAGACCAGCCTTTCCCAAGACTGAAGTCCAATTTTGAATTAACTAAATTCTAGATTCAGGTGCAATGTCTGCCATCTCTAAAAACATCATCCACAGATCATTTGTTCAATTTTTATTTCACAACATCCATAATTCAATCAAAAATAGCTGGTATAGTAACAGGCACAATTAAATGATTAAAATAGGAAAAAAACAAACAATAAAAACAGATCCATCAAGAGAATGAGAAAACAAGTCACAGACTGGGAGAAAATATTTGCAAAAGGCATTTCTGATTGATATCTGTTATCTAAAATACACAAAGAACTCTTAAAACTCAACAGTAAAATAACAAGCAGCCCAATTAAAAGATGGGCCGAAGACTTTAACAGATAACTCACCAAAGAAGGGGTACAGATGGCCCCTTTATTTATTTGTTTGTTTTAAATAAACAAATGAAAAGATGCTCTGTATCCTATGTCATCAGGGAACTGCAAATTAAAACAGTGAGATACCTCCACACACCTATTAGAATGGCTAAAATCCAAAACACTGACAACACCAAATGCTGACAAAGATGGAAGGCATCAATGCATTCATTGCCCATGGGAATGTACAGCCACTTTGGAAGACAAGCTTGATGGTTTCTTAGAAAACTAATGCTGGCTCAGACGGTAAAGCGTCTGCCTACAGTGTGGGAGACCTGGGCTCAATCCCTGGGATGGGAAGATCTCCTGGAGAAGGAAATGGCAACCCACTCCAGTATTCTTGCCTGGAAAGTCCCATGGAAAGTGGAACCTGGTAGGCAATAGTCCATGTGGTCGCAAAGAGTCAGACATGACTAAGCAACTTCACTTTCACTTAGAAAACTAAACATATCAATATTTTTACCATACTTTTTTACCATCTGGTGACCTCACTCCTCAGGTGTTTACCCAAAGGAGCTGAAAACTTAGGTTCACAGAATAGCCTACACACAGATGTTAATAGAAGCTTTATTCATAATTACCAAAACGTAAAAGAAATTGGGTGTCCTTCAGTAGGTGGATGGATTTACCTGTAGTTCTGGATACTGCGGTACATCAGACAGTGGACTATTACTCAGTGCTTAAACAAAATGAGCTACCAAGCCATGAAAAGACATGGAGCAGACTTGAATATTACTAAGTAAAAGAAGCCAGTCTAAAAAGGCTACATACTGTATGATTCTGACTATATGATATTCTAGAAAGGGCAAAATTAAGATTGCCAGGGGCTTACAGAGAGGGAGGGATGAACAGCTGAGCAGTGAACTTCTTCCATACGTAACTTCCATGGCTGGCACATGTTTCTTACACATTTGTCAAAACCCATAAAATGAGAAGCACCAAGAATAAACCCTAATGTAAGCTATGGACTTTGGGTGATGATGACATGTCAATACCAGTTCACTAAAAGTAAAACTGCACCACTCTAGTGCCAGATATTGATGGTGGGGAGTCTGTGGGTATTTGGGGGAAAAGGGTATATGGCAACCATCTGTACTCTCCACTCAATTTTTCTGTGAACCTAAAACTACTCTAAAAAATACAATCTATAAAAAATAAACTAAACAAACCCAAGGGAAATCCAAATATTGCAATTATCAGATAAGAGCTTAGAAATAACTCTGATTATTTTGCTCAAGAAAACAGAAGATTGATAATTTCATCCAACAGAGAGTAATTGGGACAATCTCAGGATGGTGGTAGCATTTTGTTTCTTGATCTGGGCAATAATATTCATCAAGCTGTACCCTTTGATTTATGAATATAGATTATATTTCAATAAAATAATTTACTATTGAAAATAAGCAGTATTTATAATATTGTTTATATAATTATCATTCACTGCAGAACCAAAAAGTGTGACTGAAATCAAAGGGAAATTACCTTCTGTCACTAAACCTATGCAATTTGAAAAAAATAAACTAAAAGAATCAAAAGGGTTGGCATTTTCTTATTCAATTATTTAACAAATAATTAGTGCTTACTGGGTGCTCCGCAGTTTTCTAGGTACAAGAACAGAACAGTGACTGTGATAGACAGAATTCTCTGCCCTCATAGAGCTCACATTCTATTGGGGGTACAAGAAAAAAAGAAACAAAATAGAAAACAAATAATAGATGTATAAGATAGAATTAGATTTTAAGGAGTATTAAAAGATGCTAAGTATTATAAGAAAAAGCTATCTGTAAAAGAATTCAAAATCATGCTGCATTTTAGCTGACTACATATTTGGGCCATGATTTCTGGTATAGCTGTTGGTTTTCCTGAAACTTCTGAATTCCTATTTTTCCTGTAATGAAAAGAAGTATACATTTTTGAAAACCATATTCATAAGATATTGAGAGCAAATAATCATACTACTTATTGAATGTAATCCACTTTTCTTCTTAAAAGCATTCTTCTTGGAGTTATCGGACATCAAGTTCTAACTTGATCTGATTGCTGGGGGTTTTTTTGTTTTTTTGGTTTTTTTTGCCCTGCTGGACAACTGTCAAACTGGGATTCTTTTAATAGTCTCTGCATATTGGCTCCTGTGTTTACCCCCTACTTCAGTTACTTTCTTATTTCGCTAGACTGCATGCCAAGGGTTTTTTGTTTGTTTTAGTTTTGCCTTGTTTTGTTTGCCTTGTGTTTTTGTTTTATTTCTGTGGGAGGTAAAGTTTTTTCATCTTTTCATCCCTGACAAGTGTCCTTACACCTCACACTTGAATGATCCTTTGTCAAGGTACTAGAAATCTAGGTTTAAGATTACTTTCCCTTAAAAGTTAAAAGNCCCAGGCAAGAATACTGGGGTGGGTTGCTATTTCCTCCTCCAGGGGATCTTCCCAGCCCAGGGATCAAACCCACATCTTCTGCATTAGCAGGTCGATTCTTTACCACTAAGCCACCAGGGAAGCCCCACAACAGAGTCACTGGTCAGTAACAACGGCAGTTTTTACTATTATCAAGGGGCTAAGTAATCTGCTAGCTGTCAAGCCAAGACATTAACATATCTCTGACCCCTTGATCCACATTCTTACCCATCACCTGTCTCTTATACACATCTTTTTAAATTGGTAATCTATTTGATCTGCCCTCATAGCTGAGTTGGTAAAGAATCCGCCTGCAATGCAGGAAACCCCAGTTTGATTCCTGGGTCGGGAAGATCTGCTGGAGAAGGAAAAGGCTACCCACTCCTGTATTCTTGGGCTTCCCTGGTGGCTCAGCTGGTAAAGAATCCTCCTGCAATGTGGGAGACCTGGGTTCAATCCCTGGGTTAGGAAGAGCCCCTGGAGAAAGGAATGGCTACCCACTCCAGTATTCTGGCCTGGAGAATTCAGTGCTCGTGGGGGGTCACAAAGAGTTGGACACAACTGAGTGACTTTCACTTTCAATCTATTTTTCCCCTCTAGATGCTTTTAGAATCATCTCTTTTTCCTTATCTCCTGAAATCTGATGAACAAATTGTTAGATGTGATATATTTTATTCATTTGTTTGATAGCTAATGAAAGTGAAAGTCCCTCAGTCATGTCCGACTCTTCGTGACTCCATGGAATATACCGTCCATGGAATTCTCCAGGCCAGAATACTAGAGTGGATAGCTATTCTCTTCTCCAGGGGATCTTCCCAATCCAGGAATTGAACCAGGGCCTCCTGCATTGCAGGCAGATTCTTTACCAACTGAGCTATCAGGGAAACCCTGATAGCTAATAGGCTCTTTTAATTTAATTCTTTAAAAATAGGTTCTCGTCTCTGAACTTTGGGAATTTTATTAGCTCCTTTTCTTCATGTTTCTGGTATCTCTTTCTGGAGCTTTAATTGCACGGGATTATATCTCTTGGTTTGACCTTTTCTGTCTCTTCACTTTTCATATGCATCTTACATCTTTTTTTTTCTGTAAACAGAGATTTTTTCCCCCAGTGTTATTAATATCTTCCAGGACTTTTACTGAAATCCTTCAATATTCACATTTTTTAATTCCAAAGATTCTTTCTTGTTCTTGAACTTCTCTCTTTCTTACCAACTAAACATCACTTAAGTCCTGTTTTGTTCTCTAACTTATCTCTGTTTCCTCTAGGATTTGTTGGTTCTTCTCTTTTGTGTTTTACATTTTCCCCCTTTAATGTCTAGAGACAACCTAGTCTATATTACACTAAATAAAGGTCTTATTTATACTTATGAATGAAGTTTGACTAATAGGTAGATAGTACAACTTTCCTCTGATATTGTATGTGTCTTTCCCAGTATGTCTCTCCTCTGAATGAAAAGACTGATTACAAGCTATGAATATATGGGAAGGCTGGCAATTAACTGACTATATTAGGGACATGGGTGGAAGCATGAAAACAGACTGGTTTCCAATCCCCATCAAATTAAGAAAGAGCTGAGGTACCAAGAGCTGTACAAAGAGCCTTTTCCCATTCCAGATATGACATTCATGTTTCCTTAAAGAACAAGCCTGTGTGGACCAGTCACTGCTGCTTATCACTCCAATGGAGAAGATTTGCTTTTCTTTTAAAAGTTAAAAAAAATTAATATCTAAATCTGATCGATAAGTGAGATGATGAAACTTTCCCAGTAAAAAATGATGTGTGATTTCCAAGGAATCAACAGACTGTGACAGGAGAAGGTGGTGCCACAGACTTTGGGCGATGGGAGTGATGCTGGACCAAGGATGCGACTTCCTTCTGAAGCCTTCAAATGGACAGCGCTCACCCAACAGATCAGGTGGAGTCAGATTCACCCCTCGCATTCACACCTTACTTGAGAAGGACAGGCCACCTAGTGAGAAACTGACTGAGCTACAGATAACGAAAGGTAGTGGGACGTGGGGAGCATGGGAGAGACTCTGACCTGTCAAGACAAGAGCCGAACAGAGAAATGAACGTTTACTGACTTTGGAGTAAGAGACAAACTTTGAAAGGATAGAATATTTACAGTGTGAGGGCTACCCATGGTATATCACGTAATACTTACAACAGCCTCACAGAGGGGGCACAGTGACTGCCCAGTGATCTTGCATTTGAAAAGAAAAAAGCACATCATAGAAGCAAAGAATTCAGCCTAGAGAGCCAAGGGTGAGAATCAAATCCAGGTTCCTCTACTTCAGAGCCAGGGACCCAGAACAAGTTACTTATCATCTCTGCACCTCACCTTTCTCACTCGTAAGCTGAGGACAATTATAGCATGCACCTTGTGGGATTGTTATGAAGATAACTTAATTAGAATCCATAAAAGAGCACCTTTAATCAGGGCCTGCAGCACGCTCGTTGTTGTTGTTTAGTTGCTAAGTCATGTCTGACTCTTTTGTGACCCCATAGACTGTAGCCAGGCAGGCTCCTCTGTCCATGGCATTTCCCAGGCAAGAATACTGGGGTGGGTTGCTATTTCCTCCTCCAGGGGATCTTCTCAGCCCAGGGATCAAACCCACATCTTCTGCATTAGCAGGTCGATTCTTTACCACTAAGCCACCAGGGAAGCCCCACAACAGAGTCACTGGTCAGTAACAACGGCAGTTTTTACTATTATCAAGGGGCTAAGTAATCTGCTAGCTGTCAAGCCAAGACATTAACCCCAGATATCTCTGACCCCTTGATCCACATTCTTACCCATCACTCTGTGTGGCCCCTCTCCCATGGTATAGCAAATGCCTACATAGCAAGATACCAGGATNGCCCCACCCTCACACAGATCATTCTCAAAGGCCACAGGAGAGTCCCTTGCAATGTATTCGCAATGTTTTTATCAATCAACAACCTCACATGTTTTTATCAATTTTGCAAAAGCAGCATATTTTAGCCAGAGTGTTGAGAGTTCTCCCTTATTCCAGTCACCCCAGTTCTAACTTCCCCTCCGGTGGTAAAGGAATGAGCGCAGACATCTCCAGGATTCAGTGCAGGGAAAGCTGAGGTGGTGATACATTTAGGTTTGGGTTTTGGGGGATAAGTTTGTGTGATTTGCAATCCCTTGTATATTTACTGCTAGTGGTCCTAGTGTAGGACTATCTCCCAGGATACTCCTAATAGCGTCAATTCACAGAGTATTTTAGAACAGTATATAAGAAAAACTTAATGGAGGTGTTTCCCAATTTGGTGACATTTGAAACCATCTGTGTGACCTCAGGCAAGTTAATCAACCTCTCTCCATCCCAGTTTCCTCATCCATAAAATAAGAACTAAAGCATCTACCTCATGGGGTGGTACCTGTTCAGATTAAAGGCATTAATTCATATGAAGCACCTTAAACAGGGGCCTGACCTCAGTAAGTGCTATTTTTACTATGGTCCTAAAAATTGAAGGAATCTTCAGTCTGCTTCCTCTTTGGAGCCTAAGAGGTCCCAAGCCTGATACCGAAGCTTTCCAGTGCGTCACTATTAAAAGGCCAGTCCTTCACAGACGTAGGGAACAGACTTGTGGACACAGCGGGAGAAGGAGAGGGCGGGATGAGTTGAGAGAGTAGTAAGAGACACGCATATCACCATATGTAAATTAGATGGCTAGTGGGAAGTTGCTGTATGACGCAGGGAGCTCAACCCGGAGTTCTGTGACAACCTAGGGGGTGGGCAGTGGGGTAGAGGCTGGAGGGAGGTTCAAGAGGGAGGGGACATGTGTATACTTATGGCTGATTTTGCATTGTTGTATGGCAGAAACCAACACAATATCGTAAAGAGATTATCCTCCAATTAAAAATCTAAAAATTAGATAATAGAAAACAAACAAAAAAACCCAGTCCTTGCTGCCAAAATGCAACATGAAACATCACAGAAATATCAAAAAAGAGTTCAGGAATATTCCTACAGCTTTACCTTTCATGAAGCTGCAGAAAATCAAGCACCCAAAAGAAATAAACACACGCCCCCCAAATCTCACCCCAAGCATCTCACAAGACAGTTCAACAGAGCTATTCAACACAGATCAGTTTAAGTCCCCTGTGAATATGGAGATAACAGGCATGGATATTTTTGCTGAACATGAGACAATCACCATATGGGTAAGCAAGTCTTACACCCTGTACACAGATGACACCTCAGGCTTTTCCCTTCATTTCTAACATCCACTCCACTTAATTCAGTGTTTCAATATTAGAAAATATAGCTCTCCATGTAATGAAAGAAATACCAGGAACCATGATCACGAATATAACCCCTCCCAAGTCTGAGGTAGACAGCTCTCCCAAGTCTCTTGTACTGCCTCAAGGGTCTACGCACGTTCAGAGGCAGAAATACTGTAACGGCTATTTCTCTTTAAATAACTGCAGGCCTAAGAGTAGGCCTACATTCCACCGCCGGCTGTGGAATGGAAAGAGAAAAACAAAGTTTGGGAGGTAGACTCACTAAGACTTTCCCACTGATTGGTGGTGGGTGATGGCTTTAAGATCAGGAAGAAATCCAGTTAGAACCGTTAGGCCCTGACTTCCAGCCTCTACACGTCCAGCTCTGCCTCTGGTCTGCTTGGAGCCCTGAGCTCCTTTCCAACCGAGAAAGGTAATGATGCCTCTTCTACCTAATCCATGGAGTGGTGCAAAATCCAGTGTCTTTTTTGTCCCTTGTCCCTTGTTTTTGTCACTTCCTTTTGTCACTTCCCTGGTGGCTCAGTAAACAGTCTGCCTGCAATGCAGGAGACCCAGGTTCATTCCCTGGGTCAGGTAGATCCCCTGGAGGAAGGAACAGCAACCCAGTCCAGTATTTTTGCCTGGCAAGTTCCATGGACAGAGGAGCCTAGTAGGCTACAGTCCATGGGGCTGCAAAGAGTCGGACACGACTGAGTGACTGACACGTTATGTCAGGTATGGCACCGGATCCATTCCACAGTGGCACGAAAGCATGGTGTCTGAGGAGCACGTGGTCCTGCCACCCCATCTGAGGTCAGCCCTCTGGACAGGCGCGTGGCCTGGTCAGGACAGAGAGAAGACGCCCCCTCTACATGGAGAGGAACTCGCAGCTCTGCTGGGCTGCCCACAGACACCTGCAGAGGAGCCGACTAAATGGCGTCTAAGGAAACAGTTTACCTGCCTCCAGGATCTGGCCCACACAGAATCAACTAATGAGGCTCTTCCTATAGGCCTTTCTCAGGCCAAATTCCCAGGGACGGCTGGCCGTCCTGGTGCCAGAGCTCTATTAGAGTCCCCATCGGAGCAGCAGATGTCTTCTGCGGCATTTCTTCTATTTTGCATATACAGGCAAGCATGGTCTCCACTGTCATCTGACTGCAGTGCTGAATTGATGGACCTTTTTTTTTTCTCCTATTTAAAAAGGACCGTGTATTGATTGTGAAAACCGATAAACATCTTTTACTATTGCGGAAAAGCCACCACAAAAAAAGGACCATGAACTATCACACTTAAGAGGATATCTCCAGGAAGGTCCAGTGCTTCATAAATTTAATTTACACTTAAGAGGATATCTCCAGGAAGGTCCAGTGCTTCATAAATTTAATTTAGCCAGAGTTCAATGGGCTTCTCTGGAGGCCCAGAGGTTAAAGCGTCTGCCTGCAATGCGGGAGACCTGGGTTCAGTCCCTGGGTCAGGAAGATCCCCTGGAGAAGGAAATGGCAACCTCCTCCAGTATTCGTGCCTAGGAAACCCCATGGACACAGAAGTCTGGTGGCCTATAGTCCACGAGGTTGCAAAGAGTCGGACACGACTGAGCGACTTCACTGCACTTCACTTCTAATGTTCAGTGAAAGCCAACTATGTGTGAGGTGCTGAGGGCTGCTTCATGAATGTGGCATATTATGAAAGCATTGTGGACATTTTAACTGAATTTACTACATTTCAGTTGATTGACTCTGCCATGACCAACAACACCTAAGCGGTGCATTTGAAACACTGGAATGGTCTATTATGCAACCTGGGATACATGTATGGAAAAATTTTTTTCCAATATAGGATTTTTCCACTGTCTTTTTTTTTTTAGATCTTGTGATGCCCTGATAGCTACCAAAATAACCAGTGCCTGTAACATCTGGGAGACCAAACAGACGCAGGAAAAATACGGCAGAGGGGGAAGATCCATAAAAACAGGAAACATGGAGAGGAGAGTCAAAGATGTCAAAACAAAGGCAGACTGGGCGGGCAGCGAGGGAGGAGGCCAGGAGAGAGGCTGGGAGTTTATCGGCCGATGCGAGTTCCTCGGGAGTCTGCAGAGAATTGCAGGGTGATGTCAGCCCTGCCACACAAGAGGACCTCAGCCTTTCACCTCTGCTTTTCACAAAAGACATGGCCACCTTCAAAGCCAAATAATAGCAGCGCCACCAACCTCCCTGCCCAGGGACACAACCATGCCTGTCCTAGCCTCCCACCCCACAGAGGTTAACAGAGGTAGAGCGGCAGCAATGCCCTGGGGCCCCGAGGGCAGGGGGGCAGGAGTCTTGTTCCAGCATTGCCAGCCTCATCACACAGGCCCTCTGCCTGCCCTCACTTGTCTCCTTCACCCCCCTATTTCTGCATGGGCACTGGGCCTGGCCCATAATAGATATTAACAGTTGCTCAATTAATACTTGACCAGAAGGTACTGGAAGCGGCTTTGACCACACCACCCAACACGCTTACCACATCACTCCCATCTCCTGGTCTGTGTTTTCAGTTCCAACTAGAGCAAATTCCTCCCACAGCTGAGAGGAGCAGTCCCCTCTTGCCCAGAGCGGGCATGCAAGGAACAAGTCCAACTTTACGAGTTGGATGTGAAGTGAAAATCACTCAGTCGTGTCTGACTATTTGTGACACCCCCCGCCCCCCACCTGGGATAGTGTAGTCCATGAATTCTCCAGGCCAGAATACTGGAGTGGGTAGCCGTTCCCTGCTCCAGGGGATCTTCCCAACCCAGGGATCGAACTCAGGTCTCCCACATTGCAGGTGGATTCTTTACCAGCTGAACCACAAGGGAAGCCCAAGAATACTGGAATGGGTATCCTTTCCCTTCTCCAGAGGATCTTCCAGACCCTGGAATTGAACCAGGGTCTCCTGCATTGCAGGCAGATTCTTTACCATCTGAGCTACCAGGGAGACCAAGAATTCATCAAGCCCAACCTTCTGCCCAGGTCTGAATCCTCAATCCATCATTAAAACAGACACATGAGTTCATAAGTCTCCTGTATCAGGACATCAGTACCCAGCAAGAGACACCTGTCCACTTCCTACTATGAACAATGCAATGGCTAAACACTCATTTCTCTTTATTTTTTCTCCAAATGACAAAAAAAAAAAAAAGACCCATCACCACCTCCTTCTCTCTTTCTTCTTCCATGTGCCAAGAAAAAAAAAAAAAAATGTCGCTTTCTGATTCTACTTTTCAGTAGTTTTCTTTGTGAACTCTTAGGAAAGATCTGCTTGCTTTAGCAATTAGCTCTCCTCAAAGTAGCTGCTGATGCCTTGAAAAGTTCTTCTCCCAGAAGAAAAGGAAAACATTGCCACCCAACAGCAGGATACTTAAGCCACGGAGCACTCACTGTTCACCCTCTCAAGACAAAGCAAGACAGGGCAGAGGGAAACAGATAATACCCTGTTGCCTCACCTCTTGGCAATTTCTTTCTCTCCTCTCCAAACTGGTTACCACCTGTATGAGCGAAATGAGAAGAGATTCAGGCTGGTTCTATGATCTCCCAGTAGTCATGCCACCTGGGTCTTACCATCAAGTTCCCTACCCTGAGACCATGGAGGGTGGCCATCAGTCAGCAGGATCAACGAGCCTTTAATGACCCCAACTGCGCACAGACCAGGTCCCGGAGCTGCTCTCCGGGAACTCCCAGCCCTTGTCACCCTGCCCTGTAGGCTCATTGCTACATGTCTCTCCTCTCTTGTTGTGGTTGAGTAGAGAGAGTTGCCACTTCCTTCTCTCTTGCCTACTGGACTCCAACAGGAAGGTGATTTAATAATCTGGTTGCCAGTGTCCGGCTATAAATGTTTATTCACTTGAGACATGAAGAGAGAGGCCACCTGGATGTGGCATTCCCAGAGAGAGGGTCAGTGAACTAACTTGGTGTTTTAGGGGAAATGAGGCATTTTGAGACTAAATTCCCAAATCAAGAGCAGACACACTGAGGGGTGGGGGGTGGGGTGTTAGGTGTCTCCTATATCCCATGGGAATCTTTTTCTTTGCCTGTTTAAAGTGGCTGAAGGAGCCAGGCTGGACACAATGCCCAGTGTGAATGGGTTTCCATCTCTCCGGTGCCCCCATGGGAGGCTCTCAGACAGGCTGGTGGAGAGGTCCATGCCGGGAGCTTTTCCACACAAAGCGACCTCCCTCTTGAACCCTTCTCACTTCAGGTCCCTTTGAGAGGGTGCCAAGGTTTCACTCACTGGCACGGAGACCAGCTTCTTCCCTCAGACACGGTGTGTGAAAGGGAGGCAGGAGGAGCTTTTGTCGCCTGCGTGACGGGAGGGGCCAGGGGTCCAACGGTGAGACCCCAATAGAGGAAGGACCTCAGACAGCTGTCTGCCAAGGCACAGAAGAATGTCTTTCTCACTTTCAGAGAAAGAAAACAAACAAACAAACAAAAAGATCTAAGGAAAGGGGAAAGAAAGGTAACCATGGAGCTTTCTCCAAGGAGCCTAAGACAGCTATCTCCGCCAGCCGGAGAGTGGGAAAATTCAGCTTTGTTCTGATGAAGGGATATGAGGCTTATTTGGACAAGAGGGAAAAAAAAAAAAAAAAAAAAACACTGAATAATCAGATACCTCTGGACTGGCTACAGAAGGCTGTTTCTGGTGGTGTCCGTTCTGCCTGCTGGCTTCCTACAGAGATGAGAGCGTCCCCCCAAGAAGACTGCCATTCTCCCAAAGTGGAGTTCTTGGCACGGAGTTGGGGCCCTTGTGATAAGGAATTAAAAGGTCTAGGGCTCGCTCTGGCCTTCTCCCTGCCAATCCCACATAAAATTAAAATGCTTCCTCAGAACGTACCTCCCACTCCACTCACCACTCCCACTGAATCTGTGACTCCATGGGTTCCCTGAAGATGGAGACAAGATCAAGGCTATTGAGAGATGCCTCACGGAGGTTCTTAGGAAGGAATCATTCCATCTGTAAGACAGAAAAAGGAAAACAAGTCCCAAGATGAATTTCACCTCCATACCTATCAGTCCCGGAAAGTTCCAGAAAAAGAACTTGCTTCACTTTTATTTTGTTTGGTACTGTAAAACAGTATAGTAATGGTACTGTAAAACAGAAAGAAAAAAAAAGGTGAAGAGGACTTCTCTTTCACATAGCTCCAACTAACACCTAGCCAGCCCTGATAACAAGCTCAGGATTGGGAGAGGGAACTCTTAGTGATTGGAATCTTGGTCTGTATAATAGGAATTTTTAAAGGGTGTGATCAAATCAGAGGAGGAAATGCCTTCTCTCATTACTCTCTTAGCCGGAAAAAAAATGCTCTTAGCCTGTGTCCACACACTAGCAGAGATCAACCAATTTAGAGTTTCACCCAGCCTTTCAGCCATGTGGGTCCATTCACAGTATCTCTAAACTTGCAATGTCAAGACCAGAGGGGCTTTCTCCCTCCTTGTCTCGGATCCTTCCCTTCGCATCTCTCCTTCTCTCCTCTCCCCGACTCCATCCTCACCTCCTCTCAGTGGTCCTCCCACACCCAGAAGTCCAAGCAGAACTGCAGAGATGGCGAACTCCCAGCTCACACTGAGTGGATACAACACAGACTATGACTTCAGGAAAAGAAATGTCTTTGCTTTCCAAGAAGTCACTACTTTGTTTACCCATCAAATGAGCACCAGGCTTAAAAAAGGTGATTTGGCAAAATGCCTTTTATAACTAAAGGAGCTCAGCGGTCCACATTTTGTCTCCAGCAAATTCTATGATGGTGTCACAGTTCCAGAAAATAGTGTGAGTAACCTCTGGTGGCTCAGGTGGTAAAGAAGCTGCCTGCAATGCAAGAGGCCTAGGTTCGATCCTTGGGTTGGAAAGATCCCGTGGAGAAGGGAATGGATACCCACTCCACTTTTCTTCCCTGGACAACTCCTTGGACAGAGGAGACTGGAAGGCTACAGTCCATGATGTCGCAAAGATGCAGACATGACTGAGTGACTAACTTTCACTTTTCAACCTCTTAGAGCTGGTGGTTAATATGATCCGAACTCTAGGCCGCATACGTTTTCATAAATCATTTGTTTACAGAACAAGAATGTCTCAAACACTCTCTGAAGGTGTGGACATTGGGGAAACAGGATTAAAACAAATAATATTGACCTCAGAAAACCCACTGTCTAGTAGAGACAACAGATAATAGACACGCAAGTAAAGCTCAATAAATAAGTAAACAACCCTAACCCTAAAGTCAATAAATAAGTAAACAACTTTTACATTTCAGAGAGTAGTGAAACTATCTGGCCTCCTTCATAGCTCAGTCAGTAAAGAATCTATCTGCCTGCAATTCAGGTTCGATCCTTGGGTCGGGAAGATCCCCTGGAGGAGGAAATGGCAACCCACTCCAATATTCTTGCTTAAGAAATCCCGTGGATAGAGGAGCCTGGTGGGCTACAGTCCATGGGGATGCAAGAGTCAGAAACGACTGAGCGACTAAACCATCACAGTAAAACTGTCAGTTTAAAGCAAATACAAACATGGTAATGAGACAAAGATGTGGGTGGAAGGGTGACTGCTAACTGGACTTTGGAGGACAGAACCAGTGTCTTTGAGGACAAGGGATTGATGCTGAAAACCTACATGAGGAGATGACCCAGGCTTGGAAAGATTAGAAGAAGGAATTGTCAAGCAGAGGGAAACAGCAAGAGCAAAGGGAGAATGGAAAAGTGTCAGAACCAACCTGGGTAAATCAATCTCGCCAGTTAATTTTTCAGCAATACCAGAAAAGTCCCCTCACTTTCTGAATGCTTTTTCCTCCCAATAGAAATCAATAATAATTATATCCCACCCCCCCTCCCCCATTTCTGAGCTGCCAGGGCCTCTTAGCTTATATCAGCCCCTTCCAACACCCTCCTTGCCACGGACACACATGTACACACAGAGATACGGAACTACTAGCAATGCAGGGGCGGCCCAGAGAAAAAGAAGTTCCTTCTTCAAAACCAGAAGACCACCCACAAGTCGTTCACGTGACCAGGAACCTGAGTGGAATTCTGAGAAGAGGCCCCCAGGCCTGGAGGCACAGGCTAGGGTGTCAGAGGGAAGCAAGGAAGCCTTGGTGAGACTTTTCACAGGGTTTTATTTCAGCTCCCTTGGTTTCTATCAACAACACTGATTAATAGTGTTGTGGGGTTTTTTTGTTTGTTTTTTTTGTTTGTTTTTTTTTTGCTGTTAGCAGATTAAGAGCTAGTCTGAAGCAAGAAAGTGGCTGCAAAATTGAATGACTTCTTTCTTTGCCCCATTTGAGCAGTGCCTCCCTCCTCCTCAGGCTCCCATCCCTGCACCCCAGGTCTCTGCGATCTTCCCATTTCCTGCATTTTCGTGCGAAGGAGCATTCAGGAGACCGACAACAAGGGTTTTATTCAACTTGATCATCTCCTCAAAAAAAAAAAAAAGAAAGAAAGAAAGAGAAAAAAGGATGAAGAACAAAAGTTGGGAGAGGCCAGACTCAGTGGAGATGATCTGAATGCATATTTGTGTTACAACTCATACAACCAGCATCAGAGAGGGACCAAGATCAAATAAATGGTAAAACCTGACAAAGAGAAGAATAGATGGTATGTGGAGCCATCTGTTTTGGAGGACACCCAAATCTGTCTGAATCTGCGAGGCCAAACTACCAGCTATTCTAAGACGCCCCATTCCAAGAGTGGCCTAATGCGTATCTACACAATCAGTTTCTCTCACCATCACTTTGGCTGCAACTTTTTTGTGCAATTAAGTAATTTATTCCTTTCTTCAGCCTCCTGATTCTAATGAATCTGAGCCACAAACAAGCCTCAGTTGCTCCTATTCAAGGAGTCTGATTGCATCTGGCAGTGATTGCTGAAAATCCTGAAGAGGAAACAGGGAAGGGAAGCATATTGTTTGGGGGGGTAATAGGTGAAGACCTGCCTCTCTTGACCTATAATACATTAGTGTCAGTGAACATTTGGCAGCCTTCAGATGATTAGCAATGAAGATGAATCAAGCAAAAAAGAGGTAGAAACCTGCCTCATCTGAATCACCAGAACCGCATATATTTGCATGCTGATTAGCTGTTCTTTTGTCTGTGTCCCTAATTATCATGACACATTATGTCTTCATCAGGCAAGATTCTGATCTGTCTTGTTCAAAATGCATGGAGAAAAAAGTGCTGTTTATTGATTCAACATGTAACTTTTATTTTTATGTTTGCTTTAATTAAATACATATTTGATTGCCTTTGACTGCTGTCCTTTTTTTTTTTTTTTTTTTGCTCTTATTTATTTCATCTTGTTGACAAACACACAGGTAACCTTCCTTTATCATTCTCAGATGATTTGGTGCCCACTGTCTCTTCCCTCTCTGGCTCCCCTTCTCTCTTTCTAAGGAGCTCACTTCCATTTTCTCGAAGAGGCAAAACAAAGGAGGAGAAGAAAAGAAAACAGCATCTCTAGTGATACAGCAGGGGAGGAGCCGAGGGCAGGGGGCACAGGCGATGCCCAGAGGACGGAGGAACTCGACCCTCTAGCCTTAGGAGGAGGAGAGAAGCACTCCTGACTTCGAAGAAGGGCTTTCCAGAGGACCGTGGGCAGCAGAAGGAGGTTAGAAATAACACGATCCTGCGAAAGAAGGAGACCCTCTGTCATTCCCAGTTGTCTTCACATGTTACTGACTGCGAGGATTTGTGAAGAGAGGGTGAAAATGCCTGTCCCATGGGTCAAGCGTCCATTTCTCCCATCTGGCCAATGACTTTGATGGATATCTAGAAAAGAAGGGAAAATTTATTCCCAATGGCCACTCCTTAGGCCAACTCATGCCTTCTTTCTCGGAAGCCAAAGTAGTGAGGGAAATTTGACATCTATCTGAGCCACAGCCCACAGAAAGCAACCAGAAAACCAAATCCCCAAGGGCCAGGGCACGAGACAGAGAACTCTGCACCAGAGGGCCTCCAGCCTTCTCCTAAAAAGAGGCAGCATGTACGAGCGTTGTACGCCACCACTTGCCGGGCTTAGTCCCTCTGAACAGGGAGAAGTATGGGCAGAAAGGGAAAGGAAAAGGTATTTGTTTCCTGCTGCTTGCAGCCACCCCAAGCTCTGATGTCCTTATCATCCTCCACCCAGGGATATGCTAAACAGCTGTAGTTAGCACCAAGCTATTTGGCGAATCCAATCAAGACACTTAGAAAGCAAAAGAGCATCACAGAGGAAGAGCCGGATGCAGGAGTAATTGAGTGTGCTGAGGGTCCGTGGATGCTCAGAAAGAAAGCAGGGCCCAACCAAATGCAAATGGCTCCTCACTGAAGAGGCATAATGCCCACCGCTCTTCCCTGCTAATGGGCAATGATTGGCT
The DNA here is from genome assembly GCA_006410615.1 of Neotragus moschatus. Lineage (NCBI taxonomy): Eukaryota > Metazoa > Chordata > Mammalia > Artiodactyla > Bovidae > Neotragus > Neotragus moschatus. The sequence continues at coordinate 193,864 of SJYA01002249.1, forward strand.
GGAAATGTAATCAACAGCTCTGCCCCCAACATCTATCCCTAGTGAGGGATGATGGAAATCCATATTCATGAGAAAGCAAACCAGCAATGTTTACTGGGTGCAGAAAGGGGGCAGGGCTGGCCTGGGTGAGACTGAGGTCCCTGGAGAGGGATAATGAGGCTGGAAGCAGGGAAACTGGTGTCGTTAGAGCCCCAGTCTCACCCCGACGCTCTCCTCACATTTCTGCCTCCCCTCCTCCCAAAATGTACACATATCGGCTGAACTTGAGACTAAGAAGAACTCCAATGTGGCAAATCCATAATTTCCCTAAGCAAAATTTCTCCAGTGACAGTGGCCTCCCATCCTGTCTGGATGCCTGCATCTCAGAACGTTTTGCATAGAAGTCCTTATATCCTTTCCCGCCAACCCACTCTCTCAGTGCAGCATATCTGTTCCATGGGTAGGAACGGACGCAGAGCCAATGATAGCAAAATGCACACATATGGCAATGGCATCCTGAAATCTATTTTGAGATCCCGCCATCATATAGTAGTTTATCTAAGCTAAACCTAAAGGACACCAGGCCTTGCGCTGGGCTGAATATTGTCTATATTATTGCTTGGGCTGCCATAACAAAATACCACAGATCAGGTGACCTAAACAATAAAAATTTATTTTCTCACAGTTCTGCAGCCAAGAAGTCCAAGATCTAGGCCTTTCTCATTGGCTTGTAAACAGCCCCTTCCTGTTACGTGTTCACATGTTCTTTCCTCTCTATGTGCACACTCCTACCATCTCTAATCTCCTCTTCTTATAAGGACACCAATCATATTGCATTGGGGCCCACCCACAATACTTCATTTTAACTTTAGCTTTAAAGGCTTTATCTCCAAAGTCATATTCAGAGGTACAGGGGGTTAAGATTTCAACAGATGAGTTTTGATGGAACACAATTCAGCTTATAACAGTGTGTCCCCAAAATCCATGTCCACAGGAAACTCGGAATGCGACCTCAATTGAATATATGGTCTTTGCAGACGTAATTAGTTAAAGTGAAATGTTACTGGATTTGAGTGAATCTTTAACTCAATGACTGGTGTTCTTAAAAGAAAAGGGGACAAATGCTGGGTTGCCCAAAAAGTTTGTTTGGGTTTTCCATATCTTATAGAAAACCCAAACAAACTTTTTGGCCAACAATACTTGCTCCTTGGAAGAAAACCCATGACCAACTAGATAGCATATTAAAAAGCAAAGATATTACTTTGCTAACAAAGGTTCATCTAGCCAAAGCTATGGTTTTTTCAGTAGTCATATATGGATGTGAGAGTAGGACCATAAAGAAAGCTGAGTGCCAAAGAACTGATGCTTTTGAACTGTGGTGTTGGAGAAGACTCTTGAGAGTCTCTTGGACTGCAAGGAGATCCAACCAGTCCATCCTAAAGGAAATTACTCCTGAATATTCATTGGAAGGTCTGATGCTGAAGCTGAAGCTCCAATAATTTGGCCACCTGATGCAAAGAACTGACTCATTGGAAAAGACTCTGATGTTGGAAAAGATTGAAGGCAGGAAGAGAAGGGGACGACAGAAGATGAGATGGTTGGATGGCATCATCAACTCAATGGACATAGTTTAAGCAAACTGAGGGAGTGGGTGGGTGATGGACGGGGAAGCCTGGCATGCTACAGTCCATGGGGTCACAAAGAGTCAGACACAACTGAGCAACTGAACTGAATGAATGCAAATACAGACCCACAGGGAGAACGCCAATTGACAACAGAGGCAGAGATTGGAGGGATGCAGCTGGAAGCCAAGGACTGTCAGCAAAGCACCAAAAGTTAGGAAGAGGCAAGCTACTGTAGAGCCTTCAAGGGGAACATGGACCTGCTGACATCTTCAGATCAGAATCCAGCCTCCAGAACTGCAAGAGAGTAAGTCTGCGTTACTTTAAGCCACCTTGTCTGTGGTCATTTGTTACAGCAGCCCCAGGGAACTACGAGAAGTATGATGGCTGAAAGCCATAGAGGATCCCCAGATCTCAGTGCAAAATTAGATTATCACTGGAGCCAACCACTTGCTCACCACAAGATGACCACAACACAAACAAGTCTGCATTTCTCCTCCTTCCTCTGCCTCCCAAGCCTCCCTCTGGTGGTGGAGCCAGTGAGCAGTGACAAGGATTGAGAAGATCCACAACCAAGACAGTGGATCCTAGACCTCTGGTCACTCACTTTCTGAAGTCAGAGCCCAAAGAAATACAGGAGAATTATTGTCCCCAGTAAAGTCAGAAGTCCAAACCACATGCAATCAAACAGCCTTTTGTCTCTAGACCGAGGTTTAGAGTCCTGTGCCAATCCACAGTGACCCTCATTGAAAGAAGAAACATAAAAACAAAGCATTGAATTTGTGTAAAACTAAATATGTTCAATTCGGTGGACTCTCCATTTATTCTGAGAGCATGTCCTTTTTATATCTTGGATGTCCTACCTACTATGAAATGATAGCAATATGAGAGGGAAATTTTTTTTCTAATGTCCATTTTTAGCCACATTAAAATCTGGCGATTCTCTGACTGGTCCTCACTTAAAAAATAAAAATCCATCACCTGTTACTCTTTCCAAGAAGCCTCTCCACATTCCTCCATCCTTTGGCATCGATGCATAAATCTTGTGTTTCATTTTTCACTCATTTATATTTAGTTCTATAATTATTCCCTAGTGAAGTGAAGTGAAAGTCACTCAGTCACTTAGTCTGACACTTTGCTACCCCATGGACTATACAGTCCATAAAATTCTCCCGCCAGAACATTGGAGTGGGTAGCCTTTCCCTTCTCCAGGGGATCTTCCCAACCCAGGGACTGAACCCAGTTCTCCACCATTGTGGGTGGATTCTTTACCAGCTGAGCCACAAGGGAAGCCCAAGAACTCTGGAGTGGGTAGCCTATCCCTTCTCCAGTGGATCTTTCTGATCCAGGAATCTAATGGGGGGGTTCTCGCATTGCAGGCAGATACTTTACCAACTGAGCTATCAAGAAAGCGCATATAATCATTCCCTGATTCCTTCCAAATAGACTGCAAACAGATCCTTATCTCCCAAGGATAAGGACCATGACTCTTAACATCTTCTGTTTTTACTTTCACAGAGCGCAGAGCAGTATACAGTCAACAGATGTCCACAAAATGCTGATGAGTGAATAAAAGAGTAATCGGATAAATTGGTAAAAAAAAAAAAAAAAAAATCCAAGATGTCTTCACTGAGTCCAGGACAAAGCACTAATTTATAAATCGATAATGGGATTTGATAGCTTCTTAAGTCCCTTCCCACCACAATCATCTATGGTTCCTGTCTCTGGGCAAACTACTGGGATGAGGAACACCCCCACGTCAGCTGAAATGATATTGAGAAAGGGGGTACCCATGCCATAGGCCCAGAGAATTATGGACATTTCCATGCTGAAACTGAGGCAGCCTGATACATCCCCACAGTCCAAATGCTTCTCACTACCTTTGCCCAGACCCTCTTCGTCCTTCTCTCTAATGCATTCACCTCTAAGGTAGTTAGAATACTGGCCTTCCAAAAGATGAACACATCCTAATCCCCCAAACCTGTGAATATGCAACCTTACGTGGCAAAAAAGACTTTACAGATGTTGAGGCAGGGAGATTATCCTGGATCGTGTAGGTAGGCCTACTATAATCACCAGGGGCCTTATACAGGAAAGAGGAGGGTCAGAGTCAGAGAAGGATATGCAGCAGTGGAAGCAGGTGTCAGAGGGAGAGAGGCTGGGAGGTGCTGTGAGAGAGAAGACGCCGAAGACTTTGAAGATGGAGGAAGAAGCCAAAGGCCGAGAGACGCAGGTGGTTTTCAGAAGCTAGGAAGGTCAAGGAGGTAACTTCTCTCGCTCCTCCAGTAGGAGCACAGTCCTGCTCATACCTTGATTTTAGGACTCTGACCTCCGTCACAGTAAACTAATGTACGTGCGTTGTGTTAAGCCACTGNGTTCCCAGGGTGGGGCTTCACCCTGTCAAACTGCACAGGGACAGATAAATCCACCGCAAGATGCCATGCTCTTGGGGGAAGAAACCTGGCAAACAGTCTGACTTTTAAAACAGTTTTTCTGTATGTAACCTCAGTATAGATAATATAACTTACTTCACCATTCAGGTTATTCTCTTGTTTATTCAAGCGTTACTTATTTAGCATCTCCCAGCAGCTTTCTGTTCTAACAGTATCTGCTAACAAAGGAGACGCAGGTACCTGCTGCATAGATTAGAAACCTACAGTGACTACGGAACCTCAGCTCTGATACGCGAAGGCAGATAATAGACACACCAGTATGTGTGTCAGGCCTTGATCATCTTTCTAATGAAGAAAAATTGTGTAGAAANTCTGCTAACAAAGGAGACGCAGGTACCTGCTGCATAGATTAGAAACCTACAGTGACTACGGAACCTCAGCTCTGATACGCGAAGGCAGATAATAGACACACCAGTATGTGTGTCAGGCCTTGATCATCTTTCTAATGAAGAAAAATTGTGTAGAAAAGGTTGACAATGTGAAGTGCTCTTTTACTTATCTATTTTTAAATCACTGCATTTATTTATCTGTTTTCGGCTGTGCTGGGTCTTCGCTGCTGCGCACAGGCTTTTCTCTAGATGCGGCCGCCGCCCGCCCACTCTTGGCTGCAGCGCTCCTGCGTCTCAGCGCAGCAGCATCTCCCTCCGTGGAGCACCGGCTCTGGAGCACCGGCTCTGGAGCACCGGCTCTGGAGCACCGGCTCTGGAGCACCGGCTCTGGAGCACCGGCGCAGCAGGTGTGGCACATGCGCTTGGTTGCTCCACGGCATGCGGCATCTTCCCAGAGCAGGGACCAGATCCGCGTCTCCAGCACTGGCAGTGGGCTCTTTACCACTGAGCCTCCCGGGAAGCCCTGAAGTGCTCTTTTATGACGGGTGCTCAGACTCCCAATCTCTCCCTCCCCTCCTTCCCCCACTGCCCTGGTAACCATAGGTTTTCTCTGTAGGAACAAACCATAAGTCTGGGAGTTCAGGAGCTTGGGGGTTTGGGATGGACATGTACACACTGCTGTATTTGAAATGGATAACCAGCAAGGACCTACTGTATCACACGGGAACTCTACTCGATGTTCTGTAATTATCAAATGGGAAAAATAATTTGAAAAAATAGATATATGTATATGTGTATAAGTACAAATATGTATATGTAGCCACTCCCTTCTCCAGTGGATCTTCCCAACCCAGGGATCGAACCCAGGTCTCCCGCATTACAGGCGGATTCTTTACTATCTGAGTTACCCGGAAGTCTGAGATACACGTGTATGTATAAGTGAACCACTCTTCTGCACACCTGAAACTAACACAACATTGTTACTCAATTATACTACTAACTATACTCCTAAAAACTATACTCTTTATATAAAATAAAAATTAAAAAATAAACAGCCCCGCTCCCCCATCAAAAAATGAAATGGGTGCTCAGGACACACAAAAAGAACGGAAAAGAAATGAGATCTCTAGGGGAACATTCATCCTTCCGGGGAGAGGAAGAGGAATGGAAAGGTCTTGGGCAGGGAGGGAGCCTGCGGAGCTGAGGAAGGACAAAAACCCCGGGGCGTGGAACACAGGCCAGGAGGAGAGTGAGACGGGGGTCTCAGGCAGCAAGCCGTGACTGGGCTTTACGACCTCAGGAGGACCTGGCATTTTATTCTGAGGGAGATGAGAAGCTACTGGAAGGTCAGAGCTCAAGAGAGATAAGGTGGGACCTATTGTTTTCTTCTTTTTATCTTTTTTATTAAAAAAAAGTTTATTGGAGTCTAGCTGATCGATGATGATGTGTTGGTTTCAGGCACACAGCACAGTGATCCAGTTGTGCATATACATGTGTTCATTCTTTTTTTAGATTCCTCTCTTATGGAGGTTATTACCTGTTTTAAAAGGATCACCGAAGCCTGCTGTGTGGAGAGGAGACATCACAGGGACAAGGCAGGCACTGGGAGGCCAGTGAGAAAGCCACAGCAGCTGTCTAGGGAGAGACTCGAGGGTGAGGGGTGGTCAGACTCCAGGGGTGTTTCGAAGGAAAGGCCACCAGAAACTGCTTGTGAGTGGGAGGTGGGGGGTGAGAAGGAGGCAGCCTGACTGGCTGGAGAGACTAGAAGAACCGGCAAGGTCAGCAGACCCTGGGGTCCCGTCCTGTTCCATCACCCCGGGCATGACTTTGAACAACCTCTCAGTGTCTTCATCTCAAAAATGAAATGGCTAGACTAGAAAATTTCTAAATTTCCTGGGGACTCAGGTTTTTCACTTCACTTGTGCCACGAAGTAAGAATATGAAGCAGAACCTTTTTAAATACTCAGTTACGGCATCTGTGTTCTTATGGCGCAAATAATTCTCTTTTCAAATACCTATGCGGTCATCATCCCTTTCAGCTGTCTCTTCCTCCATTTTCAATTAGTCTAGCTCTACTAAGTCTCCATTGTCAAAGGCTTTGCTCCATGTCGCTATCAACGACTTGGTGAAAATTTGGATCCCCTGCAAGATTTGCAACTTCACTCTGCAGTCTATTTATATTTTGTTTGCATTAGGGTTGTCAGATGTTTCCAATACCCTGAAATTAGCCGAGATGAACTGAGAGCCAAAAATGTTAAAGATATTGACCCAATGGGCAAGGTTAAAGCTCCAGTGTTAAACAGGGAGGATGGTTTGAGTGAAGACTGATTTTATAAGTGGTCACATTATTACCAAGAATTTCCTTGTTAGAATGGCTTTTCCTTCCAGATGCAACTGCGGACTCAGATAATGAATACTCAGAGAACAAAAAGACCCTTACCCCAATAAAAAACAGCTTTAAAAAGCTTCCCATAATGGGTCTGAAATGTCATTTAGCAGATAGGTGTGGTATTTTAACACCTAGCTTCCTGGTGGCTCAGATAGTAAAGAATCTGCCTGCAATGCAGGATATCATGGTTCGGCTCCTAGATCAGGAAGATCCCCTGGAGAGGGAAATGGCAACCCACTCCAATATTCTTGCCTGGAGAATCCCATGGGCAGAAGAGCCTTGCAGGCTACAATTCCATTGGGTCTCAAAGAGTCAGACACAACTGAGTGACTAACCCTGCAAATCTTTATGTGTGTGTATTATAATTATGAGTACTAAATATTCCATGCAAGGACTTCCCTGTTTGTCCAGTGGTTAAGAATCTGCCTTGCAATGTGGGAGACACGGGTTCGATCCCTGGTTAGGAAACTAAGATTCCACATGCTCTGGGGCAACTGAGCCTGTATGCCACAACTATGACCCAAAATAGTCCATGGCCCCCAATTGAGAAAATATTTTGGAAAATCTGTCCCTAGATTTATCATATTTATTACATAGATATAGATAATAAGGATGAAGAAAAACGTGGACCAGTGCACTTACTATTTTCCCTTGTAAATAAATTCTTTTTTTTCTTTATAAATTTTGGCATTAGCCCACAGTCATTATATAGCCCTTTACTACTCAGAGCTGGCACAGTATTGACTTGCTGCCCACAGCAACATGAGAAGGTCCCAAGCAAGTCCTGTGCTCTCTGGAATGAGAGAGGCTGGGGGAGCCAGCAGGGGCACACTGATGCAGACAGAGAGACAGGAACTGGTGAATAGACCATGGAGGTCCTGCTGGGGCTCTCTTGTCCCGTTTACCATTTCACTTGAGTTTCATAGTACAGATTCTAGGGGGAACCCATCCCAGAGTCCTGGCCAAGAATGAGCCCCTTTGGAGATCCTGCAGGTCTTAACACCACTTCCCCTAAAGCAATTGATAAGGAAAGGTGGTATCCATCCTGGGTGAATTTAAAAAAATAAACATAAAAACTTAGAGCAAGCAGAGGAGGGACATTCGTATCATTCCCATTGGCTAGTTTAGGTATTTTAAGACAAGAGAGAATCCTGTGTAAGGCAAGGGAATCTGGGACCCAGTAAGAATAAAGTTTTACTTAGCATCCAGAAGAGAAAGCTAGGGAAAGAGAAACATAAAAGGAGATGGTGCTCCATTAACACCTTTATTTTCCTTGAAAACACATGTCACGGGGAGGAAGCATATGGTTAGTTCTGTGGGACTCGTCATGATCAGGGGAAAGCACTTCAAAACCTACATCCTTCTTGTGGGAGTACATGTGAGGGAGAGCCGATTAGCAATTATTTCTATTGCTTGAATTAATGTGGCACTGACTGACAGTCACGTTAGCTCAGAAATGGAAGTATGAAGACAATAATGTGTCTCCACTTCCCTGACCCACAATACACACACACATACACACACACACACACACACACACACGTGTGTGTGTGCACGCAGGCATACCGTGACAGACACCATGTGAGTTCCATGTGAGCTGCAGACCTCAGCACCGGAGGAGAGCTTGCCCAGCAGTGCTTTGTAAATATCTGTTGAAGGCATGGACTCCTGCCCTCTTCTTCCCTGAGCCTAGAGGCTGACTTAGAGTCCTGCTCAGGGCAGAGGTTGAGTTCTCAGAAGTTTTCCAATCAAACAGCCACACAGATTAAAACCTGCCTGTGGTCCCTTCACAATTCATTGCATCATAATGCTCTCCCTTTAAATGTTGCAATTTGTATGGAAAACATAGGCAGATTCCTGGGTACCTTGAGCTCCATGATGATGTCCAAGTTAATTTTATCTTGTTGTTTTCACTGTGGGGCATGCAGTGTCACATATATTTGTAAACAACAAATTCTATTTGAAACATAAAGCCTATATAATAGATGCTCTCATAAGTCACAATGTATCAGTGTTCCTTACACACATTTAACAATGATGTTTTTCTCTAATGACTGTGTTTGGACTATATTTTAAGACTCTCTCTCTCTCTCTCTCTCTCTCTCTTTTGGTAATTCAGATAGACATCATGTCACTCACTCATATTTCCAGTTCTCTTTCCCCTCTGAACATAAAGACAATCACATTTTCCTAACCCCAGGTAATCAGGTGAGGCCATGCGCTTGATTTTGACCCAAAAGCTATCACTGTATGTCACTTCCAGGTTGAAGCACTTAGATTATACTCAATTTTCTGCACACTCATCACTTGCCTAGGTCATCCTGAAATCATGGTTTAATATCAAGGTGCCATAAAATCCAAGCAGGCTGGACTGTTGGGTCATACTTCATTGAATGACAGCCACCTGAGTGAGAAAGAAACCTGATGATGTAAAGGCACTAAGCTTCTGCTGCTACTGGTTGCTATAGCATTACCTGTTGCTGCTGCTGCTAAGTCCCTTCAGTCATGTCTGACTCTGTGCGACCCCAGAGACGGCAGCCCACCAGGCTCCCCCGTCCCTGGGATTCTCCAGGCAAGAACACTGGAGTGGGTTGCCATTTCCTTCTCCAATGCATGAAAGTGAAAAGTGAAAGGGAAGTTGCTCAGTCATGTCCGACTCTTAGTGACCCCATGGACTGCAGCCTACCAGGCTCCTCCATCCATGGGATTTTCCAGGCAAGAGTACTGCAGTGGGGTGCCATCACCTTCTCCATAGCATTACCTAAGCTTATCCTAAAACAGTAATGATGAGGTCTGTCACTTGTGATGAAATACCAATCCCCTAATCTCACTCCAGTGCAATTTAAGAGCAGCAACCTGATTCTCAAAAGTTACAGGTCAAAACAGTTGATGAGAGACCTCCCTGGGTAGTTCAGTGACTAAGACTCTGTGCTCCTGATCAAAGGGGCTTGGGTTTGATCCCTGGTCAGGAAACTAGGTCCCACATGCCACAGAGAAAACTGAAGATCCCATGTGCTGTAATTAAGACCTGGAGCAGCCAAACAAGTATATAATTTTTTTTTTAATAGTTGATGAAAGAGCAAAGCAAAACAGAGATGAAGGTAGAAAGGGCTGGGGACTCTGAAGAGGGGAGCTGGCAGGGACAAAGCAAGATAGCCAGAAGAATCCATTACCAGGAAATTTGTGGTAATGCACTTGGCAATGGGATTTGTCCTTACCCAAGACATCGGAAACACTGATGCCACCTAAGTGAACCCCCAGCTGTCACTCCTAACTTCTCCTACTCTCTGGTTCGATGCCTCCCTCAAGCTTAGCTATGGGCACAGTTTCCCATTCGCTGAGTCAAACTGAGCTATGCAGAACTCTCAACTGAAGCTGGGGTTTTGGACTCTGCATTTTCAAGCAACTAGTTCCATAAAGCCAGAGCAACTTTCTCCAGGAGTAAGTTTCTGGAGCCTTACTCTAGAAATTGGTTTGGCAAGTATATTGCAAAGTATATCTTAAATCCTAACTTGATCTAGTAATAAAGAGTTTGCATGATTTCAGACTGTTTCCCAAAGACAGGCTCCAGGAAAGCAGACCATAGCATTATTAGTAGCAGCAAAAATTGGAAACCATCTAAGTAATCAGCAAAAGAAGAGTCATTAAGAAAATGGCAAGAAGAACAAAAACAGGGAATAACCATGACAGAGAATATCATGGCTAATGCAAAATGATGTTATCAAAGAATGTCAAAGGATGTGAAAATAGCTTGTAATATAATGTTAGATAAACAAAAAGATGTGAAACTTTCTAAACAGAATCATGTCAATTTCACCTAACAACACATTATATGCATAAAAAGACTAGAAGAAAATATATTAAAAAGGTTAACACTGATTATCTTTGAGTGATGAGCTCTTTTTATTTCTTCTTTGAAAGTGTCTACATTTTCACATTCTTATTAATGAATATGTATGATTTTAAAGTAGAGGAAAACTTTTATTTTAAACAAACTGAATTTGTATCAGGACTTCAGTGATTTTAATTATTCCAGGGTATGTTCTAGGGTGAGGAAAGCTTTGGCTCAACATTCTATACCGTCTAAATACAATTCTAAGCAATTGCCTTTATTGAGCAACATGATGACTCTGTCAAAGGGGTGTTTTATTTTCATATTTTTAGTTGATATACTAATTAGATAAAATACAAAACCCTATTCAGAGCCTTGTTGTTAAATTATTTACAAAACCTTTGGGTAATATAAAACTATCCTCAAGTTAGCTCTTCTGAAATCCAGGGATTCGTATAGCATGGCTGGGAGGAAGGTGCTGGATTCTCTAGGCCTTTGGCCCATCCTGCACTGACCTTTGTCAGGAGACACACAGCCCTATGTGGAGAAGAGGCTGCCCCGCCCTAGGGCTGCACCACAGGCCGGGGCCCAGGCAGCCAAGCAGGTACGAAATCTGCCCTAATGTCCAAGACCCCTCAGAGCTGGAAGGAGTCTGGGGTGGCACTGAGTTTCCGGAAGTGCTTTAGGAACGGGAAGAATCTCCAAAGTCAGTTTCAGTCTGGAAACATTTGAGATGAATTGCGTAAGGAACACCGGATGTTGTTACTGGGGCTTCCAAATAGGTTCGAGTTCCCAGGCACCAAGCAAAGGCTTTTCCTTGCCTTCTCTCCTTCCTGACTTGGAGTTCACCAAGAGCTCATGGCATGGAGACCCCTCTGCCCACGCTGCTGCCTGACCTGCTGAGGACCAGCCAGTTGACTAGTACTGACTGCCAGCACACGCCAAGCACAGCGCAACACTTGAGTAAACAAAGCAGAAAAGCCGCATCAGGTAGTATTTCTCAAACTTCCTAAGCATGCCTGCATATCACCAGGGGATCTTATTAAAACTACAAATTCTGTCCCAGGTTAGGGCCTGAGAGTCTCACAAGCTTCCAGGTGACGTTGTTGTTTCTAGTACATGGGTAGTATTTCAAGTATCCAAGATCTAGCGGGAGAGGAAAAATATATACAGAAATATATATATATATATATATTAAAAATATAAAGACCTAGTGGGAGGGGAAAAATATGTACAAAAAAACATAAGTGGTTGTTGTCACTCAGTTGCTGAGTCATGTCCAACTTTGTGACCCCATGGACTACAGCACGCCAGGCTCCTTTATCCTCCACTGTCTCCCAGAGTTTACTCAAATTCATGTCCACTGATTCCAAACATATATACAAAAAGAAATAAGCTACTGTTATTAAATACCTCAGTTCAGTCAGTTCAGTCACTCAGTCATGAACCGCAGCACGCCAGGCTTCCCTGTCCATCACCAGCTCCCGGAGCTTGCTCAAATTCATGTCCATTGCATCAGTGATGCCATCCAACCATCTCATCCTCTGTCGTCCCCTTCTCCTCCTGCCCTCAATCTTTCCCAGCATCAGAGTCTTTTCCAATGTCAGTTCTTTGCATCAGGTGCCCAAAGTATTGAAGTTTCAGCTTCAACATCAGTCCCTCCAATGAACACTCAGGACTGATCTCCCTCAGGATGGACTGTTTGGATCTCCTTGCAGTCCAAGGGACTCTGAGAAGTCTTCTCCAGCACCACAGTTCAAAAGCATCAATTCTTTTGCACTCAGCTTTTTTTATAGTCCAACTCTCACACCCATACATGACTACTGGAAAAATATGCTGCCTAGGTTGGTTATAACTTTTCTTTCAAGTTTCATGGCTTCAGTCATCATCTTCAGTGATTTTGGAGCCCCCAAAAATAGTCTCTCACTTTTTCCATTGTTTCCCCATCAATTTGGCATGAAGTGATGAGACCACATGCCATGATCTTAGTTTTCTGAATGTTGAGTTTTAGGCCAACTTTTTCACTCTCCTCAAGAGGCTCTTTAATTCTTTTTCATTTTCTGCCATAAGGTTGGTGTCATCTCCATATCTGAGGTTATTGTTAATTCTCCCAGCAGTCTTGATTCCAGCTTGTGCTTCATCCAGCCCAGCATTTCTCATGATGTACTCTTCATAGATGTTAAATAAGCAGGGTGACAATATACAGCCTTGACATACTCCTTTTCCAATTTGGAACCAGTCTGTTTTTCCATGCCCAGTTCTAACTATTGCTTTNCCAAATTTGCTGGCATATTGAGTGCAGCACTTTCACAGCATCATCTTTCAGGATTTGAAAGAGCTCAAGCAAAATTCCATGACCTCCACTAGCTTTGTTCGTAGTGATGTTTCCTAAGGCCCATTTGACTTCATATTCCAGGATGTCTGTATATTAACTAACAAATGCTATTGATTATAAATGCTGTCCTACTATTATGTATTAAGTGTCTACTATGTGCACTTTCTAAATCTTCTTTCTAGGACTTTCAACAACCCTAAGATAAATTCAATTTATCAACTGAAGACACAGTTCAGTTCAGTTCAGTCGCTCAGTCATGTTCGACTCCTTGCAAGCCCATGAATCGCAGCACGCCAGGCCTCCCTGTCCATCACCAACTCCAGGAGTTCACTCAGACTCATGCCCATCAAGTCAGTGATGCCATCCAGCCATCTCATCCTCGGTCGTCCCCTTCTCCTCCTGCCCCAATCCCTCCCAGCATCAGAGTCTTTTCCAATGAGTCAACTCTTCGCATGAGGTGGCCAAAGTACTGGAGCTTCAGCTTTAGCATCATTCCTTCCAAAGAAATCCCAGGACCAATCTCCTTCAGAATGGACAGGTTGGATCTCCTTGCAGTCCAAGGGACTCTCAAGAGTCTTCTCCAACACCACAGTTCAAAAGCATCAATTCTTTGGCGCTCAGCCTTCTTCACAGTCCAACTCTCACTTCCATACATGACTACTGGAAAAACCATAGCCTTGACTAGATGGACCTTAGTCAGCAAAGTAATATCTCTGCCTTTGAATATGCTATCTATGTTGGTCATAACTTTTCTTCCAAAGAGTAAGCGTCTTTTGATTTCATGGCTGCAGTCACCATCTGCAGTGATTTTGAAACCCAGAAAAATAAAGTCAGACACTGTTTCCACTGTTTCCGCATCTATTTCCCAAGAAGTGATGGGACCAGATGCCGTAATCTTTGTTTTCTGAATGTTGGGCTTTAAGCCAACTTTTTCACTCTCCTCTTTCACTTTCATCGAGAGGCTCTTTAGTTCTTCTTACTTTCTGCCATAAGGGTGGTGTCATCTGCATATCTGAGGTTATTGAGATTTCTCCTGCAATCTTGATTCCAGCTTGTGCTTCTTCCAGTCCAGCATTTCTCATGATGTATTCTGCATATAAGTTAAATAAGCAGGGTGACAATATACAGCCTTGACGTACTCCTTTTCCTATTTGGAACTAGTCTGACGTTTCATGTCCAGTTCTAATTGTTGCTTCCTGACCTGCATACAGATTTTTCAAGAGGCAGGTCAGGTGGTCTGGTATTCCCATCTCTTTCAGAATTTTCCAGTTTGTTGTGATCCACACAGTCAAAGGCTTTGGCATAGTCAATAAAGCAGAAATAGATGTTTTTCTGGAACTCTCTTGCTTTTTCCATGATCCATCAAATGTTGGCAATTTGATCTCTGATTCCTCTGCCTTTTCTAAAACCAGCTTGAACATCAGGAAGTTCACAGTTCACGTATTGCTGAAGCCTGGCTTGGAGAATGTTAAGCATTACTTTACTAGTGTGTGAGATGAGTGCAGTTGTGTGGTCGTTTGAGCATTCTTTNCTGCTGAAGCCTGGCTTGGAGAATTTTGAGCATTACTTTGCTAGTGTGTGAGATGAGTGCAATTGTGCAGTAGTTTGAACATTCTTTGGCATTGCCTTTCTTTGGGATTGGATTGAAAATTGACCTTTCCAGCCATGTGGCCACTGCTGAGTTTTCCAAATTTGCTGGCATGTTGACTGCAGCACTTTCACAGCATCATCTCTTAGGATTTAAAATAGCTCAACTGGAATTCTATCACCTCCACTAGCTTTGTTCATAGTGATGCTTTCTAAACTCCACTTGACTTCACATTCCAGGATGTCTGGCTCTAGGTGAGTGATCACACCATTGTGATTAATCTGGGTTGTGAAGCTCCTTTTAGTACAGTTCTTTTGTGGATTCTTGCCACCTCTTCTTAATATCTTCTGCTTCTGTTAGGTCCATACCATTTCTGTCCTTTATCAAGCCCATCTTTGCATGAAATGTTCCCTTGGTATCTCTAATTTTCTTGAAGAGATCTCTAGTCTTTCCCATTCTGTTGTTTTCCTCTATTTCTTTGCATTGATCNCCACCTCTTCTTAATATCTTCTGCTTCTGTTAGGTCCATACCATTTCTGTCCTTTATCAAGCCCATCTTTGCATGAAATGTTCCCTTGGTATCTCTAACTTTCTTAAGAGATCTCTAGTCTTTCCCATTCTGTTGTTTTCCTCTGTTTCTTTGCATTGATCACTGAGGAAGGCTTTCTTATCTCTCCTTGCTATTCTTTGGAACTCTGCATTCAAATGGGTATATCTTTTCTTTTCTCCTTTGCCTTTTGCTTCTCTTTTTTTCTCAGTTGTTTGTAAGGCCTCTTTAGACAACCATTTTGCTTTTTGCATTTCTTTTTCTTGGGAATTGTCTTGATCACTGCCTTCTGTACACTGTCATGAACCTCCGTCCACAGTTCTTCAGGCACTCTGTCTATCAGATCTTACCCCTTGAATCTATTTGTCACTTCCTGTATGATTGTAAGAGATTTGATTTAGGAATACCTGAGTGATCTAGTGGTTTTCCCTACTTTCTTCAATTTAAGTCTGAATTTGGCAATGTGGAGTCTTCTCTTGTGTTGTTCGAAGATGGTGTTTGTTATAACCAGTGTGTTCTCTTGGCAAAACTCTATTAGCCTTTGCCCTTCTTCATTCTGTACTCCAAGGCCAAATTTGCCTGTTATTCCAGGTGTTTCTTGACTTCCTACTTTTGCATTCCAGTCCCCTATAATGAAAGGGACAACTTTTGGGGGTGTTAGTTCTAGAAGGTCTTGTAGGTCTTCATAGAACCATTCAACTTCAGCTTCTTCAGCATTACTGGTCAGGGTGTAGACTTGGATTACTGTGATTCTGAATGGTTTGCCTTGGAAACAAACAGAGATCACTCTGTCGTTTTTGAGACTGTACCCAAGTACTGCTTTTCAGACTCTTTTGTTGACTATGATGACTACTCCATTTCCTCTAAGGGATTCTAACCCACAATAGTAGATATAATGGTCATCTGAGTTTAATTCACCTTCCACTTTTCACTTTCATGCATTGAAGATGGAAATGGCAACCCGCTCCAGTGTTCTTGCCTGGAGAATCCCAGAGACTGGGGAGCCTGGTGGGCTGACGTTTATGGGGTCGCACAGAATCGGACATGACTGAAGCGACTTAGCAGCAGCAGCAGCAGTCCGTTTTAGTTCGCAGATTCCTAAAATGTTGATGTTCACTTTTGCCATCTCTTGTTTGACCACTTTCAAGTGAATACCTACAGTGTGCCAAAGCACAGTGTGAGAAGAGTATTACAAGAGCTCTGACCCTGGGTTTCTGCCAGCCTGAATCTTAGTCACAGGTGTCTGGAGGGACTCTAACACCCCTGGGACAGAGAGGAGGTGCCTGTGGTCTAAGCTGTGCCCGGTGCAGATGAGCCTTAGTTAGAGCAGCTGGCGTGTTAGTCTCCCAGCACACCTCAACACTCCCGTCAGGTGCTCACTGTGAAGACATGATCCAATAACCTCAGCAGCTGAGGCTTAACTCGTACGGAAGCCCCAACAGGAACATAAGCACTACAAACAGGTCTTTAGATCACTTCTTAAGTCCTTTCCAGTCCTAGGACCCTGTGATATAACAGACATAGAAATCTATAAATGGCCATTAGCCAACTTCTGGCCAAGCAGAGACATTGTCGAAGCATAAATGAGTAGAGCATATTACTCCTGAGCAAAGTTCATAATGAAAGTAAACATCCTGCATGCTAGAGACTTTCTCCTAACGTCCGTTCACATTGAGAATGAAGTGCTCAGAAGCTGACTGGAAGCTCTGTGTGGGTGGACAGGCTTATCTATTGGGAAAATCTCAGGCCCTACCCTAGATCTACTGAAACAAAATTTGCATTTTTAACAAACCCCCAGGCGATGTGCCTGCACAAAAATTTGAGAAGCACTGAATTCCATGCCTTTTCTGCCCTGTTTGCCCTGCACTCCGAGGGCCAAGACAATGTTTAGCATCTACTAGCTGGCCAGAGGGAGAAGGCAGTGGCACCCCACTCCAGTACTCTTGCCTGGAAAATCCCATGGACGGAGGAGCCTGGTGGACTGCAGTCCATGGGGTCGCTAAGAGTCGGACACGACTGAGCAACTTCACTTTCACTTTTCACTTTCATGCACTAGAGAAGGACATGGCAACCCACTTCAGTATTCTTGCCTAGAGAATCCCAGGGATGGCGGAGCCTGGTGGGCTGCTGTCTATGGGGTCACACAGAGTTGGACACGACTGAAGCAACTTAGCAGTAGCAGCAGCAGCAGCTGCCCAGTGAATACTTCTTGACTGGCCATTATATGGACTGTAATTTATAGTGAAATCTCATGCTAAAGTTTAATTTTAAAAGCAGCAAAATAGTTTTATTTTTAACTTTTTCTTTTATATTGGGGGTATAGTCAATTAACAAACAATGTTGTGATAGTTTCAGGTGAACAGCACAGGGACTAAATCATAACATATACATGTATCCATTCTACCCGCAAACTCCCCTCTTATTCAGGCTGCCACATACCATTCAGCAGGGTTCCATGTGCTATACAGCAAATCCATGCTGGTTATCCATTTTAAATATAGCAGTGTGTACACGCCCGTCTCAAACTCGCCCACTAGCCTTCCCTCCATTCATCTCCCCCCGGCAGCCATCGGTTTGTTCTCTAAGTCTTTGAATCTGTTTCAAAAGTAGCACAACAGTTGAACCCAACATCTGTAAGTTCTGAGGAACCAAACAGCCTGACATTCTTTCTGGTGGCCTTGTCATATATATTAGCAGGACATTGGTGCTTTGCTTCCTTAAATCTATCTCTGGTTTCCTCTTATACCATGCTAAAATAATGAGCAAGAAACAAAGGACAAAGAAAACAGGAGAGGAGAAGATAGTTTACAACAAATATTTCCAAACATTTGGGGATGGAAGGTTAGATGCATGAGTGATAACTGGTTCAGTAGAGTGGAAAAATATGACACCTAAGAACCAGAGATCAAATTGCCAACATCCACTGGATCATCAAAAAAGCAAGAGAGTTCCAGGAAAACATCTAGTTCTGCTTTATTGGCTATGCCAAAGCCTTTGATTGTGTGGATCACCACAAACTGTGGAAAGTTCTGAGAGAGATGGGAATACCAGACCACCTGACCTGCCTCTTGAGAAACCTATCTGCAGGTCAGGAAGCAACAGTGAGAACTGGACATGGAAAAACAGACTGGTTCGAAATAGGAAAAGCAGTACGTCAAGGCTGTATATTGTCACCCTGCTTATT
>SJYA01002249.1:214424-360016 GCA_006410615.1 Neotragus moschatus
GATGCTAAAGCTGAAGCTCCAGTACTTTGGCCACCTCATGCGAAGAGCTGACTCACTGGAAAAGACTCTGATGCTGGGAGGGATTGAGGGCAGGAGGAGAAGGGGACGGCCGAGGATGAGATGGCTGGATGGCATCACTGACTCGATGAGCGTGAGTCTGAGTGAACTCTGGGAGTTGGTGATGGACAGGGAGGCCTGGCATGCTGCGACTCATGGGGTCGCAAAGAGTCGGACACGACTGAGCGACTGAACTGAACTGAAGAGCCTGTAGAGAGGAGGCCCCCAAATGGGGTTGCTTCACAGTGGAGGCCCAGGGAGGCCCACGGGGCCTTCCTCAGGAGGAGGGTGAGGGTGGAGTTGGAGATGAGAACTGGCTGCCCCCAGTCCTACCTGTGACAACCTAGAGATCACTCCTCCCCAACTCCTTGGATTTGGGAGATTTATCTTTTGCATTATTAGATCAGAGTTGCTCTCATGAAGACACCAGGCACTGCAAAAGGAAGAAGTGAGATGCTTTACTGACGCGATGGCATAAGGTGAACACTGACAGCATCCCAGCCTCCCCCACTGCCTCCACACTGACAGCCAGGCTCACTAAGGAGGAGGCTGATTCTTCTCTGAAGAACCCAACTAAGAAGGACAATCAAAGATGCTGATCTGGGACACATCCCCAGTAAGATGACCTGCTCCTGTCAGTCACCCTTCAGTGAAGTCTACCAACAGATAAGTCTGGCCCCACACACAGACCTTGCAACCAAACTCTGAGGGCTTTGGTTTTAGTAAACAGGTATTAGAGGAAAGTCTTCACCATGAAACATGGAGAATAAACCAAGGGAACTTGGAGCAGATTGCCACGATATTTCTGTTCTCACATTTTTAAAAACCTTTTGCTCCTTCTTTCTTTGAGAGGTGGGATTTATATTTTCTTTCCTTGACTCTAGGTGGGACTCCAACCAACAGAGCCACCTTGGAGCCAATGGCCATGAGGCACACGTGGCTATCAAGCTCTGGAAATCTGGCTATTGCAACCAAAGAACTGAAATAATCATTTTATTCAATTCTACATCACTTAAATTAAAAAACTGAAGCCATAGAAAATATTTTACCAATAACTTGACTGTTTGGATAGGAATCGTGCTTCCCATCAACTACTGAAAATTTTGCATCTGAAATATAATTTTAGTATTTGGATTGAGATGTGTTATAAGTCTCAAATCTAAACTGGGGACTTCCCTGGTGGCTCAGAGGTTGGGAATCTGCCTGCCAATGCAGGGGACATGGGTTCCATCTCTGGTCCAGGAAGATTCCACATGTCACAGAGCAACTAAGCTTGTGAGTCACAACTACTGAACCTGCGTGCCTGGAGCCCATGCTCGGAAACAAGGAAAAGCCACCACTTTGAGAAGCCTGTGCACCACAGCAGAGAGGAGCCCCTGCTCGCCACAGCTAGAGAAAGCCAGCATGCAGCGACAGACTCAGAGCAGCCGAAGACAAATAAATGAATGTCTTTCTAATAAAATCTAAACTGAATTTTGAAGACAGTATGAGAAGAAAGACTGTGAAATGTCTCATTAGCAGTTTTATATTAATTACATATTACAGTATTTTGTGTATATTAAATTAAATATTAGAATTCTGATAGCAGTCCTCACTAATGGTCTGAGACTGCAATTTGACAAGAGTTAGATAATTTGAGGGAACAAATCAGAATCTGATCAAACGAAAAGACTTTTTCTCCCCATTGACAAAGAAGAAGAATTCTAAGAGACTCTAAATAACTAAACATTTCCTGCAGGGGCCCTCATATGTCGTGGCCCTGTAGCTGTTGGTCCCCAATTCTTGATAAAACCCAAATTTCCCATCCAGTGCCTGTTAAAGATCTATTCCTCTTCATTCCTCTACTTCCTCCCATCTTTCTGATGCTTTGGTCAGTTTCCTTCTATATCTGCTGACTGTGGTTTTACTGTTTGACCACTTTGTCCTCTTGTGGAAAAAGAATGCAAGGGGTTAATGAACAATTGAAAACCATTGTTGTGTTAGGGTAGTGAGACTATTAAGACTTTTTCTCTAAGGCAATTATATTATCTTAGCAGTAATTACATCTCCTAATGAAAAAGGGTAGGCATGTATCATTCTGTTCCTCCTTCCCTGGTGGCTCAGATTGTAAAGAATCTACCTGCAATGTGGGAGGCCCAGGTTCAATCCCGGAGGAGGGAATGGCTACCCACTCCAGGATTCTTGCCTGGAGAATTCCATGGACAGAGGAACCTGGTGGGTTACAGTCCACGGGGTTACCAAGAGTCAGACATGACTGAGTGACTAACACACACAGAATTATAACTACTCTAAGAAAAGATTTCCAAGAACATCGTAGAATTCTGTTTTCCCCAAAGTTACTCAAGGTAAGTCTTGAGTCATCTAGAATATTGATTCTTTTTTTAACTTTTTCTTTACTTAAAAAAAAAAAACAAAAAATAGCCTGTTCCTCCAGTGGAAACATGAGTATTTGGTTTAGAAATGACCAATGTCTCAAAAAGCTTTGATTTGCTGCCACCTACTCTTCTCCAAAACCCCAAATTAATGGCATCTGATCCTAACAAAGTAAGGCATCCGCAGCTAAAAATGTCTTTATAATGGGGGTAGGGAGAGTGGGGGGAAAAAGCAGGGGTAATTTTTTTCCCAATATGTTTGTCATTATTATAGGTTATATATACAGAAGGAAAGTTAATTAAGCTTTAAAAAAAAATCCATCACACATCAATGGCTGCATTTTAATGAGTACAAAAAGTTGAGGTGTTTACTACCAATTAAAGTGGTTTTTAAATAAGCATTAATTAACACAGAAATTCAGAAGAAAGTTATACCTTGTCAGGGAAAGGCCAGTGCAGGCTGTGCCCACTTCTGCTCCCATTCATATTCAGAGAGTAATTACCACCAACCCTATATTTTCCATAATAATGAGGAGATGCTGTCGTGTCTATCAAACAACAACACACACACAAAAGTGGTAGAATTAGACATTCTCAACCTGGAGTAAACTTTTCAAATTTTTTCCTTCTGGGTTTTTCCCTCATCTGTGTCAAAGTTATTCAAAGAGGAGGTTGGCCTGATTTTAATGGTGAGGTTTCTCTCTTTTTTCCTCTTTTGCAAAGAACACTATATAAGGAGTCCTCATTGGTCAAGTCTACGTCAGCAAATCCAAACAATTACCCAATCATGATTTAAGAGGGCCTGCAGTTCTTCCTTTGTTTCTTCATGATAATATTAATTTGCATACTACTACTGACTGCAAGGAGATCCAACCAGTCCATTCTGAAGGAGATCGGCCCTGGGATTTCTCTGGAAGGAATGATGCTAAAGCTGAAGCTCCAGGACTTTGGTGACCTCATGCGAAGAGTTGACTCATTGGAAAAGACTCTGATGTTGGGAGGGATTGGGGGCAGAAGGAGAAGGGGACGACAGAGGATGAGATGGCTGGATGGCATCACGGACTCGATGGGCATGAGTGTGAGTGAACTCTGGGAGTTGGTGATGGACAGGGAGGCCTGGCGTGCTGCAATTCATGGGGTCACAAAGAGTCGGACACGACTGAGTGACTGAACTGAACTGAACTAAACTACTAACTACTCCACTTCCGTTTAGAAAATTATTGCCTAGCTTAAGGTGGTAAGGAGGAGAAAGACATAAAACCTGTAAAGCCCACAACCTAACTAGCGCAGTTTGATGGACAGTCTCCTCCTTGAGTGAAAAGTAATGGGGAGCATACTCGAGTCTGGGCAGCACCTAGGAAGATGCCATAGGGTGGTTGCAGGCAAAAGGTTCTCAAGCACCTTGGGCAACATGTTCCAGAGATGGATCCCCACCTCACAAATCAGGTTTTCTTACAGATGAACGTATTCTTACCAGATTCACATAAAATTAGCCGATAAATCAGTGTATTAATTTACTAATCTTTAATAGAAGATTTAAGAAACTCTCTTTCTAGAGCTTGGAATTCTCATGGTTCCTCTCCCTTCCCAATATCAAAGTATTTAGGAAAGAAAGCTGAGTTATTAATCAGAAGGCTCCTTGGTGAACTCAAAATCAGATCAGGAAAGCAGAATGGTGTGGGAGGGTTCTGCCCAATGGAATTTCCCCTTCACATAACAGGGAACCACTTTCTTGTAATCAAAACATTGTGATCCTTTGAAAAGAAGTGCCTCTCACTTATTCAGTGTAAACAGGTTGACTTTGGTCTCTCTGGACTCCAATTTTCAGTGAAGATTCTTCTTCTATTTCACTGGTACATATCTTGCTTTATCTGCCAGTAAAGTTCTTCTCTTTGCAGTAATTTAAGTTGTCAAATTCTCACCATGGGAGAAGCTCCTCCCAGCCCGTGATCCAAGGATAGAGCACCAAACAAGAAAGGTCAGTTCCAGGAGTCTGCATTGAACATGTTCTCAAACAAGTTGGCTCAGTTGCTGTAGAGTCAATTCTTGAAGCTAAAGGGTGAGAGGAAACAGCGGAAGAAATGTCATCATCTCCCAGAGAGGGGTGGTTTCTCCCCAGTGTGCAAAACTTAACGCCATGTTTCCAAAAGTTTGCACAAAAAAGTGGGAGGGAATCTACTGGTCTTCTTGAGCCTTGAATTGCGCATGAATAAAAAGATGGATGAAGAGATGGTTTGATTATGCAGCCCTTTAGTTGCCAGAGTGTATTTTCAGTGCACACCCAGTGTAGCTTCAGAATTTCTATTTATAAGACGGGTTTAGGGAGCAATCCAGTTGGAAGGGGCTTAGAGAACTTGTCTGGAAGCCACATTTGCAAAGCAAACATGCCATTTTTACCTAGATTGAATGTTTCTTGGAGTGGCCTGGGGGTGTTGACGAACACTGAGGGAGGAAATGAGGACTCTGCCCGTTGCTATGGGATTACTGAGGGCGGGAGCCAGGTCTAATTTATCTTTGAATCATGTAAATGCCTAGCAGGATGAGTAGTACAAGTGTTCAAAATGTTTATTAAATGATTGATGAGTGAGTTTTTAGTTCCATGTTAAAGATGGTAAGTTCATGCCTGGGTTTGATGCCTTTATAAGCCCATTGGCTTCCCTCTAGTTTTATGAGTAGTGACTGGGCTCTTAACTTGTACCAACCAACTGGTATACCTGCCCTTGTCACAACCAAGCCCAGGAAGAGGCTGATAATGGACCAGCAAAAAGCTACAAAGAAAAAAAAATCTACAAACCCCAGAAATTTAGTTGGAAAGAGAACAGGCTGAATTGACATATAAGATAAGGAGAGGCTGGTAATCAGTGAGGAGTAGGAAGCAGACTGTGGCCCATGCCTCACTGATGAACCACAGAGCACAGTTATGCTGCCATTCAAGTTGCAAGCACTCTCCATTATGCTTTTTTTTTTTAAAAAAAAAACTATAGCTATTCACAGCTGATGTTCACCTCTGTCTTATCTGATCCCTTTGTACAGGAATAAACAGTTTTTGAAGAACAGTGAAGTACCAATATCTTCTTAGGAGAGGATGGTAGTAGGCTGGCAATGCCTCAAATTCCCAAAGTATGAAAATCTCCTACCTTGACTGCCATTTTGGTCTTTGCTTTTTTCCATTCTTTTCACTGTTCTTACCTTTATAGGAAAATGCTTGTTTGGGGGCACTGTTTAAATATGCAGTCAATTGTACTTCTTTTTGGAAAAGTGTGCAATTTTCCCCCATAGCATAGAGAAGGGTAACATGCCTCCTTGGTCAACTTTGAAAAAAAGAAATGTCTCTTTTTCTGCAGCTCCTCAGTTATGTTACCTTTATCTGGCCTTATTAAAATGGAAAGACTTCCCCTATGTGTGTCCCATTCTTCTACTTATCAGACTTGGGATAGATTTTGCCTTTCCACTCAATTTGGACAATGAACTGAGTTTCATTTTTATTTATGGGCTTCATAAATCCGTTTCACTTGCTGCTTTTCATGCCCCAGTTCCATGCTGTTGTGTTGGGATTTCCCACCCTGCCAGGCAATTAAACAAAAAACTCATGGAAAAGAAATTTCTTTACAAAACTCTTTTAAATTCAAAATACACACAATCATCTCCATTTCAGATCCAATATATTTAATGGATGGGGCTTTTAAGTCTTTTTTTTTTTAAGCATCCAACTCTCCAAATTAATTCTTTCACTGTCATAGCCAACTCCTCCTTTGAGTTCTAAAGATTAGTTCAAAATTCCAAGACAGAAAGCACACTTAACTCTCAACCCTCTGTTTGCAGACCAGGTGGTAGGCATGTGAGAAGATACTACAGTGGCCACATGGCTGATGGGTTTGAAGAACAGGAGGGGGCTGCACATCACGGTCACCAGAGCTCAGAGCAGGATAAGCCCAGAAACCTAGAGCAGCACCAATAGTTCCTTGTCCTAGGCTGGATTAAAAAAAAAAACCCAACAAACAAGAGCAGCCAGACTTAACCACACAGACCTACACTGTTAAAGGAAGCATCGAGAGATGCACTCCCCTTTCTCAGTGCTTCGTCACCCTCAGAGGAAATTACTGCTATTTCTTTAAATACATGACCAGACAGCAAGTTTCTACCTGACAGGGCTGCCTCCAATAGGACCCGATAAATCAGAATCCCATTTAAGAAAATTTATAGATTGGGTTCAGGCATAGCTCAGTCCTGTTACACAGAAGTCCAAGAAAAGAAATCCAATAAAACTTTATTTAGACAGAGATCCATTAATCTGAGTCTCACATTGCTCAGATACAGGCCAAACTAAAGTTTACTTTGATGCTTTCTCTGATTTCCGTCTCTCTCACACACACACGTACTATAGACAGATGATAAGCAGACAGAGATATGCCAAGTAGAAGTGGGCAAAGAATGTTTAAATCTGGTCCTACCAGGCTGTAAGCTACTTCAGACCAGGAACCACTGCTGGTTCCCCTTTGCATCTAGTCCATGGGAGGTGCTTCAGGTCTGCTAGACTCATTTACCTGAGATTCTTTAAATGTGAAGTGAGCAGGCTGCTTCAGCTGCCGTGTCACCAGTCACTAGGGTTGACCCAGATGTTCTGACTGTGAAGGTATTTCCTTTCTCCCTCTATGTGGAGCCGAGGAAAAGATAAACTAGAAAGCAAGAATTTGTAAGTGTGTGCACTGCACGATGTTGGCACGGTTGACACAAGTGTTTTGGTCCGGCTGGCAGGTGTCTCCCTGGAGTAGATCGGGTGGACCAGAACGTGATGAGAGTGTCACCAGCCATTAGGATCACCCACTTCACTTTGCAAACCACATAACTTCCTGGCTTCAGACATACTCACCTAGTAGGGGGAAAATAGAGATAACGTGAGTACCTTCATTTCTTTAGCAGTTACGATTATTACAGGAAATTAAGCAACTGACATTCAGGTTTATATCACAGTCTTCTGAACCTTTGCTAATGTGGATCTATCCCCCGAACCTGATGAATTATGATGGATCAAGTTCTGGACCTGGTCAAGATGGGGTCTAGATCTCGCTATTGTGCTAACCAGAGCAGGGGTATAATACCATCGAATTTCCAGCCTCCGCAAACATTCAGCCCTCTTAAACCTTTCTAACACTGAAATACTAGCTAGAATAGCACTTTATCTATCCCACTGGATTGCTAAATTGCGCTGAAGTAAAATCCCTCAAAAGCCAAAAGGATGTTTGCAAAAAAAGAAAAAAAAAAAATTCCTTTCCGTAACAACACTGAACAGAGACGAACCTGAAACAATGTAGAGATTTGAAGCCATTTCATAATGTTGCGCAGGTTGTACACCATATACAGTCACCATCAAAGAGTCCCTTTTCATTCATAGTCATTATTATATATTTTTGTATTTACTGGCCAATAGCAGTAAATGCCCAAGGAACTGCTGACTTTTTCTAATGTGATAAAGACTAGCAGAAGCTTTGTAGAAACTTACATCTAGTAAAAGGACAAGGTAGCCAGTATCCTCTATTTCTATTTATACATTTATAGAAAAATATATAAATAGAAACAGCAATTTTATTTTTATTTATGTATTATATTTGTGTGTATATATTATGCATATAGATACATATTATCCATGGAGAAGGGATAGGCTACCCACTTCAGTATTCTCCTGCCTGGAGAATCTTGAACATGGACAGAGGAGCCTGGTGGGCTACAGTCCATGGGGTCCCAAAGAGTCGGACACAATTGAGCTACAGACATACACACACATATATATGTAATATCCCCAAGAAGTCCCTCCATGCACCCTACCCTATCATAATCCCTCCCTTCCCCGAAAGGAACAGTTTGGTTCAGTTTAGTTCAGTCGCTCAGTCATGTCCAACTCTGCGACCCCATGAACTGCAGCACGCCAGGCCTCCCTGTCCATCACCAACTCCCGGAGTCTACTCAGACTCACACCCATCGAGTCAGTGATGCCATCCGGCCGTCTCATTCTCCGTCGTCCCCTTCTCCTCCTGCCCCCAACCCCTCCCAGCATCAGAGTCTTTATCCTGTTATAATTTTAACTTATTTGCATTTAAAAAATCATTTTATCACCCAAACGTGCATCTCTAGATACTGTTCTTTAGATGTGCCCTTAAAAACTTCAGTACATTTCTTTTCCTCTAGCATTTTCATATCTCCATTCATCTCCACCATTTTCCTATCTTTATAAATTATCTGCTGAAGACTTCAGAAAATTTGACGTATAGTTTTCCAGTGTCTTGACGTTGCTGACTACACGCATGTGCACGTTCAGTCGCTCAGTCATGTCCAGCTCTTAGTGACCCCATGGACTGTAGCCCGCCAGGCTCCTCTGTCCATGTAATTTGCCAGACAAGAATACCGGAGTGGGTTGCCACACCCTCCTCCAGGGGATCTTCCCGACAAAGGGATCAAATCTGCGTCTCCTGCATTGCAGGCCGATTCTTTTCCCACTGAACCAACTGGGCAGCCCCTGCTGACTACATACTTCAGGAAAAGTTCACATGTCTATGATGTNCAGTCGCTCAGTCATGTCCAGCTCTTAGTGACCCCATGGACTGTAGCCCGCCAGGCTCCTCTGTCCATGTAATTTGCCAGACAAGAATACCGGAGTGGGTTGCCACGCCCTCCTCCAGGGGATCTTCCCGACAAAGGGATCAAATCTGCGTCTCCTGCATTGCAGGCAGATTCTTTTCCCACTGAACCAACTGGGCAGCCCCTGCTGACTACGTACTTGAGGAAAAGTTCATATGTCTATGACCTCTGTGTTCCCAGCAAACGGCAAGCTCAGTCCAGTTAAGTATCAGACTACTTTTGGACCCCTTCATGAAGACGACAGGTGGTGTTTAGCCACATTATTAAGAGTCACAAAATGTCTGGTTGCCTTTCTTTTTATAATCTTAGCAGCCATTGATGTTTAATTCTTGGATCCATCCATTGAGGGTTACAAAATGGTGCTAATCTAATTCTGTTGCTTCTTTTTGCAGCTAGAATGACTCTGTAAGAAACTCTCCCTCATTTAATATCTGGATACCCAGAAATATAGTTCATATAAAAATCAGTGTAAATGCTGATTCTTTTCTTTTGTTTCCTTGTTTATAAGATAATGAATTAGTTCTCTATAATTCTCTGAAGATAATTCTTTTTAATTCATTATAAAATCATGGATTAAACATACCTGATGGGCTTCCATTTTTCTCAATACTGAAGGTCAAATTGTTCCATCTTTGGCCAGTGGGAGGCTCTGTGTCTTTTTGACATGATCCGAGAAGTCTTTTATAGTTTCCTTGTTATATAAGATGTTCCAGTTTCATTTCACAAACTTTCTACCTCAGACTTATTTCTCTAAGAAGCCCTAATTTATCTTGCACAAAAATGGTATTTCAGAACCAGAGTCTGAGTTCTAGAGATGTTCTTTGCTAAATTAGACATATTTTCTAGGACTTTTCAGTGGAATAAACTAGAAAATACTATCAATTCAAAGAAAAAAAAATCTCATAAATGCATATTGACACCTTCTATTCAAATTCAACACTACAGAGCTTTTACCTAACCACTTCTCTAAGCATTGGAATCTTCTTTCATCCATTCTGAGAATTCTGGTTCTTAAAAGCAAAAAGCACAATAGACTTAGAACATCTCAAAATGATCCGTTTTATCCCATGTTACACAGCAACAGTCTCAGAATGACAGCAGTAATATTACCAGTAATATTAGCAGTTAATTTTGATATGATTATCAAAAATATGTTTAAATTTTTGTATATGCTCACTATTTCTCCAGTAAAAAATGGATCTGTTACATTTACACTGTCACAAAATATTATCATTCTACACTATACACTTTCCTCCTTAGTCCTAATTCTACAAGCATCTGTTTATTTAATACTTAAGTTTTATGTTGGTGTCTTTTTTGTCACCTCAGTCATCTATAGTACATTCCCTAGTAGATTTTTCAGGAAAAGCTCATGTAAACAATACTCTGTGAATACTCACATGTTGGTAACTATTGTGCCCTTTATACTTAAAAATTAGCTTTGTTGGGTGTAAAATCTTTGGCTCATTCTTTTTTCCCTTATTTTAAATACAAAGGTTGAACAACACAAAGTTGGGGACTTGACCCTCCACTGAGTAGAAAATTCAGGTATAACTTATATTTGGTACTCCATAGCCACAGTTCCTTCATATCCACGGTTTCATACCTGCAGATTCAAAGAACCATGGATGGTGTAGTACTGTAGTATTTAGTGTTGAAAAACGCATATAAGTGGACCCACAGAGTTCAAATCTGCCTTGTTCAAGGGTCAACTCTGTGTTGATTCATTTCTCCCCTGCAATAAAATGCTGTTGTTGAGAAGTGATTAATGATAAACTTGTCTCCCTTGTAAGTCACGTGCACTTTTTCTTCTAGAAGCTCAAAGGATTTTTTCCTTTTCTTGGTGTTAGTCACACTGTTGCCATCTCAGGTATGCAGTGTGCTATTTCTGTATTTAGCTTCCATTTTTTTAACTTTCAAGAAAGTTTTCTTGAATTAGCTTTTACACTTCAATTGCCTTGCTTTGATTTTCTTTGTGATCTCCTACCAACCATATATTCTGTTTCCTTTGCCCACTTCAATATTGGGGACATTTTCGTGAATGTTTTTTATCTCTTTCTCTCTTAAATTTTTTATTTTTTAAATATTTTCTGGCATTCAGTTTCCAGTTCCACAAATAAGGAGTTTAGAAGTCACCACTCTAGCCTAACAGCATGTAAAATTCTATACAGAGTGAGAAACCAACAGCTCTTAGATTTGTAAGAGAGGGGCAAGGACACAGGGAAACTGCTGTCCCTAAGACTGGAGAGACAGACAAGTGAATAAAGGGAGTCGTGGCTTACAGAGCAGAAATCCACATGTGGAAGACTCACAGCTGGGAACCAAGGTTGCAGTAAGAAAATCTGAACTGTAATTGACAAAGTGATAGAGGCTCAGTGTGGACAAGCTTGAGATCTAAAGTCTCCAGGGGACTCAGTTATCAGGGTCCCCACAATACCATGAGATTTACCTCCAGAAACTCAACCAGGTTTCCATAGTACATACCAGAGAAGAAGTCCCTTGTGTTTTCATGTTCCCAGCAAGGGAGCAAAAAAGGAACCATTTTGTAATATGTTCTTCTTAACAAGACATTTCCTTGGGGGAAACTGTCAGAGCCTAACTGATCTGGGGAAGGAAAGTAACCAACTTCAGTCTCCTCTCGTCTTCCATGTGGGAGAATGGAAATACCAACTCCAGTCCAACCACCCGTCCTACCTAAGGGGGTTGAAAAAAACTAAGAAACTCCATGAAATTCACAATCCAGAGGCATACTCACTAGAAGAGTGAGCCCTAATCACAAGACTATAGAGTGTTCCTTTCTCTCCATACCTCACAACGACATTACTAAAGGCCTATTTACAGCAGGCATCTTGTCTGGCTATTAAGAAAAAATTACAATGCATGCCAAAAGGCAAAAGAGAAAAAAAAAAAAAAAACACCATCTGAAGTCACAGAGCAAGCAACAGAACAGAAATTATATATCATATTGCATTATCATATTGCAAATTTAAAACAAGCATGATTAATATAGTAAGGATTCTAATGGGTAAGACAACACGCAAGAACAGATAGGCTATGTAAGCAGGCACATGGAAATCCTAAGAAAGAACCCAAAAGAAATGCTACAGATAAAAACAAAAACGCTAAAAGAAATGAAGACTATCTTTGATGGGCTTCTTAGTAGACTAGACACAGCTGACAAATGAATCTCCGAGCTAAAGGATATATCAGGAGAATCCTTGAAAACAGAAAAGCAAAGGGAACAAAGATTGGGGAGGGGGGAAATGGACTATCCAAGGGCTTTGGAGTAATTACAGAAGGTATAACACACATGTAACGTTAATACCAGAAGGAGAAGGTGGATATGAACAGAAGAAATATCTGAAACGCAAATAATAGAATTTCCCCCAAATTAATGTCAGACATCAAACCACAGACCCAGGAAGTTACACCTAGAGGAACAAAGATACAACTCACATCTGACGTCTCCTTAGAAACCACACAAACAAGAGAGTAGAGTGAAATATTTAACATGTTGAGAGGAAAAAAGATCAGACTAGAAATTTGCATCCTGAGACATTAACATTCAAAAGTGAAAGATTAAGAAATACCCTCAAACAAAAATTGAGGGAATAAATAATATTCAAAAATCAATTAACAGGGCCTTCCCTGGTGTCCAGTGGTTAAGAATCCACCTGTCAATTCAGGGGACACAGGATCAATCCCTGATCCAGGAAGACCCCACCTGTTGAGAAGCAACTAAGCCCATGTGCCACACCTACTGAGCCCGCAATCTAGAGCCTGGGAGCCACCGATGCTGAAGCCCAAACACCTAGAGCCCACACTCCGCCATAAGAGAAGTCACGGCAGTAAGAAGTCCGTGCACTGCACCAGAGAGGAGCCCCCACTCTGGGCACCTAGAGAAGGTCCATGCACAGCAACAAAGACCCAGCACAGCCAGAAATAAAAATAAATAAATATTTTAAAAAAGAAATCAATAAATGAATCCATCACATCAACAGGCTGAAAAAGAAAAATCACACGATCGTATCAGTAGATAAAGAAAAAATGTTTGAGGGGCTTCCCTGATGGCTCAGTGGTATCTGCCTGCCAGTGCGGGACACACGGGTTCGATCCCTGATCCGGGAGGATGCCACGTGCCGTGGAGCAACTAAGCCGTGACAAGAGAGGCCGCCACAATAAGAAGCCCATAAACTGGGACTAGAGAGGAGCCCTGCTTGCTGCCACGAGGGAAAGCCAGCGCACAGCAGCAAAGACCCAGCGCAGTCAAAACTAAATAAATGAATCGCTTCATAAATCTTAAAGATAAATGAATAAAAGTGTATCTTTTAAAAAGAGCAAAACCACTTGATAAAATCTACCCCACATTCATACAGACTCTCAGAGAAGTAGCAATAGAAGGAAGCTTCCTCAGCTTGAAAAAGCACATTTACAAGAAAGCCTATAGCAAGGGGTAAACTAGGAGACTGGGATTAATATATACACTGTACAGCATATAAAACAGATAGCCAGAACAGACCGACTGTATAGCACAGGAAACTATACTTAGTATTTTTTAATAATCTATAAGGGGAAAGGATCTAAACAAGAATATATATATTATATAATATATCATATATATGTAACTGAATCACTGTGGTATATACCTGAAACTAACACCATAAATAAACTATACTTCCATTTTTTTTCAAGTGCAAAAAGAGAGATGAAAGCAAATAAAGTATTCCTTATGAAAAAAATATTTACAGCGAACATATTTAATGGTGAGAAACTCAAAGCTTTCACACTAAGATCAGGGAAAAGACAAGACTATCCCTTCTTACTGCTCCTTTTCAAAGTCCTTCTGGAAGTTCTAAGCTTATGCGATAATATAAGAAAAGGAAAGAATAGGTATGCAGATTGGAAAGGAGAAATAAAACTGTATTTGTTCACAGATGATATGATTGTCTATGCAGAAAATCTGAAAGAATTGATCCCTCCTCAAAAAAAAAAAAAATTTCCTGGAACTAATAAGCAATTATAGCAATGTGGCAGGGTACAATTTCCTATATACCAGCAGTGAAAATCTGAAATTTTAAATTAAAAAAACAATACCATTTACATTCAGTTCAGTTCAGTTGCTCAGTCATGTCCAACTCTTTGTGACCCCATGAATTGCAGCACGCCAGGCCTCCCTGTCCATCACCAACTCCCAGAGTTCACTCAAACTCACCTCCATCAAGTCAGTGATGCCATCCAGCCATCTCATCCTCTGTTTTCCCATTCTCCTCATGCCCTCAATCCCTCCCAGCATCAGAGTCTTTTCCAACAAGTCAACTTTCCCATGAGGTGGCCAAAGTAGTGGAGTTTCAGTTTTAGCATCATTCCTTCCAAAGAAATCCTAGGGCTGATCTCCTTTAGAATGGACTGGGTTTTTGGTTTTTTTTTTTTTTAACTTTATTTTACCTTACAATACTGTATTGGTTTTGCCATACATCAACATGAATGGACTGGTTGGATCTCCTTGCAGTCCAAGGGACTCTCAAGAGTCTTCTCCAGCACCATAGTTCAAAAGCATCAATTCTTTGGTGCTCAGCCTTCTTCACAGTCCAACTCTCACATCCATACATGACCACTGGAAAAAACATAGCCTTGACTAGACGTACCTTAGTCGGCAAAGTAATATCTCTGCTTTTTAATATGCTATCTAGGTTGGTCATAACTTTTCTTCCAAGGAGTAAGCGTCTTTTAACTTCATGGCTGCAGTCACCATCTGCAGTGATTTTGGAGCCCCCCAAAATAAAGTCTGACACTGTTTCCACTGTTTCCCCATCTATTTCCCATGAAGTGATGGGACCAGATGCCATGATCTTTGTTTTCTGAATGTTGAGCTTTAAGCCAACTTATTCACTCTCCTCTTTCACTTTCATCAAGTGGCTTTTTAGTTCCTCTCCATTTTCTGCCATAAGGGTGGTGTCATCTGCATATCTGAGGTTATTGATATTTCCCCTGGCAATCTTGATTCCAGCTTGTGCTTCTTCCAGCCCAGCGTTTCTCATTATGTACTTGGCATATAAGTTAAATAAGCAGGGTGACAATATACAGCCTTGACGTACTCCTTTTCCTATTTGGAACCAGTCTGTTGCTCCATGTCCAGTTTTCACTGTTGCTTCCTGACCTGCAGATAGATTTCTCAAGAGGCAGGTCAGGTGGTCGGGTATTCCCATCTCTCTCAGAATTTTCCACAGTTTGTGGTGATCCACACAGTCAAAGGCTTTGGCATAGTCAACAAAGCAGAACTAGATGTTTTTCTGAAACTCTCTTGCTATTTTGATGATCCAGTGGATGTTGGCAATTTGATCTCTGGTTCCTCTGCCTTTTCTAAATTAGCACCCTCCAAAAATGAGATAATTTAGAATACATTGAACAAAAATAAAAAGACAAGATCTTTGTACAAGGGAAACTATAAAATTCTTATGAAAAAAAATCAAAGAACTAAATAAGTGGAGAGATAGTTTATGATATTTCATGGATAGGAAGACTAAATATCATCAAGATGCCAGTTCTTTCCACTTTGATCTGCACGTTCAGTGCAATCCCAGTCAGAACCTCAGCAAGTTATTTTGTGGATATTAACAAACTCTTTCTCAAGTTTACATGGAAAGGCAAAAGACTCAAAATAGCCAACACAATATTGAAGGAGAAAGTTAGATACTGACACTACCCAATTCAAAGGTTCATTATAAAGCTATGGTAATCAAAAAGTGTGGGGGGAAAAACAGAAAGTGTGGTATTGGTGAAAGAATGGACAAATAGATTATTGAACAAAGTAGAGACCCCAGAAGTAGAACCATGGACAAAGCAATACAAATAAATATTTTCAACAAATGGTGCTGGAACAACTGAACATGCAAAAAAAATGAATCTGAATGCAGACTTTACATCCTTCACAAAAATTAACTCAAAATGGAATGACAGGCCTAAAGATAAAACAAAAAAAACACAAAATTCTTGACTATAACACAGAAAAAAGCCCTAGATGAATTTAGGTATGGCAATGACTTTTTGACCAGACCAAAAGCACATTCCATGAAAGAAGTAATCATAAGCCTAAGACTTTGTTAAAATTTCAAATTTCTGCTCTGCAGAAGACAATGTCAAGAGAATATGAAGACAAGTCACAGATTAGGAGAAAATATTTGCAAAGTACATATCTGATAAAGGACTGTTCTCCAAAATATTCAAAGAACTCTTAAACTCAACAATAAGAAAATGAGAAACCCAAGTTTAAAAATGGGCCAAAAACCTTAACAGGCACCTCACTAGAGAAAATAAACAGATGGCAAACAAGCATGTGAAAAGATGCCCCACATCACGTGTCATTGGGGACATGCAAATTAAAACAAGAAGATACTACCACACACGTATTAGAATGGCCAAAATCTGCAACACTGACAATATCAAATGATGTCGAGGATATAAAGCAACAGAAACATTCATTCATTGCTGGTGGCAGCAGAAAATGCTACAGCCACTTTGGGAGACCATCTGACAGGTTTTAAACCAAATGAAACATACTTTTACCATCCAGTCCAGCAATCATTCTCATTAGTTATTTAGATGAGTTGAAACTTACGTCCACACAAAAATCTACATATGGATATTGATAGCAACTTTATTCATGATGGCCCAACCATCTTAGGGGCAATCAAGATGTCCTTCATCAGATGAATGTATAAATAAGTTATAGTACATTCAGAGAATGGAAAATTATTTAGCCTTACAAAGAAGTATAAAGTGTTAGTCCCTCAGTCATGTCCGACTCTTTGCAACCCCAGGGACTGTATGGACTGTAGCCCACCAGGCTCCTCTGTCCATGGCATTCTCCAGGCAAGAATACTGGAGTGGGTTATCATTTCCTTCTCCAGGGATTAAAGAGAAAACAGCTCTCACATCATAAAGACACGGAGGAAACTTAAAAGCATTTTACTAAGTGAAAGAAGCCATCCTGAAGTTTGGCATCACGTATGATTCCATGTATGACATTCTAGAAAAAGCCAAACTATGGAGACAGTAAAATCTTCAGTGGTTATCAGATGTTAGGAGTCGGAAAAGGTAAGGAGGGATAAATAGCCATTGACAGTATTTGGGGGGCGGTGAAAATACTGTTTATGCCATAATGATGAATACACATTATACCTTTGTCAAAACCCATAGAAAGTGCAGCACCAAGCATGAATCATAATGTTAACTTTGACTTTGAGTGCTAAGTGAAAAGAAAGTGAAAGTGAAGTCACTCAGTCGTGTCTGACTCTTTGCAACCAGTAGACTGTGTAACCTCCCAGGTTCCACCGTCCATGGGATTCTCCAGGCAAGAATACTGGAGTGGGTTGCCATTTCCTTCTCCAGGGGATCTTCGCGACCCACGGATCGAACCCAGGACTCCTGCATTGGAGGCAGATGCTTTAACCTCTGAGCTACCAAGGACAGGACATGATGTGCCAAACCACCCCCATCAGTTGTAACAACAACTGATGTACAACTGATGCACTGATACAACAATGTATCAGTCAGTCTAGTCGGGGATGTTCACAGTGGTGGAGGCTATGTATGTGCTGGGCAAAGGGCATTAGGGAATTTGCAACTTCCCCTCCGTTTTGCTATGAACCTGAAAGTGCACTAAAATGTTTTAATTTTTTAAATTAGTTTTTCATTTGCAGTTTATATTTCTCTTATTAACTGTCCTGTTTATGCACTCTTTTGGCCCTCCTACTTTAGTCTTCATTTCTGAAAGTTTTTTTTTTTTTTTAACCTCTAAGTCTTTCCTGAGTTGTCATCTCATTTCTGAGTTTCTACTTAACGATTTCTGTCATTCTTTCATGTCATATAATTTTCTTAACATCTTTCAGTTCATTTTGAAATTGTAAATTTTCATCTGTTTTGTGAGAATGTCTTTCCAGAATGCTCTCATTGTCTCTAAGGACTTTATTCTCGCCCGAATTCTCTTTTTTCGTATAATAACTTTGTATGGGACTTGATTGTTTTCTGTGGTGTATTTTTATGTGAAATTAGTTTTCCTAAACTATGACAATGAAGCCAGTTAGACTTTCAAAGGCTCTAACTTCACAGAGCTCCTTCTGTTGCTTTTGCGAATGTTTTTTTATTTTCTTTTTTAAGTATATCACATTGCTTTCTGCAGTTTCCTCACTGCTCTTCCTTTAAACTGGACCTTTCTCTTGTCCCTACTCTGCTGTTTCGATTCCATTCCCAGCAATTTCTCCTCGTTGTAGGGTCCTGGACTAGAAGGTGGCTCCGGCAGGTCAGTTTTGAAAGTTCAAGGAACCTGCCCCTTGAAGCTCCCGTACTGCAAGCTCTCTGCACTTACCGGGTGTTTAAGCAGACGAAACACCTGCACCTTCGGCTGCTGTTCTCAACTTGGTCCACTGAGTTTCCCAGTGAGCACCAGCTGGCTAGCTAGCAGTCGCCTGTTCTCTGGTCCAGTCAGAAGCCAGACTTCTGCTTCTTTTTGTTTCCCACACGAGTCTGCTTATCACGTGGGTCTTGTGGTTCTTGGTATTTTGTTCCCAACTGCTTGCATTCTGGGTACCAGGTATCTTGTTACCCAGCTTTATTGTAAATGTCACCCATGAATTTTTGACTTCGCTAATCTAACTGCACTGCCATGCTTTCACATGGGGTTATGAGAGCAGTGCGCTACTGCCATCACCACCACCAATGGGCCAGGATTATCACCCTCTTCGAATCCCAGCTAATTTTTGCTTTGTACTTCCTCTTGATTCCTTCCTTCAGCTTGTATTAGAGAGAGAGAGAGAGAGAAAGTGTGTGTGTGTGTCTGTTGAGCTGAGATGTATGAAGACAGGGTCATGAATGAGTTGCAATTGCTGCTAATCGGGGGCACAATTGCAAAAAGTTAAAGACACAGTCCTGCCCTTAAGTGTTTATCACCTAAGAATCCAACACACGCTTGCTTAGTGAAGCAGAAGTATAGCTACCTGGTTTTCAATCGCAGCTCTTAGCTTGCCACGCCAAAGGGGGGAAGGCAAGTCCTAGGGACTTTAGCTCCTCCCTTTGTAAACCACAGCGCGTATCACCGCCCTGTTCAGTTGTGTAGGTTGTGGGGGAAGAAATGAAATAACAGAAGCATATATGATCTGGTCATCAACGGCCTGCATCCTGGGGGGCAGCAACTGCTGTTCTTCATCCTTGTCTCTGTCCTTCAGGGCCTCACAGAGTGCTTGACACATTCTGAGGACTCAGTGCTTGCATCTTGAAAAAAAATACTAACAGCCCTATTATGGAATTATTAAAGAGTCCCTTGGCCACACATCAGCGATAACAAAAGTTAATCAGCCCATGTTTGGGACTCGAGAGGGTAGCCTCCAGAAGGACCCTTCACATGGAAGAAATGGCCTTCACTCCAAAAGTCAAGCGTCAGAAGACAGGGAAGAGCTGAGTTTTTAAAATGCATGCTTTATTATTCAGCCTTCAGCAGAAATGTCACCTTTCTAAAGCAAGCTGTTATCATGCACTCACTGTGCCAAACAGGCGCCTCTGAGGAGCAGGATTTTATCTCAACATTTTTAGTGATTTGTGTTTCTCTTTCAAGGAGCTCCATGCCTTAAGGCGCCTGAAACACTAACAGCACAAGAAGGTAAGGTTACAGGAGGAGCAGACTCCAACAACATGAAACAGGGATTTTTGCAAAACAGGTCTAGGATCGGCATCAAAGCTCTAGTCTGCAGCCGCCCTGCCCAATAATTCATGCCCTCGCCGCGCAGCTCATTGTTTTCTGGTGGGCTCCTTGGTCGACACCATATTCTCAAAGAAACTCCGTTTTGTGACAGGGCCCCCATTAGCAAGCTCAGCCACGTGACAGGCCTCGAAGCAGCCAGCACAACTGCCGGCGACGCTTGCCAATAAGCCAGATGCTGCCACATATTGGCATCTGGGTCCTGGAATCGCAACCATGTTCTCAGTCTGGCTAGGGATTCTGACCCCAGCTACGGAAGGAGACAAAGGAAGGAAAGAAAGAGACGGAGCGCGGGGAGGGCGGGCAGGCTGTGGAAGAGTCTCTTGGTGATTTCCCGACCACGGATTTAGAGCCTCCACAACAAAAGACTCCTTGGAAAGCTGCTACCAACGCTGCCATGGGCGGGAGAGGTAGAGATGGGGAGCATTCTAAACCCAGCAAGCTGCTTTGGCACCTGGGGAGTGGGGGAAGCTGATTCGAAAGGAGACAGCTGCACCAGGCAGCCACGTTCTCCGTGCTCCGGGCACTGAGAGAGCCCACAGCGGAGACCAGCCACCGGATGGGGCTTCGATCTGCAGCTGGGGGCCTGGGGGCAACACCAGGATGGCTATCACTTTCCGCTTTCTGGGTGCCAAGACTGACCCCTGCCAGCAAGGCCAAAAAAATGGCCAGGGCGAGATTCAGACTAGCCGTCTTCAGGGGATCTTTTCGATCCAGAAAGGTGTGATCGGGGTGGGGGGTGCATTTTGAGCAGAGGAACAGGGTGCAGGCAAAAAGAAGCCCTTTGCCTTCAGCTGACTTTTTGATGCTACAGTGGCACCAGGCCAAGTGAAGCTCCAGATCTTGCCGGAGTCCTGCGAGGTGGAGGAATGGCCCAGGAGGGCTGGGCTGCATGAGGAAAGGTTAGAGTCCAAAATGAGAGGTGAGAAGAAAAAGGAGGCAGCGNCTTTGCCTTCAGCTGACTTTTTGATGCTACAGTGGCACCAGGCCAAGTGAAGCTCCAGATCTTGCCGGAGTCCTGCGAGGTGGAGGAATGGCCCAGGAGGGCTGGGCTGCATGAGGAAAGGTTAGAGTCCAAAATGAGAGGTGAGAAGAAAAAGGAGGCAGCGCTTCTTCCTTCTTAAAAATCCCCAATTGCACCCAGCACCCCCTTTTCCCCCACCATGTCCATCAAGAGGTGCTAAGGGCCTTAGGCTTGAAATACAAGTTGGAGGAGCAAGAGAATGAGAGTCGACACATGGTGGAAAGAGCCCAGCTTCTACTGTCAGAAGACTGGGTAGACAGCCCCAGAGGACATCTGCCAGCAGGAGGGTTGCTTCTCTTGGGGCACACAGGCTGTTTTCTGCTCATCAGATACTATATTAGGGAACTAGAATCACATGGTGGTGCTTCTGCTCACAGTTTAGTGGTGAGCAGGAGGTGTTGGGGGAACCTGTCTGCCAGGGCTTCCCTAGTGGCTCAGATGGCAAAGAATCTCCCTGCGACACAGGTTCGATCCCTGGATCAGAAGATCTCCTGGAGTAGGAAATGGCAACCCACTCCAGTGTTCTTGCCTGGAGAAGCCCGTGGACAGAAGGGCCTGGTGGGCTACAGTCCGTGGGGTTGCAAAGAGTCGGGTGTGACTGAGTGACTAATACCTTTCTATCTACCAGTGAAAAAAATCCTTCAAAGCATGTTCTATCAATGGTGCCTTAAGCAACATTTTGAAAAGGCCTTTTGAAAAGGGCTAGCACATTACTACTGAGACTGAGTCCGGCCATAGCAAGAGTGTAGAGACACTGAAGCAACTGCCAGCACTGAAATCCCACCGCCTGAAAACATGAAATTATCTAAACATCTGGCAGATGCATACACATGGTCAATATATATTGGGTCAAGATATACTTTATTATATATACTTTATTATCTCACCTAATAACCGTGACACCTTATAAACAAAAGGAGCCTTCAAGTGAAAAGCGGGAAAATAGGGGGTCACCCCCATCCCCTTCACGCCCCCTCCACCTACACACACACACACACACAGCCTTCAGGGAACAGCTAATGTATTTCTCTTTCCTCCTGGGAAGCGTGGTGCCCCTTTTCAAAAGGCAAGACCAAGCCTACAGAGGGAATGTCCGCAGCTGAGTCCCTTGGTTCTGGAGAACACCGAGCAGCTCTGCAACCCTCCCAAATTTACCTGGAACTTTCTGGCGTCTTCCTCAATCTTGGTTTAGACTCTTTACCCTGAGATTTTGAACAATGCAGGGTCTAAATACTAAATTTCCACGGTGGCTCTGCTCAATAAGCAAACAGTCCAACAACATACAGCAAGTAATCCAAAGAATTGCAACGATGATGTTTATTCTGTTAAGTGGGTGAGTTATTTGAATCCAGGGAACTGCGACAGAAGGGGCTGAGTCTCCGGGGGGACCAGATCACAGCCCAGCACGCACGCCTCCTCTGCCCTCGCCTGTAATGTTTTCTTCGTCCACTTGGCTCTCCCCCTTGACTTTTCCCTTCCCCCTTGTGGTCCTCCTTATCTATCTTCCGCTGTCACCTGTTCCCGCTGATNCTTTTGTTTTTGTGGATAAGAAAATTGCCAGTTCAGAAAGGTTAGTAACTTGCTATATTAGTTTGCTATGGCTGCAATAACAAAGGACCTCAATCAGAATGGATTAGATAAATTTATTGTCTAGCTTCTGGGGCCTGGAAAAATGAAATGAAGTTGGCAGGGTTTGTTCCTTCTGAGGGTTGTGAAAAAAGATCTATTTCAGACCTTTTTCCTTGTCTTGAATGTGTCCTCACATTATCTTCCCTCTGTCCCTATCTGTGTCCAAATTTCCTCTTATAAGGATGTGTGTGTGTATGAGTGCTAAATTACTTCAATCCTGTTCAACTCTTTGCAACCCTATGGACTGGAGCCCAACAGGTTCCTCAGTCTGTGGCATTGTCCAGGC
Source organism: Neotragus moschatus (assembly GCA_006410615.1). Lineage (NCBI taxonomy): Eukaryota > Metazoa > Chordata > Mammalia > Artiodactyla > Bovidae > Neotragus > Neotragus moschatus. Next base: position 237,176 of record SJYA01002249.1, read on the forward strand.
AAGAATACTGGAATGAATTGCCAAACCTTCCTCCAGGGGATCTTTCCAACCCAGGGATTGAACAGCTTCTCTTGTCTCCTGCATTGCAGGCAGCTTCTTCATCACTAGCACCACCTGGAAAGCCCTCTTATAAGGACATCAGTTATATTAGATCACAGCTCCTCATGACTCCATATAACTTGATTATGTCTGTACAGACCCTACCTCTTCATTTCCTTTCTTTAAGAGGTAGTATTTTATGCCCACAACTTATTTTTTATGTCTCAAATCCTTTTATGGACTGCAGGCTTTCCCAATTCTTCTTTTCATTGATGGATGAAATCTTCCAGTGTCTGAGAATGAGGAAGGCTTTAAAGCCTTAGAGTTTAGGTAAGGGCTCAATTGTAACTTCTCCAATATTCACAGCTGTGGCCATCTCCTCATTTTATATGGTCATTAGAATTTGAGAACTTAGCCCCAAATTGGGGCTTTCTCTTGCCCAGGCTAAATGGGCTACAGAAGTTATCAGCCTTCTCTTTTCCACTCTGGCTTTGGTTTTTCTCTTTAATTTTTAAGATTTGTATCTTTTTCATTTATTATTAGAACTTAGCAAGGTATTACTTTTTATTATATTCAATCCAACATTTCTATGTGCCTGTCTCTCTCTGTGTGAGTGTGTGGGTATACAGGGAAAGGGGCTTTGATAGCATATATGTTTTAGCTTATTCCACTATAATGAAGTCAACCATCTCAGACACTTATGTTTGAGAATGACCTTAGAAGGTAAGTGGACTGTAGATCCACAGAGGATATGATACAGCATTTTATATTTCATTTTATTTCCCACTCCTACCACACACATATAAAGATAGTGTTCTTATAATTAGAAGGACTTATGCCAGGAAGTATTCAATAAATGGCTCTTTAATGACTGAGTGTATGAATGAAGAATATCTAGGATATACTATAATGATGTGCATTGTAGTCTTCAACAATTTCTCAAGTTTTGTTTATAGTGGGCAATTACTTCCTAATTTCTTACTATTATTTATCTTTAGTAAGTAATTACTTACCTAATTACTTACTATTACTTATCTAACAATCACTTACAATCACTTATCTAACAAGCAAATGTATTAAATTCTACTTGGCAAAATTTCAAGTTTACAGTTTAGTGTAATGTCTGTGTATATATTTGTTGACTAATAATTCAATGAATATAATGCATGCATGTTAAAACCCAGGGGTGTAGCCATCATTATGGAAACACAGAGTAAAAATTATCACTGCCTTGTCAGAGAACATCAGTGAAGGCTTACCATGAGCAACCGCATTGGAATTGAGACAATAGATAAATTAGACAAATTGAAGGGAATGGAAGGGAATGAGGCAGAGGCACAAGGGTGACAGGCAATAGGGGAAAATCATTTTTGGCTAAGTGAAAAATAACATCAGTTCAGTTCAGTTCAGTCACTCAGTCATGTCTGATTCTTTGTGACCACATGAATCAAAGCACACCAGGCCTCCCTGTCCATCACCAACTCCCAGAGTTCACTTAAACTCATGTTCATCGAGTTGGTGCTGCCATCCAGCCATCTCATCCTCTGTCATCCCCTTCTCCTCCTGACCCCAATCCCTCCCAGCATCAGAGTCTTTTNCAGTTCAGTTCAGTTCAGTCACTCAGTCATGTCTGATTCTTTGTGACCACATGAATCAAAGCACACCAGGCCTCCCTGTCCATCACCAACTCCCAGAGTTCACTTAAACTCATGTTCATCGAGTTGGTGCTGCCATCCAGCCATCTCATCCTCTGTCATCCCCTTCTCCTCCTGACCCCAATCCCTCCCAGCATCAGAGTCTTTTCCAATGAGTCAACTCTTCACATGAGGTGGCCAAAGTACTGGAGTTTCAGCTTCAGCATCAGTCCTTCCCATGAACAACCAGGACTAATCTCCTTTAGGATGGACTGGTTGGATGTTCTTGCAGTCCAAGGGACTCTCAAGAGTCTTCTCCAACATCACAGTTCAAAAGCATCAATTCTTCAGCGCTCAGCTTTCTTCACAGTCCAACTCTCACATCCATACATGACCACAGGAAAAACCATAGCCTTGACTAGACGGACCTTTGTTGGCGGAGTAACATCTCTGCTTTTCGATACGCTTTCTAGGTTGGTCATAACTTTCCTTCTAAGGAGGAAGCATCTTAATTTCAAGGCTGCAGTAACCATCTGCAGTGATTTTGGAGCCCTAAAAAAGAAAGTCTGACACTGTTTCCACTGTGTCCCCATTTATTTGCCACGAAGTGATGGGACCAGATGCTATGATCTTCGTTTTCTAAATGTTGAGCTTTAAGCCAACTTTTTCACTCTCCTCTTTCACTTTCATCAAGAAGCTTTTTAGTTCCTCTTCACTTTCTGCCATAAGGGTGGTGTCATCTGCATATCTGAGGTTATTGATATTTCTCCCAGCAATCTTGATTCCAGCTTGTGTTTCTTCCAGCCCAGTGTTTCTCACAATGTACTCTGCATATAAGTTAAATAAGCAGGGTGACAATATACAGTCTTGACGTACTCTTTTTCCTGTTGGGAACCAGTCTGTTGTTCCATGTCCAATCCTAACTGTTGCTTTCTGATCTGCATATAGGTTTCTCAAGAGGCAGGTCAGGTGGTCTGGTATTCCCATCTCTCTCAGAATTTTCCACAGTTTNTTTATCCTCCATTCTAACCCTGAAGTTACCTTTTTAACAGCAGGCTGCAATAATGTCATCTCTCTGAAGCCCCCTACCACTTAGAGAAGGAAGTCCACATGTCTCTAGGTGGCATTTAACCTGGCCCCAACCTACCTTTCAAAAGCATATGTCTACACACCAGCCCCAATAGAATAGGCACAGTTTCACCTTTTCCTAGCTCCAGGCCTTTGTACACAATTGTTTTTTGTTCCCCTGGAGATTTTCCTTCTTCCCAAACAAAATCTTGAAAAAGAGAAGTCCTTATGTTTAAAAATACTATTCAAAGGTCAAGGTTCCATTCCAATGTAGGCAGCCTTCCTGCAGTTGCTCTGATCTCGTCTTTGTAGGCTCACCATCCTCTATTTGTACCTTCTAACACTAACACGTCCTGCCCTACTTATTATTTATGCTTTCTTCCCCCTGAGTTTCATAAGGTCCTTGAAGACAAATACCACGTCTTTTGTTCAATGACCAGAGAAGCCCACAGGAGGCATGGTGGGCAGATGAAGAAAAGGTGAAGGGAGGAAGACGGAGAAGAATGAGAAAAGGCGAGCACAGGGAGGGGACGTGTTCAGTTTTAGAGTTTTCTTAGGCTTTTGCTCAAGACAGGTCCTTCAAATAGGTANCCTTGAAGACAAATACCACGTCTTTTGTTCAATGACCAGAGAAGCCCACAGGAGGCATGGTGGGCAGATGAAGAAAAGGTGAAGGGAGGAAGACGGAGAAGAATGAGAAAAGGCGAGCACAGGGAGGGGACGTGTTCAGTTTTAGAGTTTTCTTAGGCTTTTGCTCAAGACAGGTCCTTCAAATAGGTAAAATACATTTTCCTTCCAGAACAACCAAGACTATAGAGTTGTACAGATTTTTGTTTGTTTTGCCAACACGTCACATCTTTCTAAAATTTTTCCTACTTTCTATGTCACTACTGAGTCTGCCTATTCAATGTCACTATTTCATGCCTGTCTCATGGGATAAGGGCAACATCACATTGCAGCTGTTATTTTGGTTCGAATAACGAAACAGGTTGGAGTCTTTTTACATGTGCCAAATCCCTTTTGACATTTGCCTCTTTGGGTGGGGCTGGTCAAACCCCTACCTTGTGGTTTAGCTTTAGAAGGAATTTGATCAACATGCCCAGAAGAGTTACCTTTTTGATATGAACACTTTTTTGAGATTTACAAAAGCAGGACACCAACATCTCTAAGTGTGACCAGAAGTTGGTTTGCTGGCCATTCTTTCTTATTCATTGAGAGGTTTTCTTGCCCAAAGAAGTCAAAGCAGCTCTTTGGAGACACTCCTGGCCTCTTCCTTTACTACAGACATACCAGCTGTCCTCTGCAAGAAAGCAGAACTAGAACCAACTCTGGGTAAGTGAGTCACTTAATTCTTTCCAAAAGGTAGTTTAGCATCTCTTTTCCTGGAAGAAGAGGAATAGTTTCTGTTTCCGCCTAACTCTCTCTGGGGGAAGAACAAAGAACAGTACTTCAGCTCAAAAAAGCACACTCCATTGTTCCAGAAACCTGGGCCCACACCTCACCAGCCCTGCTTCCACTCTGAGTGCCACGCAAGTCACTTTCTCTCCTACACCTCCTTACATTTTCTCTGTCACTACTTCTCCCTGTGCCAGACCCCTGGATCGAGGGGAGCAGTCACATGGCAGGGACAAAAAAGGCAGGGCTCTGCCATCTGACTACATATCACCCCTATTATAAATCTTCCTAAAAAAGGAAGCTTGTCCTCTGGTTTCCTATTTGCTGCTCTTTAGAGAGTAAGTGCTGCTGAATCATAAAAACCTGCAGTGCATTGCTTCCCGTCTCCCTGCTATGTTTACAATCTTACTGAGAAATGACTGCCTCCGCAGCTTTTGCCATTTAGTAACCCTTCAACATGGACTTAATATGAAATCCTTAGAATGAGCGGAGTAGACACCAAATCCTCAAAAGTCCAAATTACCTAGACTGGTAGAGGTTAATGTTTCTGCATTAAATAGGAACAGAAGGTATCAATTTTGTACTCGGATTGTGCCTGCCCAAGAAGTGAGTCAAATAAGCATACGAAACAGGACAGATGAGGGCAACAGGGGTAGGAAAACCGCCAGAGCTGTGGAGAGAGGCCTAAGAAGGGAGCAGATATAGATGTGTCCTACCCCTTTCACCTCCAGGCACTTCTATCTAGACCTTCACCTCTCCTTTTCCAGCGCAGAGCTGACAGAGAAACAGCCCTTTAATATTTCAATCTATTTTTAATTTTTATAGCCACATAACCACTCAGCACTGTGCTACTGAGCGAATACATGGCAGTAACCCAAGTATCTGGGATTACTAAAACAAGAATTACAAGGAAGCAGTTAAGTACCAGTTTAAGATTTTCATGAACTTTGTATTTTTACAAAGTTGGTTTACTCTGAAAAAGTCCACCATATACTTGTGACGCTTAGAACTCAACTATCTTTTCATTCAATAGGTAAGGGATCAGATCTAGAATATTGTTATTAAAGTTAAAAGGCTAGTTAGTCACAGAGGTGGGACCAAATACCACCTTAAGACTTTCTATTATATTTCCCAACCCTTAAAGAAAGAACTTGAAATATCAGGTTTCATTACCCAGAGCATTTAGATATACCAGAGGTTAAATCCACTACTCTAAGAAGAAAGATGATCCATCTTAAGCCTTGGCCTCTGCTATAAAGTAATCCCTGTGTGTGCTAAGTTGCTTCAGTTAATTTCTGACTCTTTATTACCCCGTGGATGGTAGCCCACCAAGCTTTGCTGTCTATGGGCTTTTCCAGGCAAGAATACTGGAATGGGTTGCCTCACCCTCCTCCAGGGGATCTTCCTGACCCAGGGACTGAAATCAAGTCTCTTACGTCTTCTGCTTTGGCAGGCAGGTTTGCCACCTGGCAAGTAATCCCTAAGTGAATCCAGTAAAGATGCTAGAAAAGGCTCACTGTGAGGCAAATAAATTTTCAGTGCTACAATCAGGTATTTTTCTATTTAGAGTCATGAAGTATGGGCAAGTGGAATTCAACTCAGGCATACATTATGTACAGGGTCCTAAGATAGTGTTACTGGTCATAGCATGAATATTATTTATAGATTTTATCTTTTTCATTACACGCATTATACGAAAGCTAAACTTAATCTTGGTTCACAATGATTCTGAAATAAGACAAGGTAGGAAAAGCCTGAGGGTCAAAACTCAATAGGAATTATAGCTGTTTAGAAAGGCTTAAAATACAGGTTTAAACATGTTCACAAGAGGTCAGTATAACAAGTAAATCGAAGGCACACATGTCTCCCAGAAGTCTTAACTCATACCACTGGTAAAACAAACTGTTACAATCACAGCATTCTTTGTTACTCTTAGGGACCTTAACTTACCCCTTCTGCGAAACAGAAATGGTAGATATTCATACCATGTCTGAAGATAGGTGGCATTATGCCAAATTATTGGCAACCTGCTGGAAAAGCTCTTTTTAAAGAATGTAGTAAAATAACAGTCAATGGCGTTGGTAATTTCATTCAAAAATATAAAATCAAATGAGAGTAAGGACTTAAACAGATGTCTGTACATCAGTGTTGGGACACTGCTTACAACAGCCAGAAGGTAGAAATATCCGAATGTCCACTGACAGATGAACAGATAACAAAATGTGTATATACATATAATGGAGTACTAGTCAGCCTTAAAAAGGAATGGAACTCTGATATATGATACAGCATGGATAAACCTTGAACACACTATATCAAGCAAAATAAATCAGACAGAAAAGAACAGATATTATATGATCCCACTTCTGTGAGAGACCTAGAAAACAAGATTCATACAGAAAGGAGAATGGTGGTAACTAGTGGGTGGAGGGAGGAGGGATGGAAAGTTCTTGTTTAACGGGTTAAGAAATTCAGTTTTAGAGATTTAAAAGTTCTGAAATGCAGTGGTAATGGTTGGGGGAAAATGTGAATATACTTAATGGCATTGAATTGTATACTTTCAGGCAGTTAAAATGGTAAATTGTATTATGTAAATTTTGATACAATAAAAAACTAATTGAGAAAAATATATGGGTCACAATGAGTCAGACACGATTGAGCAACTAAGCACAAGACCTATTATATAAGCATTAATAAAATTGTTAAAGACCTTTTTAAAAAAAAAAATCAAATGAGAAATGGTAAACGGTAAGTTCTCTGATTTTGATTTTTCTAATACATGTCATCAAGTAAAAACAGACTTGGGCCCACCACTTCAAAGTCACTTACCCTGTGTGTCTGTTACTCCATAATTCATGTCCACCATGATTATGGATGATGTATTTACAGTAAGCACAAGTTCCAAACACAGAAATAGAGAAACTGAAGCAACGGATTTATGTCAACACAATGCCATCTGTTAACACCGTCCTCTGAACCCAGGGGTGAAAGCCACGTGGTAGGGCTGGGAGCGTCACCCTGGCTGTGAAGTCCTCCTTTCATGTCATAGGGCACTTCTGGAAGGAAGCTCTGGAATGACCGACTCTGACTACTTGCAGATTTCCTACCAGTCCTACACAGGAAGTCATTCTTGTGTCTCACCTGCATGAGTTCCTGTTTTGAGACCTGAGGGCTGGTGAGTTGAAATCTAGTTCCAGGGAGTGATGTCATCTCAACTGAGCTATGATCCTGGTGACCTGCTCCCCATCCTGCTGTTGTTGCAGCCCTTCAGCTGGGGTTCAGGTTACAAGGGGACCAAAAAGGAAAACGGGGGAGGATAACAGAACAAGGAAAAATGCTTGCACATTTCCTTCATTCCACTGAAGCATTTTCTGCTTCCATTTAATGTGATGGGCAGACCTGGCCGATGGCAGCTGGAAGCTGCACAGAGGCTCTTGGGGTGGGAAAAGGCTCTGTCACAGATCTTGAAAATACAAAGAATTAAAACCTACAGAANGTGTATATGTACCACAACTTTCTTATCCATCTGTCTGCCAATGGACATCTAGGTTGCTTCCGTGTCCTGGCTACTGTAAACAGTGCTGCGATGAACACTGCAGTACACGTGTCTCTTTCAGTTCTGCTTTCCTCGGTGTGTATGCCCAGCAGTGGGATTGCTGGGTCATATGGCAGCCCCTTCCTTGCCTTTTTAAAATACTCATTTCTGAAGTCAGCTAAACATTTTCCAATTTTGCTAATCTTTTCAAAGAACCAACTTGAGATTTCATTTGTCTCTTATTTTTACCTTCTAGCCAATGAAGATTTTCTCTTCACTGATTTCTGCTTTCTTTTTTCTGCTTGATTTGGATTTATTTTGCTTTTTATAGTTTCTCTTTCTAGTTTCCTCAGTCACAAGGTGAGATTTTCATTTGAGATCATTCTTTTCCTAGATAGATTTCCAAAGCTGTACATTTTTCTCAAGAACTGATGTACCTGCATGCTGTAAATTCTGATATATTGTGGATTTGTTTTCTTTCCATTAACAACATTTTATGGCTTTTCTTGGGATTTCTTCTTTGACTCAGGCTATTTAGAAGTGTGTTGTTTCATGTCCAGACATCTGTTATGGACTCACCAGATCTCTTTCTGCTGATGATTTCTAACAAAAAATTGTTACGGTCAGTGTATGCTATGTGATTTCAAGCCTTTCAAATACTGAAACTTGTTTTATGGCATAGCAAATGATCCACCACAGAGAGTATTCCATGTGCGTGTGAAAAGAGCGTATTCTACAGTCACTGTTCTATACATGTCCGAGCTGTTCGATAGTGTTGTTCAAGTCTTCTCTATATTGTTGCTGACTTTCTATCAATGATCATGAGTAGGGTATTGAAGCCTCCATTTATTATTGAAATATCTGTTTTTCCTTCAATTCAATTGGACTTTGCTTCATGTGTTTTGAAACTGTTATTAGAGCATATACATTTGTAACTGTTATATCTTTCTTTGTCCTGATCCTCTCATCATTATAAAAAACCTTAGTCTCTGGTAAGTCTCATCTTCGCATCTCTTGTATCTGATATTTAATAAAACCACTTCTTCTCTCTTGTGGTCACTGTTTGCATCGTTTATCTTTCCCCACCCTCTTTCTTTCAACCTATTTCTGTTTATTAATTTAAGTATGCCTCTCATATACTGATAATGGAATCTTTTCTATCCAGTGAACAATCTTTGTCTTTAGCTTCACACGCTTAGAGAGTCCCACTGATTGTTATTACCACGGTGAGTTCACATTTGTCATTTTGCTATGCTTTCTACAGTTACGGCCTTTTCTATTCCTCTTTACTGCCTTGTTTTGTCCAAATACTTTTTACTGTCCTGTTTCAGTTCCTCTATTAACTTACTGTTTTTTGAGTGGTTGCTATCAAGATTATAAAATGCTTCTTGATTTATCACAGTCTACTTCATATTAATACTAACTTCCTTCTTCCAGTGAAATGAAGAAATTTTGCTCTACTATGGTTTTATTCCTTCTGCCTTCCTTTGTCTTAAATGTTGTATTGTTGTTCCTGTTTAGTTGCTAAGTCATGTGTGACTCTTTGGTGACCCCATGGAGTGTAGTCCACCAGCTCCGCTGTCCATGGGATTTTCCAGGCAAGAATACTGAAATGGGTTGCCATTTCCTTCTCCAGGGGATCTTCCCAACCCCAGGACTGAACCCCAGTCTCCTGCATTGGTAGGCAGATTCTTCACCACTGAGTCACAAGAGAAGCCCTAAATACTGTATATTATATCTATGTCATTAAATACTACATATATAGTCATTAAATACTATATATTACATATGTTATAAACCTACTAGCATAATGTTATAAATATTGCTTTGTTCAACCTTATGTTTTTTAAAAGAAGTTAAGCAGAGAAATGAGAAAAAAAACATATTTAGTCTTCTCTATTAACTCATATTTATCTTTCTAACACTCTTCATTTCTATGAATTCAAGTTACTATACGGTAACTTTCAGCCTAAGGACTTCTTGTATTATTCCTCATAAGACAGGTTTGCTAGGAATGAATGCTCTGTCTTTACTTGGAAGTTTCTTTATTTCATTTTTATTTTTTGAAGGATAATTTTGCTGGATAAGGGATTCTTGGCTGAAAGTTACTTCCTTTCAACACTTTAAATATGCCTTTCCACTAACTTGTCTTCCATTGTTTCTGATAAGAAGTCAGACATCAATGTTCCTTTGAATACTAGTTGTTCTTGGCTGCTTTCAAAATTTTCATCTTTGTTTTTGTCTTTCAACAATTGAAAGATGAAATATCCCTATGTGGATCTCTCTGTATTTTTCAACTTAATATCCACTAAGCTTCCTGAATGCATTTTAATGTTCTTCATCAAATTTGTGACGCTTTTAGCTATTATGTCTTAAACATTTTTTGCTGCCCCTTTCTCTATGTCCTCTCTTTCTGGAACTCCCATTATATGTATTTTGGTGTATTGGATGTGAGAGATGGACTATGAAGAAAGCTGAGCAGTGAAGAATTGATGCTTTTGAACTGTGGTGCTCGAGAAGACTCTTGAGAGTCCCTTGGACTGCAAGGAGATCCAACCAGTCCACCCTAAAGGAGATCAGCCCTGGGTGTTCATTGGAAGGATTGATGCTGAGGCTGAAACTCCAATACTTTGGCTACCTCATGCGAAGAGTTGACTCACTGGAAAAGATCCTGATGCTGGGAGGAATTAGGGGCAGGAGGAGAAGGGGACAACAGAGGATGAGATGGCTGGATGGCATCACCGACTCGATGCACATGAATTTGGGTGAACTCCAGGAGTTGGTGATGGACAGGGAGGCCTAGTGTTCTGCAATTCACGGGGTTGCAAAGAGTCGGACACGACTGAGCGACTGAACTAAACTATCATCTTGCAGCTCTCCATATCCCTGTTCATTTTTCTTCAAACATTTTTAATCTGTTTATCAGACTGAATAACTACTATCATCCTGGTTTTCAAGTTCTTTGACTTTTCCTTCATCTGTCTCAAATTTGCTGTTGAGATGCTCCAGGGAATTTTTTTCACTTATTTAACTCTTCATTTCAATTATAGTACTTTTCACCTTGAGAATTTCTATTTGGCTCTTTTTTAAAAAAAAATAAATGATTTCAGTATCACTGAAAATCTTTATTTATTGATTCATTATTGTCTTAATTTCCTTTAATTCTTTTCTAATTAATTATTTTTAGTTGTTCTGGGTCTTTGTTGCTGTGTGCGGGCTTTCTCCAGCTGCAGCGAGCAGGGCCTGCTCTCTTTGTCGTGGTACACCAGCTCCTCACTGCGGTGACTTCCCTTGTGGAGCACAGGTTCTAGGCGCACGGACTTCAGTAGTTGGGGCACGCAGGCTCTAGACTGCAGGCTCGGCAGCTGTGGTGCACAAGCTTAGCTGCTCCATGGCATGTGCAATCTTTCTGGACCAAGAATCGAATCTGTGTTCCCTGCATTGGTAGGCAGACTCCTATCCACTGTAACATCTGGGAAGTCCTCCTTTAAGTTATACACAGATTCCTTTAGTTCTTTGACTATAATAACTGCTTTGAAGTCTTCACTATATCCAACATCTGGGGACACCTAAGAGCACTTTCTATTGACTGCTTTTTTTCTCTGCCTATTTTGTTTCTGTGAATATCTTACAATATTTTGCTAAAAATGAGACATCTTAGACAATATATTTTAGTGACTCTAGAGTCATTCGTTCCATGAAGATGGTTATTATTGCTGTTTGTTGGTTTATTCTTTGGTAACTTTTTTCAGCTAGATCTGTAAATCTGCTTTCCCCCACCTCCACCTCCAACTATAATAACCAGAGGTTGACAGACCTGCTCATTATTTTTTCTTTCTTAATAAAAAAATTTTTATATTCTCATTTTTAAGCTTGGTTTCCTAAGGGTCACACCTGTGCCTGCATAGCATAGGGGTCAACCAGTGATTGAAAAGGGTTGCCAAGTCTGTCCAACTTTACAATTTCCCGTTTTGAGAAGAGAACTTAACAACCTTCTCACATATGGCTAGTTATTCGCATATGAGAATATCCCTAAAGCATATAGTTTTTTTCTTCAGAATTTGGTCAACTGCAATACAATATCTGGATGATTACATTAATGGTTCCACAACTGTAGGAAATCCCACCACTCAAATTAAACCTACACATGTGTTTCTTCCTTTTCCTTTATCTCTATTTCTTTCTTTCATTCACTAATCATTAATTCAATTATTTATATAAAAATACCAGTTGATTTCCTATTGGGTGCCAATCCACTACTTTTCTAGACCTTTTCAACATGTATCACCAGCAGTTGCCTCACTGTTACACTGGCAACCCTATACTATAATTCAACTACACACTTCATCAAATTATAAATTACTACATGTCATNGATTTATATAAAAATACCAGTTGATTTCCTATTGGGTGCCAATCCACTACTTTTCTAGACCTTTTCAACACGCATCACCAGCAGTTGCCTCACTCTTACACTGGCAACCCTATACTATAATTCAACTACACACTTCATCAAATTATAAACTACTACATGTCATGAGCTCTCAATGCTGCTCTATCAATAATAATAATACGAAATATTTATGTGACACTTACTGTGTACTAGGCATGATTCTAACTGCCTTGTATAAATTAGTTAACTGAACTCACAACAAGTTTATGAATCGTTACGATAATTATCTCTGTTTTATAGATGAGAAGACAGAAACTTGTTTAAGGTCATATTAGGCAGCAGACAGCCAGGACACGATCTGAATTCAGGTACTAAGTCCCCAGAAGCCATGCTGTCAACCACAACGTCACACTGCCTTGTGAGTGTGTGATCCGCAACTGCCAAGAATCCATCACTTCACCTTGATATTACCAAATCCACAAGGGCAGTGAAGTATATACTTCAAAAGACTGTACTCTCAGTCTTTTCACTNCTACACATGTGTTTCTTCCTTTTCCTTTATCTCTATTTCTTTCTTTCATTCACTAATCATTAATTCAATTATTTATATAAAAATACCAGTTGATTTCCTATTGGGTGCCAATCCACTACTTTTCTAGACCTTTTCAACATGTATCACCAGCAGTTGCCTCACTGTTACACTGGCAACCCTATACTATAATTCAACTACACACTTCATCAAATTATAAATTACTACATGTCATGAGCTCTCAATGCTGCTCTATCAATAATAATAATACAAAATATTTATGTGACACTTACTGTGTACTAGGCATGATTCTAATTGCCTTGTATAAATTAGTTAATTGAACTCACAACAACTTTATGAATAGTTACGATAATTATCTCTGTTTTATAGATGAGAAGATAGAAACTTGTTTAAGGTCATATTAGGCAGTAGACAGCAAGGATACGATCTGAATTCAGGTACTAAGTCCCCAGAAGCCATGCTGTTAACCACAACATTACACTGCCTTGTGAGTGTGTGATCCGCAACTGCCAAGAATCCATTACTTCACTTTGATATTACCAAATCCACAAGGGCAGTGAAGTATATACTTCAAAAGACTGTACTCTCAGTCTTTTCACTTGACATTATTGTATCCAGCGTTCAAAATGAATTTTTATTAAAGTGCATTGACTACAAAGAATTTTTATATTAGAAGTTGCTAAAGTGTGTTAAGAGAAAAGCTGCTATTATAAAAGAAACATCTAAGAATATTCTAACACAGCAAATCCATTTTCAAAATCAGACAATTCATATCTACTGATTGAGGTGTGGAAGGCATCAAACATTTGAATATAAAACTAAAATACTACACATTGGTAAGAATTAACTATAACTATAGCATGTTTTTTAATATTTCAGCAAATATGTAAACATGTAAGTTCTCTCTTTGTTGGTACAATTGGTTTTTCCACCCCCATTCTCTCCAAACCATGACCTCATTATGAAATTCCAATGGAAGTTCATATTTTGACTTGTACTAAAGTCAATTTACCTTAGTTTGTGAGCTCTTCTATAAACTTGTAAGTATAAATCCATAGGCAAATATATAACTGTTTTACCCATAACTGTCTTGCTTATTCTGCCATTTAAAATATTAATACTATCCCAGATCTTCTGAGAGATTTCACAACGTTTCTTCTCCTAAGAGAATGTGCTGACCAGTGGCAAAACCAAGATAGTCACTGCCAACTTCCTTTCTCTTAAAGAATAGACAATAAAGCTGAGCAATGGAAGCAGAGAAATTTGTTCTGATGGTCTTTTTCTCATGTAATACCTTTCAACTGACAGAGCAATTGTGTCATAAAGAACTAAGTGTACACTGTGAAGTACAAACATACATGCTCTGAGGATCTGTAAATTGTAAATATATATATTTTTAATTGCATTCAAAATGTAACTATGCTTACTACGGCACCATTCACTTGGACTGAGATGACTAAACCATGGGTACAAGGAATTATGAACTCTAGGAAGAAAGCAAGCAGCTAAAAAGACCAAAGAGAGGAAAATCTCCTCGAAGTGGAATAATTCTTTCCATATAAATCGTTTGATGATTTTTTAAAATAACCTCTATGAACTGTGAGGTAGTGGAAGAGGAAAGCCAAAATGACAGATTGCTAATCATGCCAAGAGACCTCTTTTCCCCTTCCTGATGCTTCCTTAACCAGGCCAGGGACAGAATGCTGCTTTACTATGTAAGTACACTCATATACTACATAAGTGTGCTCTATAAGATATACACACATCTGCAAAGGGGAACTTAACAAACCCTAAGCTCAGACTCCTTACAGTATAAACTCTGATAGACAGGAGCACAGACCTTCATTGATTAATGTGGGGAATTCTATTCTCAGTATTTGTCATGATGACTACCTCTTTAAGAAAGAGAAACAAACAGCAGTTGCTAGCCTTCCTTAAATTAATAGACCAAAAAAAGACTTTGAATTTTCCTTGCTGTTCCACAACAAATAAGAGGAAAAGAGAGGAGATGTCCTTTCTCTCCATTAGAATGAAATGTTTCATGAATCTTTACATTACCTCTTAATCCTTGTACAAAGTGCTCAGGGTACTCTCATCTCACCATTTTCAACCTAATTATGTTTCTTTATATTTTACATACTCTGGACAAATGAATCTTCCTGAAGCACAATTCTGATCCTTTCATTCTTTGTGCACAAAAACTTCAAATCTCAACTTTTTACTGAATTAAATACCATCATTCTCCCCCGGTATTCATGATAAGAGAATCCCAGCTTCTCTTTCCACACTCATTTACTACTATTACTCATCCCTATATTCTCCCTGTACTCTAGATAAACCAAACTTTTGATTTCCCAAATTGAGTCTGTCTGACTCAGTCCTCGCCTTCATTCAGACTTTCCATCCCTCCCCGCTATTCCCCAACATCTAACCTTCTGGCTAAGGCTCCACAAAAATAACACTCACTACACAAAACCTCCCCGACCACCACCACTGTATCAGTTATAACACCTCTTTATCCTGACTTGCCAAAGTATTTTTTAAACCTCTCTGATAGCCCTTATCAAATCCATCTGTGATATGGCTATTTGTGAGTCTCAGGTTTGCAGCTTATGACACCATGCCTTTATATATATTTGCTGCATGGAACCAAAATCACTGCCTAAGAAAATACTAGGTAAATCTTTTCTTAATATATTATCCCCTCCTCTTTTTTTTTCCCTCTCACTTTCTTTTTTTTTCTACAAATTTTGTTTTCCCTGATTTAAAAAATAATTTATGTTTCATTAAACAAAAACTTTGGTTCTTCATCTTTTTCAAATAAGTTTTCCATTGATATTTTCGCAAAAGTGAAAGGGATAACAGTTCTGACAACTCTTGCTGATCTGTGGTGAGTCTGCTATAAAGCTAGACAAGCATTTTAAATGTAGGGAATCAATTTAAGGAGCTCACTAGAGTGAGCCTACCTCTGGGATACCAAACTTTAATTATCAAGTCTCTTTCTCCAAAGCCACCAGAGATACACTAACTGACAGCAATATTCCAGTTCCATGAATGGCTCTAAAGTGATTTAACTTGGCAGGATTTTCTACCACTTCTCTCCCAACCAGCCAACTCTTAAGCTTATCAATATGAATTAAAGATTTAAAATAGCCATTTATGAAATGCCGAGACTAGCTCTAAGGAATAAACACTTCAACAACTTAAAAAAAAAGAAGAAAAAAGGAGCCATTCATATATGGTTACAAAATATAAAGCAGCTACAGACAGGCTTAAAAGCAATACTTAAATCTCACGCCTACACAGATATATGGAATTGACTAAACATTAGTCTGGATTTCAGAAATAAAAAAAGTAATACAACTTCTAACTGTTCTCTCTGACATCACCAATACTTAGATAATAACAGAAGCCTAAAGATACACAGTACTAGTTCTGAATGTGTAATTACTAATGGGTCCTTCTTGCCCAAAACTAATTTCTTTAAGGTTTTAGAGCTGTGGGCTCTGCCAATTTGCATGGTTGATATACTTGGCCAATAGGTCAATTAAATTACCTGTTGAATGAGTGAGCGAGCCTCTTCAGAGACACATTCTGGCATGTTCAAAGTGGTGTGAGTATTTATTCCTGCTGGATGGCACTCGACCAGAGTCTGAAACAATCAATCACATACACTTCTTATCCGAAATAACATCATATTCTGTTCCATCACAGGATTTATAGACAGCAAATACAGACAGCTCAACAACCACCTTCGCCCTCGAAGCAGTCTAGGACAAAGGCTATGAGCCTAAAGAACTTCTAACTGGAAAAAAGGCAGTCATCAAAATCACATCATAAGCTTATGCCACTTGCCATTTTCCCTTAGATATAAAGAAAACAGTCCATAATAGAAAGATTCCATTACAGCCAACACCTAAAACAGGATTCCATATCTTGGAAATTTTTTAATGTTCTTAAAAACGTCCAAAGTCGAGAATTTGATAATAATGATGTTTTTTATATGTATAGCACCTTATGGCTCAAATGTATTATTATCTGTAGGTGATTTGTACATTTCACAGCAATGCTAGGAGCTCAGTATTAACTATATATTTAAGGTAGATGACCGCTTACAAAGGTATGACAGTTCATTTCTTCTATTTTACTCCCAAAAGGCAATTTGCACAATGCTCTATTAGAATCTATTAACCTCAAATATCTTACTTAAAAGTTATTGATCAGAAAGAGCATGAATTCTGTACTTAAGCCAGAAAAGAGAGGAAAAATTTACAGTATTGAGAAAAAAAAAATCATGCTACCTTTAATATCTACATTAATTTTCTAAAGTGCTAATTCCCTCCTGATTTCAGACAGGTGTTTAAAACAGAGAATTCTAACAAATCATTACACAACCCTTACAGGTTTAACTCTGTTAAAACTGATTCACAGAAAAAGAAGAGAAAGAAAATGTCTAGTCTTATATCTCGCTATGTACTAACACTATGTCATAACAGAATTTTACTATCAATTTATTCAATGTAATACAATTCTACTTTTTAAAAAATCTGGAATCTTGATAAATTTGCATTGTTCTGGTGTCCCATCCCTTTTGACATCAAGGTTTTCTTACTTAGTCCCCAGTCTAAAAACTAAAGGCAAAGGCTAAATATTCTCAATTTGAAATCAAGGTAGTAGCATCTGGATAAACTTATTAAACCTCCAGGTCACTGCTTACCTTGCCAGTGAGAAGTTCAAAGAGGACAGCACCCAAACTCCACCAATCACAGGCTTCAGTTTCTTCCGTGATTGCTCCAACCTCTAAACACACCAAAAAAGGTTGATATTAAAATTCCAAAGGTCAATTAAACTCTCAAAATTAACATGTACTAGCAAGGTGACCTTTTTAATGCTGAGAGAGCACATACTAAATACTACTGGGCTTTCAAAATTCCTGAAAGTTACTTATCCCTTTGGTCACCTACTGTGGTTGCATTTTTTTTTCCTATGCAGTCATATATTAAACTGAGACATTTGTTCTTTAGCTGATAGAGGGACACCTTCAAGATGCTATACTTAAAAGTTACATGAATCTACCAGATCAGCATTTTGCTTAATTTTTCAAATTTGAGAATATACAGTCAACTCTATCTCAGAGGTCATTTTTTGTTTTAGAAATAAAGACTCTAGGTTTCAGAAGGGACTTCGAAAATTATCTAAACCAGTATTAATTATCCTTTGAGTTACAGACCAGAAACCAGAAAGGTGAAGTGTCTTGTCAATGTCATACAGTAAATCAGCAGCAGAACTAGGGCCCAGTTTATAGTATCACCCTCTCCTATATAATCAATTGCTTTCAACTAAAGAAGGAGGATGTGAAATGCAAATTTGTCATTCACAAGTACAGACAGATATGGTGTTTTAAGCCACAACTGAAACTACTGGCTAAGATAAGGGCTTTTAGAATATCTCCAAATTACAATTTTATCTGTGTTATCCCTATCTCTCACCAGCACAAGTTCCTGAAATGTAATCGTTTCCAGGTGTAATCTTTCAGGTTTCTCCACAAATCAGCAATAACTCCTCATTTCACCATTTTTGAGGTTTTTAGCTAACTCATGTTTTGATGTCTTCTTGTCCTTTCCTAATAAGATCCCACTAGTCACTAAGCCTGAATATATCTGCCTTTTCATTTCCATTAAACTGACAAAACACGTTTGATATTTGTCTGCAGGTAGCCCACAACTCACAATAATCATGTTGAAAGGCTTTGTAAGTAGTTCGATTGGAACCTGGACAATAATAATAAGTGGAAGAGGTGCTCAGGCACCCAGTCTTTTAACGGATACTTAGCGAATCTACTATGTTGGAAAATCAAAAAGACTTGTAATACAGTTTGAGTTTTAAGTTTTAAAGTAAAGGTCACAGGCATCAGAAAAAAGAGCCATTTCTATGCAGAATACTGAAATTATTCCACTGCAGCAACCTTCTTCCTTATCCCTGCCCCATTCTGGGTTGCCAAAGGCCTACATTCAACTATACCCTCCACACTAGTGCCCAGTCAGTCTCCCCCCCCAACCCCGAGTCGTGCTACCCACCAAATGAAAACCTCTATTCTCTAACTCAGCTGCTCTCAGCTAGGTGGTAAGAAGAAAACATAAGATATTTAACTAACTCAAATTACTATGTGGATCACCAAAAGTCTCCTAATCCCCTGAGAGCCATTTGCATTCACAAAATAGCCGATCTGTTTGAAAAACTGCGAACTACCTTACTATCTGACAGCAAAGGGTCAGTTACTCATATGTTGGCACATCAATGAAACGTTACCAAATAAGCATTTTAAATGATGTATTCACACAAGGTTGAAGTATGTAAGTAAACGCCTGGATATATTAAATTTTAAAAAACAAGCTATAAAACAAGAGAATCTTAATTTTAAAAATAAGTATTTTTTTTTAATGTATTTTTTTTCTAAGAGACTGGGGAGAAAATACAACAAAATGTTTTCGTTTTTGCCTCTGGGATAGTGAGATCTTCATTTTCATTCTATACTTACTAACCTACACAAATATCTAAGTGGTATAATTTTAAACATATAGTGAAATGACATGAAAGCTTCATTTGGGCCTGTTGGAGCAGGAAAGATGACGCTGTTGTAGGTCAGTCCTCCCTAAGAATCTGTCTGCCGACAGCTTGCTCTACAGCTTTACACTTGAACTTAGCCAAGACGGAGAAGCGACCCTCTACTTTAATGTGTTGTGTAATATATCTGAGACAGTAGAGGACTAGGAATCAAGAGTCCTGGACTAAGAACCTTGAGGAACTCACTTGATCTCATCCCAATATGAGGATTAGATCTGAGGGCCTCTAGGTTAAATTTAGCTGTACAATCTACAATTCTGACACTTACGGATTTCCTAAAGGAGATTTTCTTGAGGGACCATTCCTTGGGGGCTCTCATTTGAAGTACTTACACTACCCCTCCCAAATTCAAATACACTACCCCCACCCCCATTCCCAACATCCACACAGAGAGCCACCATCACCTTCAGAAGAGTGCTCTAGAAACTTTGGAAAGGATGTGTGTTCTTAGAAACATTTGGAAAGCAGAAGAAATCTACCACAGCCCTGTCATCATATATAACCTTTTGCACATCTCCCTCTAGCCTAAGGCAGGCAATGGATTATATTACTTACCTATTCAAAATTCTGAAATGGCTTCTCGCTAAACATTCAGTAACATTCAAATGTCTTGCTTAACCAGGCATGTATACATTCAGGTCTCCATAATGAGGTCTCAATGTATTTGATTCATTCAAACCAACATTTATAAGCAGCATTAACTAGGTCCCCTGCTGGGCACTATTGCTCTGCCGAACTCTATGTACTTACGACGTTGCTAAACAATGTGAAGCTAAAGTCAGCCCCCCCCCCCAGGAGGGTTAATGGTTTTCTTTTTAAATATCTTGCTCAAGAATATGTTACGTGCTTTTCTTTAATCCTATAGCAAATACTATACACTCCTTACTTTTATAAAGGTGCTATATGTTCACAACTCAAGACCCCAAGTTAATGACCAGCCATCTGCTTTGAATGTGGCACCTCCAAGTCTAACCTTCTGTATATGAATGTTGCTAGGGGGCATGTATTGCAATAATGACAGTTGCAACAATAAAACAGTAGCTAACATCTGCTGACTGCTTACTATATGTAAGGAACCGTGTTTAACATTTTACACGGATTATTTAAAATTTCCAAGCATCCTGATGGAGAACTTACTTGCGTAGAAAGACTTTGGAGGAGAAAGAATACTATATTCGTGTCTTCAGGCAAAGTGGGGACACCTGATCCCGTCAGCTCAGATTAAGTTGTGAAAATCAGACATGTGTTGTAGGGTCTAACAACATGCCCTGAGGAGCTCTAGACTAGAATCACACCCCAAGCCTCACTCACAAAGGTTTCCTGTCACAACTGAGCAAAGGGTCACTGGGGTAAATCTTCGCAAGGTAATCAATGGCTAATTCAATTTATAAAGGGACCTTTCAAAGTCAGCTAAGGTCCAAACTGCCCTCACCAGTGCAGCCCAGACGGCCCAGCACTGTGTGTTTGCCTGCTTCCCAGATCACTGCTAGGAAGGCGACTGGGGGTGAAATGTGCTACCACGTGTGTGTGTGGGGGGGGGGTTGGGGGGCTCCTTGATGCTACCATAAGCACAGTGCATCTTTCTGAGCATCAAAGATTTTTATGTGTGTGGGGGGCAGGATGTTGTTTTATTATTAAAAGACGCAGACCCATCATGGAACAGAATGTAAACCTCGCATGGATTTGCAAGATAAAAAGACTTCAAAGCAACATCAGGATCACCTGACTGGTCTCAGAGGTCCCCATTTCACACCACCTCTACAGTCAGAACTACTTGGACAGAAAGGTTTGAGAGGCACTTGCGGAGACAGACAAGGTGCTATGCCTCTGTTGGTTTTCCGCAACCTTGCTCAACCAAGCCGTCTAAGAACAAGGTTCATTGGTTTGTATGCTGCTTTGAAATCTCTCACAATTTTCTGCCCGAGTCCTTAACAGGTAGGTAACAACCAACAAAGCCCTTCAAAATGAGCCTCAGGCTGAAGGTGAGACAACACAGGCAGCNTTGGTTTTCCGCAACCTTGCTCAACCAAGCCGTCTAAGAACAAGGTTCATTGGTTTGTATGCTGCTTTGAAATCTCTCACAATTTTCTGCCCGAGTCCTTAACAGGTAGGTAACAACCAACAAAGCCCTTCAAAATGAGCCTCAGGCTGAAGGTGAGACAACACAGGCAGCAGCAAGAGACCCAGACAGGCCCTAAAGCCAACGCACTTCCCACTTTGAGTGGGCTCACGTACGGTCCAGGATGCGCTACAGGGCACCTCGCGTGATCGCTGGCCACACTAGCACCAACAACCCTAGTCTCCTTCATCTACTCCCCGTTTCTCTTCCCATCTTTCCTTGATCTTCCCCTCTTCCCTCTTCCACAAATGGCCTGCTTCTCCTCCCCTCCCCTAATTCTCGCTTTCCTCCCCTCACCCCTTGGCCACCACTGGTTAAGCGGAATTTCTAAAGCACTTGAGCCTAAAGAAACTACTGAACCCCCAATCTGAGAAAAAGTGCACCTGAAAATCTGGAGGCAGCTAGGCTGAATACCATCTTTAATCTCACTGGACTAATAAATAAAGACAGCAACTTTGAAAAGTTAATTTATTTTCTCATGGAAAACTGGAAAAAGGCACTAAACAATTTTAAATCCATCCCCTTAACAATGCAGCTTGAACTACTTCAAAATGAGTTTATATTAAGCAGGGATTCATTTATTAATGTGAAATTGACATCATAACCAACTGTCCTTGATTTTAATAGATAACTCTGAACTACAACAAAGAGCTTTGTATTTAGGTAAGATACAAAGAACTTCCCAATGGCTAAGAAAATGTAAATGTTAGAACAACTGGAAGCACAGAGTTACAGAATTTCTCCTTTAGGGTTTTAAAATAGAATCTCAGTTTCTTTTAATAATCAGAATAAAATATTTTGGTTGTCTTTTTAACATTCCTTAGAGATCGATAATTCTTAGATTAAAATTTTAAAGATACACTCTGAAATCTCATTGCCAAAAAGGAGACTGAGGTTGTGCAATTGTCAAAACTAATATTCTAAGACTGCTTATTTGTAAAGTCTATACAAAATTTCAAGCATTAAACAAGAGTGCCAACTCATACAAGCTACTGATAGCTACTACAAACACAAGGTGAATAGGTATGTATATCTAAAGTCAAACACAGAGAATATAAAGAAATACCAAATAAATCTGTGAGGCTTCTTTTAAAAGCTCTTACACTCTTTTAAAGTATAATGTAGTAACGCTGAGAAATTCCTTTAAACTCTCACCTTGAATTTTTTAAATCTCTGGGGGGAAAAAAAGCAGAAAACAAAAAATTTAAAGGATAAATTCTACCACTGCTTTGTCAATTTTCAAAATATCTTCCCTATAAAATCCAGCGTGTTGAGTTTCCACGCGGACCCCTCCCCCGACACTACAGGGTGTATTTGCAGCTTCCAGGGTGGCTGAGCAGTCTCCCTAGTCTCCCTAAGTATGGCAGGGCTACAGGCATTAAGCAAAGTGATGGGGGGGAGGGGCGGTGGAGGAAGTAAACTATTTCCTATAGAAACAAACAAATTCTCAGGTTATTCCCATGAAAACTCAAATAGTGATATCAAAGGATGGTGGGTTTTTGTCTTCCGGTCAAAGAAATATACCAATGGGGCTCTAGTTCTGCTACTGTTTGAGCCCAGCTGGGTATTTCAGCTTCTCTGAAAATGAGGACAGCCAGACTTCTAACATTCTTTCTACCTGTAATTTTATGATCCTGAAAGTGTTTTCAAAAGCACTCATGAGCCTTTCTCATAACTTCTCTCTCCATTAACCTAAGATGCCCAAAGAGTGGGATTATGCTAAAAAGAGCCAGCATTCCACAGTCTTTCTTCTCCTTTCTCTCCACAGCGACTCTTCCCTTCCCAAGACCTGATGGTGAGCAAAATGAATCAGTGTCACCAAATCTAACCGCTATTATCATTTAACATGATGGAGACACAAACTCAGCTCCAGATTACATTTCAACTCATTTCAAATTTTTTGGAGGACAGCAAATACCTAAGAACTCTTCAGTAAAATTCTAGAACTCCCATTTTAGCCCTATCAATCCTTATATACTAACAATATAAAATCTCACTGATTCACACTAATGATCCAAACTATCAAAATTCACAAGTGAAATAAGTTTAAATAAAACAATAAAGATATCACAACATAAAAATTGTTTACCTCTGTTTCACTCATGTTTAACTCACAGAACACTTCAACAAGCTAGGATATTTTTCAGAAAAATAATGCTGCTTTAGTAATCCATATTGTCAAAAGGCTTGCTAAAACACAGAATAAGAGTTTTATAGTCCTCATGATAGTCAGAGTTTACTGTCTCCTTCTTACAATCAAAAACAATAATGTTAACCTGACCCCAAAACTGTGTATAAGCAGCCTCACTCCAGAAAGGTAAAAAAAGCAGAAACCCTGGACTCAGGAGACAAAAAAAAATATCTCTATGTGTATGAGAAGAGAAGGGAAAGACGCAAAGTACACACTCTTAGACTACGTGAAGTCTGCGACACTGGAGAGGCCAGGTGATCCCAACATTACTGAAATCACAACACATACCGTCTGCTGACTGAGGCCCTGCCTTTTAGGGCTATACAATCGAAGCCACGTGGATCTGTCAAAGACATGACTCAAAAATAACTGTAGATAATACTAAAACTAAGCGAGAAATTGTACAGAAAATTTTAAAAGCTAGAAATGCGTCTCAAACCCAGGCTTTAAAAATGAACACCAACCTTCCTATAAAGCTTTATGAAGAAGGAACTACCTTGCATTTAAACTGAATTCCCAGAGTTAGAATGTACTTTTCTTTAAGAAACATTACTGCTATGGTGCTTGGTAAAGGAGGGAATCTGATATTCCACATTTAGGCTTTGCTGCATTTGCTGAGGCACATTTTCAGACTGGTGACGTCCCTTGATTCTGTTCCCTGGTTTTTCCACTAAGGAGACCCACACTTGTCATCGCCTCCTCTCCTTACCTCTGCTGATAACAACAAACAGCTACTCACCCACATTCCAAAAACACTAAGAGACAATTCCTTGACCTCCCTCTGGCAGTATATTCTGTTGCTGCTCTCTTCCATGCAGGATATGATAGGAAATACAGTATGTTCACATAGAGAGAAACTTTATTTAAATTTAGAGTATTTAAATCTCTCTCCCAAACTCTTTCCATTAACTATACTTCTTTTTAATAAATAGAATCTTAGATGCTTCATTTCTCTT
Source organism: Neotragus moschatus (assembly GCA_006410615.1). Classification (NCBI taxonomy): domain Eukaryota; kingdom Metazoa; phylum Chordata; class Mammalia; order Artiodactyla; family Bovidae; genus Neotragus; species Neotragus moschatus. The sequence continues at coordinate 261,679 of SJYA01002249.1, forward strand.
CACTCTTGAAGTTACAGTAATTGTGTAACTGTTACTAAGAGGTCATATAAAACTCAATAAAAAAGCAACTATTGTTGCAAATAAATATAATAGTCAAATTAAACCAATATTTAGATGCTAAAAGAATTAGTCACATAAATGATGGAGCACTTGATCCAAATATCAAAATGATGGAACAGTTTTAAAAGTATACACCTATAGAATACATTAAAATGATAATCAATAGTAAGTATACTTTGCGGGGAAGTTGGTGGGGGGGGAATAAATGCAGTTCTCTAATGTCACAGGATTTTCTTCCCAAAACAGTTCTTTAAATTTTGAAGTTAATTATATGACTCAAGGATTCCAAGTCTCTCTTTTGGGGGGAAAAAAAAAAGTAAGAAAATTATATAAGCTTTTAGAATAAAAGAGAGATCTTTGGTGAATAGGACAATATAAAAATTAAGCCAGTCTTACGAACCTTAAAATTAAGCACCACATACACTTTTACAGTATCAAAAAAAAAAACTACAATGTTTAAATTTTCCATAAATTCTGTAAGTGTTCAGTAAAATTTAAAATAAATAGCTTGTTAACTTTCTTCCAAAAGAGTCAGACTTCATTAATGGCCTTAGAAATTTTTATTTTAATGTGATCTATCATTAGTGATATATGTGAACCAAGGAAAAGAATATCTTTCTTCTGCAATGAGCATTCCGTGTCAGCTAGAGCATGGAAACATTAGTCCTGTGTTTCTACACAGACAGTCTTTCCCTGCAGCATCTGTTGCTAATTGAAAGGAACTAGAATTACAAAATTCTAGTCAATTTCTCTCACCAGCTCTTGCTGTGTATAAAGATTTTCTATGCAGGGGCTGAGCATTAGTCTTCCACTACAGATAATGGCTAAAGAGCTAAGAGGAACACGGAAGAAAACATTTCTTTTCTCTTTATATATCCAAGAATACATGGAACTAAACTGTGAGAAGAGGGACAGCTAAGCATATCTTTCGTTAGCTTGGTAAATTACAATTCTGTAAACATAACTATTCACCTATAAAGTCCATTAGTGTCCTAGTTAACTAACTGTGTATGTTTTACTGTTTGGGCTGTCTCTTCACACAAATCTTCAGAAGTAACCGTCAATATCAAACCAAATCTGTCTTGTTTCTAGCTCCGAGGCACAGCACCTGGCACGTGGGCAGCACATTAATAGACTTGTGTTGAACCACTATTGCCACCTCATGTTTTGTAGCACGATGCATTAAAACACCTGCAAAGGCTGCCCTGCATGCGTTTTCTTTAAGTCTCATTAAGCACGGAGATCTACAAGTCTTTCTGCATCTTTCATGCGGCAGCCCAGAAAGTTTTAGACGTTGTCTAAAGCATCACTCTGGCTGCTAGATGAAACCCAGATTAGAACAGGGTAGAAATGGAGGTCAGTGCGCTAAGGATAAGGGCTGCAATAGTCCAGGGAAGAGATGATGGTGGCTTAAAGAGGGGTGGTCAAATGGACACCTTCCAGGGCTCCCCTCTGCAGAGTGCGACCGCTACAGTCTGTCCTGGCAGGGATAGCATGTGGGAAGGAAAAGGGACTGGAAACTCCTGGGAGTAGGAAGGAGAGAGAACTGGGAAGTAAACTGAGCTTTCCTCTGCCAGCGTTCAATGGAAGGAATCTAGACACAATTACATGAAATGTGCTGTAAATGGGTCAGCTGGAGATAACCCCTAACTAGAGCCTAGAATCTGCATTTCCTAGCCCATCCTTTCCAATGGGCATTTTGCTCCTTTGTTATTTAATAAAGTTTTATCTGTATTTCAGAAAATGTAAGCTGCTCAGTTATCTGGCTCCATACACCCGCCATAAAGTCCTTCAAAATTGTACTCAACGAATTAATTATTCAAATACCTTATTGTCAAGTAGAGCATATGAACCACTTAAAAGTTGCTGCTGCTGCATCACTCGGACTCATTAGAGTGTCACCAGAGAAGACCGATGCAGGGACTGGCACTTTCCAGAGGGGAGAGTTTGCAGCGGCCCGGCTCCACGCTTCTCCTCATGCCCCAGGTGATGGGAGGGAGGCAGGGCTCCTGCCCTCTCTTGGCTCATCCCAGTTTCTAGCCTTGCTTCCTGCCACCACCAGACTAATTCGGTTGGTTTCCAGGTAATCTCATGATATGAAACCTTGGGCCCTGGGTTGTATTGTGGAGACTTGAACACAAGTAACACACCACACTAAGACACATCAGGGGAGGGTTGACAGACTTTTGCCTCTCTCACTACCCATATTTTAATTCCTTGTTGTCGTGGTGACCTGGCAACCACGTGCTGAGCTTTTACACAATTATCTGCACAACTTGGGTCAGGACTCCTTGATTTAACTAGATGCAGCATTCCAGAGCCAAAAATGACTGGTTCAAGGAAGTTTATAAGTACCGTTACTATATCGTTTTCTTGCGAGATAAAAGAAGAAACAGGTAACTACCAGATGACTTCTGGTTGACTGACTGACTGTAATTCTGAGCTCTGTACAGTCCTGCTTACTTAACTCTCACCCTGCATTTCTGGTAGGAAAAAAACCAGTAGCATGCTCCACTTTCCAGTGATCATATCACAACAACTCCATTCTGAACAGTCATCGGGTGTCACAGTGTTACCAACCGAAGCCATTACAGTTGATTGATGAGAAAAAGGCGAACTGAAAGCTGTGACCGTGACAGGCACGGCTCTCCCTCTCTCTGCGGCTCTGCGGCTGTGTCAGGCAGGCCGAGCTACATGCACTGCTCTGAAGGGCGCTTCAGGAATTCTATCTGCTTTATCATCAGGTTTTTAAAACCTTGGGATTTTTAAACATTTATTTGAAGGAAGTATTCATGAATAACTGTTTAGAAGGCATCAGACCTGGTTACTTCCTGGCGATTCAAACTGACAAGATTTTACATGGTATAAAAATTGAGGATTTGGTCAAAGCAGCTTGGCAAGAGTTCTGGTATGTAATGTTGAACTCAGCTTTCATCTTCATGTTAAGTATCAGGAGTAAAAGATAGCTCCCTGTCTTCTGCAGAATAATATGGTAGTAAGGTCAATTAACTAAACAACTGCCAAAAACACATTTGGTCTTATAATTAAGCAGCATTACAATGCAGCTATTACTTAAAACTATTTAAGAATCTAATCTCATGTCCCTCTTCTAAAAAAGAAATTTGTCTGAGATCATAACGAGAAAGATTAGGAGGAAATAAGAGATGAAAATTAACTTTCTTTTAATAATCTGAAGCTTGAAGTAAACCCCTTATTCCCCAATATCAGGTAGTACTAGGAAATGGACAGCGACTTTGTTTTCACACAGAAGAGGTGAGCTACGGTATCAATTCATTTACCCTTACCAATTTTCTAGTTCTAGTAGCTGAAGAATTTCTTCTCTTGAGAGGGACTAATAACTTATTTACTCAAGTGCCAAATAACAAGGACTCTATTACTCTGTCTCATTTTTACCACTAGATCCAAATCACATTCTGATCTGGTAAGTATGGTTTCGAAATGGGTCTATTTCAACGGAGTGGCCTTAAAGCAGAGGTGAAGGTGACTGGCCCGTGATTCAGGGATTCATGGAGGCTTCAGGATACACCCTGCCGAGGGATCGATCCCAAGGTTCCAGACCCTCAAACATACATAAGTGAAAGTGGAAGTCACTCAGTCGTTTCTGACTCTTTGCGACTGTACAGTCCATGGAATTCTCCAGGCCAGAATAATGGAGCGGGTAGCCGTTCCTTTCTCCAAGGGATCTTCCCAACCCAGGGATTGAACCCAGGTCTCCTGCATTGCAGGTGGACTCTTACCTGCTGAGCCACTGGGGAAGCCCAAGAACACTGGAGTGGGTAGCCTATCCATTTCCCAGCGGATCTTCCCAACCCAGGAATCGAACCAAGGTCACCTGCATTGCAGGCAGATTCTTTACCAACTACTGAGCTATCCAGGAAGCCCAACATACACAAAGTAACCCTTTAATCTTCTTTCCATCAGAAAGCTCTTGCCCTCCTGAACACGGTTAATTAAGACTTAAGTTGACTTGAACCTTTTTCTGCCTAACCTAATATACTCAGGGCACAAGCTTCATCAGTACACAGGGGTCCTGATGCGGGTGGAGTGCACTGACGGAGGGAATTTTCCTCATGTAAAAATTTCCACTATTCTATGGCAAACTTGAAAAGATTCTGCTTCTCTCAAAGAAGATATAGATTTAGTTTTATAACATTAGGAACTAAAGGCAAAAGATTAAAAGTACTTGCTAATCATTCGAGGAAAACATTAAAACATTTACTATGTGCAAGAGAGCTACTGTTGAGGTTTTGCTTAAGGGTAAATCAAACAAAAGAGCTTCTGTTTGAAACATACCGTTTAAATATTAACCACAGATATTTCACTCTTTTAAAATTACTTCTATGGTTCCCTCTTGCCTTTTTCTTCCTTTTCCTATGGGGTGGAAGACTAGACCAGAAATACAGCCATACTTCCTAGTTATAACATTACTATTTCAAAATATACATCTATATTCATCTGCTTTCTCTATCAACTTCACATGCTTAAAATTGGATTTCTCACTCATGGTGAAGTTACCTAGGACCCAGAAATTCTGAGATCTAAATGATTCTTCTTTTAGACAACTTTGTTAAAAATCTTGGCATTTAAATTTCACACTATTCAAGAGCTGGCTTGGCTTTTTTTCCTCCAAATGAAAATATTTTCCATAAACTCCTCATTTCCATGTTGCATATCATTTATATACAAATGATATATGAGTAAAAACAGAATACTTAGAAAGTCCTCCAAGTGAAATAATTTTTTAACTTACTGATGTTAGATAAGAAATTAGTATTTATTCCTCAGGGGAAAAGTTCTTGCCTTAATAAGATGGACTCCAGTTGTGACTAAACTTTGTATAAGAAGGCTATTAGATCATCTGACATCTGGCATCTCCTCAATATTCAATAAACCTACTTCAGGTAGATATAAGATAAAGTAAATATTAACATTATAGGATGTTAACTGCAGAATCTAGGTGACAGATAAATATGGGTGTACAATTCTTCCAATTTTTCTGTATGTTTGAAATTTTTTCAAAATAAAATGTTAAGAAAAAAGTTTAAAAATCTATTTTACTACTGAAATATTAAGGCCTAAAAAGTCTTAAATAATTTGCCTAATGTCATGCAATGAGTTAATGGCTGATTTCAGAATACTGAGTTTTGATAATTCTCAATTCCATCATAATATTCTAAATCTTAAACCTATGACGCCCTCATGGTATTTTCAAACCATCCATGGTCTGAGTCTTAGATCTAATTATCAAATAGCTAACTGTCACACAGAACACCATGCTTAAAAGGCAAATCGTGTGTAAAGCATGCTTATGGAGAAAGGCAGGAGAGACTATGCCCCAAAAACATATTCATGGATTATTTGACAAAATCAGGCAAGAAGAGCAAAGAGTGGTAGTAAATAAATGTCATGCTCTAAAAGTGAATTTTGCAGATAGTTTTCAGCATGGTTTTTCTGTTTCACTTTTCACTGTCAGCTGTGAGCTGTTTCCAAGTGTGAAATCGCCTAAGAGAGGAAGCAAAGCTGTCATTTGACATCTGGGAGCGTGGAGATTGGGCTGCGGTAAAAAGTACTTCGGACTTCTTCAATTTGCACACACATTCACCTATAAATTCTCAAGTGTGAAAAGTATTCAATGAGAAATATCAATGTAAATCTCAAGCATTTATAAAGGCTCGTAATAGGCTGGAAAATAAAGGTGAAGGACACACTGACAGGATACCATATCAACTTGTTAACACTAGAATGGGAAACTTAAGTGATTATGTTAGCATAAAAACTAACATATAAACAAATTTTACTCACTTGTCTTAATTGCGTATTAAACTTTCAAATCCAGTCTTTTGTGTTTTTATGTGCTTAATATTCTAAGGACAATTTTCTAGCTGCTTTTTTATGATAAAAGACAAGACCACTAAGAAAAAAATATTGGTAAAAGAAAAAAATATTTTTTTGACATTTTATTTTTCCTCTATATTTAAAATACTGTAACAAAAACTTGATTCTATATTATGATAAGCTAATAGCTCCAGCGATAAAGCACATAAAATCTTTTACATAAATCTGTGTTTGTAGGTGTGTATATACAAACAGAAATAAAATCAGAGTAGCGATAAGGAAGCCCTCTGGAGAAGAATAACCAATTAACTCCAGTTTTTCTATAATACTCCAGATTATTCTAAAATCTCTCCTAACAAAAAACAGGAGATTGATGTATGGCAGAAACCAACACAATGTTATAAAGCAATCATCCTTCAATTTAAAATAAATAAGTTTAAAAAAATAGGAGAATCTGTCTAGACATCTCTTAATAAATGTCTAAAACTCTCCTCATGGGAACTAGATAGTGTTATATTTATACTGTCATGCTATAAAATCCATTCCCACTTTGGGGACTATTTCTTCATTCTTTCTTTTCCTGAACTCTGTTCTGTGTTTCTATGGTATGAAAGGAACCCATTTGCCACGAATGATGTTTATTTAAAATAAAACCTTTCTAGAGAATCATCCTAGATAATCTAAGGATACAAAGTGAATATAAAAGGAATGGCTTCTACTTTGAAAACAGGGCTGGGTTTGATCAGTGAATTCGTATTCTCAAGACCCTCTTGATGGGCCTGCAGCTGCAGCCATTTATTTGCTGGCTTTTTCACAGATGTAGACAGAGAAAGCTCCATGGTTTTTGTCTTTTTGTTGTTGGACTTATTTTCTTTAATATAAAAATGTGACAACTTTTAAGGTCTTCGTTTCACCGTAGAAACTTGTGAACATCGGACATCCTTGGTAGTATATACCTCGTTGAAATAACTATGACTTTTTAAAATCTAAGATCTCAAAGTTGGCAGAAACTATACTTAAATAACAGAAGGTGATCATTTGCATTTCAAAATTTATCTATCTTGCTTTTCCCCTCAATTAGACCAAAACATGTTGATTCACAGGTTTCTCTGTGTGTGTTTTCTTTTTTTAAACTTATTTATAGAGCAGAATAATGGCCCCCCTGCTAGTTTGGCATTTGCTCAAGTTTCTGTCGAATCTGTTACTGGAAAATTGTCTCAAAATATAAAGGCACATCATCCACAAGATAAAAAGATACACTGCTGTACAGAGTACAGGGCAGGTGGGCAATGTTGTTAGGACAAATGTGTGATAAGGATTCCCAGGAGAGAGGAGTGGCCAGGGAGAGGCTGCACGCTGTTTACACAGAAGTGAGTCGTTCTCATCACAATCTTCCGACAACTTTACTTGCTAACCAAACATCAGCTGCTTAACATGCTTCAGAGTTACTTGGGCAATAATTCTAAGGTCAGAGCTGGGACACAGGAGGGAAACGGGGACATGGGAGACGTACTTCAACCCTTAGTACTACAAGGGGCAGATCAAAAGGTAACAGTACTCTATGTCCCCGTGTGTTCACTGATTTGTGATTTTAACCACTGAAACGTCAGCTTCTTATCACTGCTTCCACCCCTCTGAGAAGAGGAGCAAAGTCTACTTGTATTTTTATCAGCAGCACTGCTACTCAGTTTTGAAAGAAACAGTAAATCACAAATTTTTGCTCCTTACAAATGCAATTCCCCTTCATTATAAGCAATGGGCAGGAGTACACAAACTTAACTCTGAGTTCTCCAACTCTAGGTTTCAAATCATCTAAACTAGAACACCAGCGTTACTTTTCAATTAAGGCCATTATTGATCTGTTTTACTCTATTGGTAAATTAATAGGTCCAAGGAATGAAGAGACTTCTCACATTGTTCAATATATGCCATAATACAAAACACTTTTGTAACTCATAAAGCTTTAAAGTGCAATTCTTTTATACAAATAATTAAAACAAAGCCATTCTTCAGACGACAGCTTTTCTCAAATGGTAGTGAAGGACAACCTAGACCATGACAGCAAAAATCCATTAATGGCAGACTGCCACCTGCTGGTAAACTTTGGGAACTGTGATTTCTGGGAAAAGGCTTCAAAATTAGAACTTGGAAACTGATCTGTATTAAATTCAGTACACCAAACTGTACTCAGCTGAGTACAGAGCCAAAAGTTTTGTTCCACATGTATTAGAATTCTTAGGGGGTCAACATGCTACGGGTGTTAAACATGTCTGTAGTTTGAAGAAAAATAATCTGCTAGAAAGCCAAAGTACAACCCTACGGATAGTTTTCAACAAGAAAGTGAGAAGAAAAATGGGAAATAAAGAGTCAGTTATAAACATTAAACTACTTCCCAAACATCTGGTTTTGCTGCGAGGTTTATACTACACTTAAGGATTTAACAGGTTTTACTTAAAAAAAAAAAAAAAAAACTCCCAGATTTAATATTGATCCTAAATCCTTGAATCTGAGCAAACTCCGGGAGATAGTGAAGGACAGAGGCCTGACATACTGCAGTCCATGGGGTCGCAAACAGTCAGACACAGCTTAGCTACTGAACAACAATAAAACCTTGAAATTCATTACATTAACATACATATTTATATACATTGGTACCTAAAATATTATTTATTATCAAATTAGAAAGTGGGAAAGTCTGTCAAAAAATAAACCAGATAACCATAATAAAGTGATTTCACTATGAAATTTTTTTTGTTATCCCATTAACTAAATCATACTAATAAGATCAAAAGCCAGCATAATATTATCTATTTGTGAGAAACAAAAAAATGCAGGCATGCTCTATGCTCTATTGCCCCTAGGAAGAAACAAAATCAAACAATCCTAATTTGGGGGATGAAAGAGAAAAGAAGAGTACAACAGTAAAACAAAAATCTAAATCACTGTTTTCAGGAAATAGTTTGAGGATATCTGCTTGGTATATTGAAAAACTTTTCTATTCCCCAATAAAGAAATAATTCTTAACAATGAAAATTATAACTAAAAACCATATAGCTCTTTCAATCCTAATTATAATCATTTCCCATTATGCAGGGAAACAATGTTAGCATAAACAAAACGCTGGTTTGCTAGTAAGCATTAAATGCTGTATTAATCAACAACCAAGCTGATCATGTCAATACAATCCAGAACGGTGACGAGTAAAGCAACTTTGGCCATCCAAAGGGGCTGAAAGTGAAAGTGAAAGTTGTTCAGTTGTGTTTGACTCTTTGTAACCCCATGGACTATACAGTCCTTGGAATTCTCCAGGCCGGAAAACTGGAGTGGGGAGCCTTTCCCTTCTCCAGGGCATCTTCCCAACCCAGGAATTGAATCCAGGGCTCCCTCATTGCAGGTGGATCCTTTACCAGCTGAGCCACAAGAGAAGCCCAAGAATACTGGAGTGGGCAGCCTATTCCTTCTCCAGCAGATCTTCCCAACTCAGGAATCGAACCGGGGTCTCCTGCACTGCAGGATTCTTTACTCCTGCAGGTGGATTCTTTACCAACTGAGCTATGAGGCAAGCCCATACTAGGCAAAAGGTGAACAAACTCTGGATTCAAACACAGCCCCATCTGCACTGATGACAGAGAAAGTAACTCAAACCCAACGCGTATGCTTAAGAGACCTGTAATTGTCAGCAAAGGACCCTACAACCCCAGAGGGTCTCTAATAAGTCTCTAGTTTTAGAAAACAAAGATAATACAGTAAATATTACAAAGATAATACAGTAGATAATACAAAGATGATACAGTACATATCTGACCCAACAGGTTGGGTCAGCTATTTGGTTATTTTAAAACAAGAAGAATATGCTTCCTAAAATTTCTCAAATATGGAAAGAATTCTTTAACATCTGTTCTAAAATGTCAGGATGGTCCATCACTGAAGTCACAACTCTGTATTTTTTTTAATTTCAAATTTTATCCATTTATAGCCTTAGGAATTTTATTTAGTCATCTACCTCTCACATCATAAAAATTATCCATTTGAAGAGGTTCAGGAGGACTTCCCTGGTGGTCCAGTGGTTAATAATCTGCCTTGCAATGCAGGGGACAGAGGTTCAATCCCTGGTAGGGGAACTAAGATTCCATTGGCCATGGAAAAAACTAAGCCTGTCTGCAGCAACTAAGACCCAATACAGTCAGATAAATAATGTTCTTTTCAAAGAGATTCAGGATACTTAAAGGTCTTTTTAAACACTAAGAAGTTAAGACATTTCTACAAATTCACTGCCAGTTCTAAGAGAAATATAAACCCATTTAACAGCATACACTAACAAATATACCTATACACATATGCTATGGACCATATAATGATTTCATCCCCCAAATAATCTTTTTTAAAGGGTTAAAGAGATAACCAGATCCAATATTTTGTCAATGGCTATTGAAAATATAACTTTGATAAAGAAATGAGAGCTGCTGAACTACTTTTGCAAGTGAGACATTTAGGAGATGGCTCTAACCTGGGGCACAGTACATTCTCTCTATGGCATCGCTGTCACAGGAATCTTCAACCTCACTCCACCTGCTAAAATACGTTAGCTGAATGTGTCCTAAAAACAAAACGACAGGAGAAATCAAAACATTTTTCTCTTCCATTTTCTGCAGAAGTGAACTGTAATTACTCCTTTTGTAGCTAAAAACAGTATCATTAAGAATAATGGCATCATTAAGTACTAGAAGCTATTACTGGGGGTGAATTTGCTGCACTGATAATGAAGCTCTAGACAGGAAATGAAGATACTAATTACAAGATAAAACGCCTACTCAGTTAATTGGAAGCAACAGCGAATAAAAAGAAATGCATTTGCAAAAGTTCCTGACCTCTATCATTCAATAAGATGTTGTTTGGGTTCAAATCGCGGCACACAATCCCCTCTCTATGTAAAGCATCAAGGGCTACCACCATTTCAGCTGCCCATCTTTGAATGTAGCCCTCTGGGATGTAAAACCTGGAGTTTAGTGCTAATTTTTTATCAAGGTCCTCAAAAATCNCAGAGTACTGGAGTGGGGAGCCTTTCCCTTCTCCAAAGGATCTTCCCGACTGAGGAAGTGAACCAGGGTCTCCTGCACTGCTTCACCAATCGAGCTGTCAGGGAAGCCCACACAGGGTCCCACTGATTACCCTCAAAGCAACTCCACAGTATCCCAGAAGGCCATGCCACCATCATCTCTTGCCCAGGTTCCTTTACTAGCCTGCTCACTGCGTCTCCTCTTGACTTTCTAGAATCCATTCCACATATAACAGTCAGAGGGATTTTCTTGAATGTGAACCAGATCTTGTCAGTGCTTAAAATGTCCAATCATTTCCCAATGCCCTTGAATGAAAGCCAAAGTCTCTACCTTGCTCCTGCCTGCTTCTTCCGTAGCTTCATATAACTCCAAAGTCGTCGACTGCTAGATCCAACTGTATGGTCTCCATTCTTGCTCATCAGACCAACCAAGTTTGCTTCTGCCTTCGATTTTTCACACTGATCCCTATACCCAGAATGGGCTTCCAACTTACACTCAAAGGGTTATTTCTTTTGTCATTCAGAACTCCTCTAAAATGTCCCTTTTTTAGAGTAGGCTTCCTTGAATAACTAAAGTTGTCACCCACTCACTCGCTATTAGATCTCTCTGTGTTAAAAATGAGTCTGAGTGAATGCTAAGTCGCTTCAGTCGTGTTCAATGTTTTGTGACCCTATGGACCACAGCCAGCCAGGGATTCTCCAGGCAGGAATACTGGAGTGGGTTGCCATTCCCTCCTCCAAGGAATCTTCTCGATCCAGGGATCGAACCCTTGTCTCTGGCATCTTCAGCACTGGCAGGCCAGTACTTTACCACTAGTACCACCTGGGAAGCCCCAGAGATGAGTACAGTCCCCATTATTAACTGATATTATCACTCTTTCATTTTCTGTTTGACGCTCCACAAGAAGAATGTAAGTTTATTTTCCTGTCTTGTTCATCGAAAAGAAAGCCTAACATATAGTACATACTCAATAAATTTGCTGAATATTAAATGAATCCAGAGCCCCTATTTCCACTATAATCTATTTGTATCATAAGATCTTTTTTAAATTAATCAATAAACACCTGAAATAAACTGTCAAAAGCAATTCGTCTCCTCTCCCCACCGCCATCCACCTACCTTCCCCCTCATTTAAATAATCCAGGACAAATTCCATGGCCACGTGATCATTCAAAGCCAGGCACGGTCAACAGCAAAGGAAAAGAGATTTGGTGAAGACAATCTAAAACCGTGAAAAATTTGAAAGCCACATGTCTATGGCTTTAAAGCAGATTATAAACATCTTCTATAGTAACAAGGTAAAATCAGTTGAAATATGAGCTTTAGGAAGTATAAAAAATGATAAGAAGATGGCATAAGAAAAAATTAAGTATTCGGAGAAGGAAAAGGAAAAACAGGAAGAGGAAGCTTCAAATAGCAGAGGTAAACTAGGATTGAAAATTTACCACAGATTATCTCCAACATGAATAATCCACACTGGGTAATAGAATATTGACTATAATTACATTCATCCTACTGACCTTGTTCTAAATTATTATGGATTATTACTACGCAAGTTATTTTGTTCCACACCAGAGGTGGCTGTATTTCGCTATCAGATGACATGACCTCTAATTCAATAATGTCTGTAATGCACTGGTATCCTCAGATAAAAGCTGTCTATAATGTCTGAACAAAGGTGAATTAGTTATCCAATTCACACACGCAATTAACTCTCTTAATACCTGAGAGACCATGGAGCCCCTTCTGAATTTCCTATTAAATACTACATATGGAGGTCTTCCCTCCATCTGTAGTTATCTTGTGCTGTACTTCATAATAAACAATATTAATAGTTTATTGCCCCTGTCAAAAATCTTACATTAGTTATCATAAGAGACCTCATTCCACAAAGCAATGACTCGTTTTCCTAGAAAAATGCATTCAATTCAAATGTTACGGCTATTACTAAAGCACAATAGTTCTTTATCCTCAGTGACATAGAAATAATAACACCTTCTTGAAATAGGGAAAATAATTTAATTTTCTTTACCATTTAAAAAATATCTCTCGAAACCCAAAAGGTAATGTTTATCTTGTGCATTTATATTTATATGCTGTGTTCATTTTAACAGAAGACTAATTATTTAAACTCAGGTGTTAAAGGGCAAAAACAAACCAAAATGTAGTATTTTTTTGCCACCTGTTCCCTCTACTACGAGCTGAAATCTCATAAAGAGTCTGAAGGCAGAGCGCTGTGCCTCTGCTTTGTACCCATATGTGATGCCAATGGCTGTATTCATAAAAACCTAGATCAGAATAACTAGTTAATGTCAAACGTTAAGCAAATACCTACGCCTTCTAAACAAGGAGGTAATTAATTAATTCTTCAGGGGATGCTTTTCATTTTGTCATCTAACATTAATGTATCTTTTTCAGCAAAGAACAAGAGAAATGCCTAAAATAAAACCTAGTCCTCTTAGCACACAGACGCATTAAACTTTGTCATATTGGACCCATCCTCAGAGTAAGGAAGCAGTTAAGCGTATCTAAGAATGTTCCTACAGTTCAAATGAAATCTGCTGCTCGCCTGGGCTTTCATTGTCCCTCACAACTCAAAGTGGGGGCGGTGGGGCGGGGGCGAGCAGAGGAATAAGGAAACAGCTTCTTATATGTGTTTCGTATGTTTTATCCACTCAAGGAGTGACAGAAGGAAGAAGGACATTACAGAAACTAAAAGCTGAGAAGGGGGCCCAGCTTTCAGTGCATAAACAGCTTCAGCTGCAAACCAACCTTCTGCGTGCTGCAGCACAAGAAACACCGACTCCTCAGAAACGATGTACTTGTGCAGGCACACCATGTTGGGCACGCGGCGGGGGACGATGGTCTTTCTGTTCCTGCTGTATTCGCTGCTTTTCCTTAGACCCTGACAGAGAACAAAAAGGTCAGTTGTACCCTCAGCTGCCTTTGGAGCCTGCTGTGCTGTGTTTATCAACCACACTAATCTATCCGAGTTACTCTGGGCTTCAGAGAAACCACTCATCTGCTGCTCCATGCCCCTCGGTCCCTGGAGGCTCTGCTGATGGCATCTGGCGTGAGTCCAGAGCACTGAAGATGCCACAAAGCTGCCATTAAAATCAATTACGTGGGTCAGTGTTTTTATTAGAGATGCTCTCAAACTAAGTCATCAGGATGACACACAGTTATTTCTCTATGACCTTTTCTTAAGTTTTATTTTACTTATGTGTATCTTCAAAGCAGCAGACATCGTGAGATCAATTCAAGTTGCTGAGACACAAAAGGTATTCTGAGATTAAACGGGCAGTTTTGAAATTATTCCAAAAAAACAGGAAGATCATTTTAAGTTTTCTCCAAAGAAACAAGGTATGTGGAGTTTCTCACGTCACGCCCTGGTTTAAAACCCTGAGGACATAGCAGCAGTACAGTGCACGCAGAGAGAAAAATTCATTTCACTGTTTGTCAGTGTGACCTACTGCCAGGCTGGTAAGGAAAAGGAAAAAAATCAGAAAAATATAACACGAATTTGAAATTCATTAATTCTGTATGCTGAGGAAATGCTTAAAATTAGGATACTTTCAGAATATTGCACTATCAAAATCCACTTCAAATACGATTTTGAAATTACAAACTTGAGGGGGTTTCTTCCCTTATTCACTTCATTACAAATCGCGTGATACAGAGAATCAACATTGAATTTAGGCAAGAGACACAGCCAGGGGCGTAGATGACACTTTTCCCAATACCTTTCACAAAGACTCTAAGGTAAAATTTCAGCTCTTAAGAACTGTAATCATAATCAAATGTATGATTGCATGTGGTCTTCATAAATTACGCAAAATATATTAGAGATGTATTTAAATTATACAAGATATATTTAAACAGCATAAAATGAGTCCTCAACTCATCCAAATTATTTCCTCTACACTCTTTTTAAATGTATGCTACAGAGTATTTATCAACTGTGATGGAAGGACACAAAGTAAAGTGAATCCAGACGACTGTAAACACACAAAAAAAACCACTCAAACACCCAGAAAAAAATACTTTCTTTCAGAAGCATAATTTGAAAATACATTTCTAAACTCATTAAACAGAAAAATTCTACTTACTTTTAAAATAAATGTCTGTTCTGTCCTTGTGTCCATTACAAGTAAAACCTACAAAAAAAGACGTGAGGAATAAATTCTTCATAATACAATGAAATACGAACTCATAACTTTTTGAAACCATACTAAAGGTTTGGGGGGAAAGTATTAAAACTGACTCAGCCAAAACTGATAATTTCTGAATAGGCTTTTTTTTAAGTCACCAAATCACACGGTGAAAAATCTTATCCAAAGGGTATTTCCTTTCTAAAAATGCCATATTTTACAAACTCTACCATGTTTTCCCAGATTTGTTTTAAAATATAATTCTTAAAAGGAAAAATTATTTCAGAAAAAGAAATTTTCCTTATGAAACATTAAGTAGCTAAGTAAAAAATAAATAAATAAAAAATTGTTTTACAGAAATTGAAGTCTCAATTTTCTTCCCAAAACCTCAAACGTAGCCACTTGCTACAATGTGATCTCAATAACTCAGGCTCCAACCCAAGGCACCCCTCTGGTGCTACTTCTCCATCTTGGACTCATCCTTAAATCCTCTTTTCCCATCAGCAAATCCTGCCAGCTCTGTCTTCAAACTGGATCCAGAATCTGAACTCACCTCACCCCTTCCACAAGTATTACCCTGAATGAAACAAAGATTTACCCACATCATAACAATGGCCTCCCAACAGACTTCTCGGCTTCCATCTTTGTTGCCCTATGCTCTCTTCTCAAAATAGTAGGCAGGTTTTCTTTTTATAACATTCAGTTCAGTTCAGTCGCTCAGCTGTGTCCAACTCTTTGCGACCCCATGAATTACAGCACGCCAGGCCTCCCTGTCCATCACCATCTCTGGGAGTTCACTCAGACTCATGTCCATTGAGTTAGTGTTGCCATCCAGCCATCTCATCCTCTGTTGTCCCCTTTTCCTCCTGCCCCCAATCCCTCCCAGCATCAGACTCTTCTCCAATGAGTCAACTCTTCGCATGAGGTGGCCAAAGTACTGGAGTTTCAGCTTCAGCATCATTCCTTCCAAAGAAATCCCAGGGCTGATCTCCTTTAGAATGGACTGGTTGGACTCCTTGCAGTCTAAGGGACTCTCAAGAGTCTTTTCCAACACCACAGTTCAAAAGCATCAATTCTTCAGCAATCAGCTTTCTTCACAGTCCAAAAGCATCAATTCTTCAGCACTCAGCTTTCTTCACAGTCCAATTCTCACATCCATACACGACCACAGGAAAAACCATAGCCTCGACTAAACGGACCTTTGTTGGCAAAGTAATGTCTCCGCTTTTGAACACTGCTGTCTAGGTTGGTCATAACTTTTCTTCCAAGGAGTAAGTGTCTGTTAATTTCATGGCTGCAGTCACCATCTGCAGTGATTTTGGAGCCCCCCAAAATAAAGTCTGACACTGTTTCTACTGTTTCCCCATCTATTTCCCATGAAGTTATAGGACCAGGTGCCATGATCTTCGTTTTCTGAATGTTGAGATTTAAGCCAACTTTTTCACTCTCCTCTTTCACTTTCATCAAGAGGCTTTTTAGTTCCTCTTCACTTTCTGCCATAAGGGTGGTGTCATCTGCATATCTGAGGTTACTGATATTTCTCCCAGCAATCGTGATTCCAGCTTGTGTTTCTTCCAGTCCAGCATTTCTCATGATGTACTTAGCATATAAGTTAAATAAGCAGGGTGACAATATACAGCCTTGACGTACTCCTTTTCCTATTTGGAACCAGTCTGTTGTTCTATGTCCAGGTCTAACTGTTGCTTCCTCACCTATATATAGGTTTCTTAAGAGGCAGGTCAGGTGGTCTGGTATTCCCATCTCTTTCAGAATTTTCCAGTTTATTGTGATCTACACAGTCAAAGGCTTTGGCATAGTCAACATGTTATATCATGTCACTTTTCTTATTCAGAGAAAAAGCATACATCCAAAAAATGACGTCAAGACCCCTCATAATTTCACACATCACCCCCTCAAACCACCTACTCTGCCTACCCATCTTGATGAAAAGAGTGAACAGAGACAGGGAATTATCCTCCCATATTTACATGTATAATTTATAAATATATTTGATATTTACATATTTTATATCATGTTGATCTTATCATTTTGGAGACATTACAGCAGAGGTTGGCAAACTATTCCTGGAGAGATACAGACAGTAAATATCTTAGGCTTTGCAACCCATGTAGTCTCTGGTGCGGTGACTGAACTCCACTGCCGTAGCACAAAAGCAGCAGAGTCTGAAATGTGCCGTGGCGGGAGAACTTACAGACAGAAATCTGCAAACGCCTGGCAATCTGTAAGCACTGTATCCAAGCCTTCTTTCCTGCCCTCTTCAGTGAGCTGGGAGCCAAGGGTAAAAGAAGATATCAAGCTTGGGGAAATAAAAGAATACTGAGAAGAAACAGACGAGTTAAAATGAGGAACCTGTTTAAGACCTGATGAATCTGAAGTCGTAGCGACAACTTCATCTTTGACCCCTCTTCTCAGTGCTTCATCGATCCTATTCTGCTCCACCTAGTCTCAAACCAATACTCCCACAGATACCTCCTGAATTCCCATCCTCTTCCCAAAGCCCTCTTCTCACTAAAAACAAAACCCAGTTTCACCTCTTAACAGTACTAAATAATATTATCACCCATGAAACCCCCTAAATCCAAAAGCTCCCTAAGTCCTGTGAGTTCTCCCCTGTCCCCACCTTCATGACCAGTGGCCTAGAAGCCTAGTCAATTCTACCCCCTAAGTACTTCTCTCCTCCACCCTCCACTCCCTCTTGCCTACCATGGCTTCAGTGTTTCCTATGTGCTATGCTTTACTCATGTGTAATCACTGTTAATTCTTTCAACTACCCGGTAAGATAATTTTACCATTCCTCCTCCATATGTGAAGATATTACAGCTTCATCTGTAGGAGATATAATGGTGAGGTGAAGTGAAAGTCGCTTAGTCGTGTCCGACTCTTTGCGACCCCATGGACTGTCTCTAGAATTCTCCAGGCCAGAATACTGGAGTGGGTAGCCTTTCCCTTCTCCAGGGGATCTTCCCAACTCAGGGATCGAACCCAGGTATCCCACATTGCAGGCCGATTCTTTTACCAGCTGAGCCACAAGGGAAGCCCATGATGGTGGATAATAATAGTATCCACCATCTGTGAGAATTTCAGTGAGATAATCTTTAAAAGTGCTTGGTACAGCCAGTTGTTACTATTACTGCTGTTACTACTATAGCTTCTTCTCTCTGAAATGTTCACCCAGCCCCTTATCTAACAAGCATTCATATTTCCACATTCAGCTCAAATGTCACTGATGCTCTTCTTCCTACGTTTTCCTACTGCATACGATACCAGCCTCTTCAATATGGTTTTATTTGGTCACTTTGGTCTAAACCCCAACCAGATTTCAAGCTTTTCATCAGCACGTGGTAAGCAGAACAACAGTTGCCAACGATGCTCATACCTTAATCTCCATAACTTGTGAATATGTTATGTTATTGGCCAAAAGGACTCTGCAGATGTAATTAGGACACAGACCTTAAAACAGATTACCCTGGATTATCTGAGTGGGCTCAATCAAATCACACGAACCCTTAGAGAACCGTCTCAGTCCAGAACTGTAATGGTGCACAAAACTGATACGGCAGAAGCGGAAATCAGAGGGAGTCACGGTAGGAGAGAGGCGCTGCTGCTGGCTCCAAGACACGGAGGTCCGCGCGTAAACACGGCGCACAGACCTCTAAGGAGCTCACAGTAAGCATGAGAGGAACAGGCAGCTTGTAGGCACAAAGTCCAACCCTTGGCTGAGAGCCAGCAACCACAGCCCTACAACCCTGAAGAAAGGAATGCAGCCAACAACCCGAATGAGCTTGAACGTGGGTTTTCCCCCCGAGTCTCCGGCAAAGAAAGCAGCCCAGCCAGCACCTTGATTTCAGCCCAATGCAACTCATGCCAGACCTCGGATCCAGAGAAATCTGACATAATAAAGTGAGTTGTTTTAAGCTGCAGAGTTTGTGGTAATTTGTAATGCAGCAACAGAAAATTAATACAGGGCAGAAACTGTATTTCCTGCAACACGTAAGCTATCCACCTCCCAAAGTAACTGTTCACTAAACATATGTGAATGAATTTAGAAATAAAAGTTTGGCAGGTAGAAAGCAACGTGGGAACGGAGTTTAGGAAAGAAGTCAGGACTAGGGATGTATATGAATAGCTGAGAATTCCCCACTAAAAACAACAGCTAAAGACAGGAGAAATCATCCTACCAGAATGCTTCGAGTAGGCTCTGTGACGAGGTTTAAAGAATCAAATCACACAATTCATTCCACAATCTAATAAGGAAGGTATACTTTTTCCTTTTCTTTTTGATCACACCGTGCAGCATCTGGGATCTTCGTTCCCCAACTAGGGATCAAATCCACACGCCTTACAGTGAAGTGTGAAGTCTTAGCCACTGGACTGCCAGGGAAGTCCTGAGGCAAGTATACTTTTATTAATTACTTTTATAGATAAGAAGGCCTTTCCTGGTGGCTCAGATGGTAAAGAATCCACCTGCAATGCAGGAGACCTGGGTTCAATCCTTGGGTTGGGAAGATCCCCTGGAGAAGGGAACAGCTACCCACTCCAGTATTCTGGCCTGGAGAATTCCATGGACAGAGGACCCTGGCAGGTTAGGGTATATGGGGTCACAAAGAGTTTGACATGAATGAGCGACTCTCACTTTCATAGATGAGAAAACAAACATAAAATTGTTAATGTGCTCAAGCTCACAAAAACAATTAGAGGAAAACAATAGAATAGGAAAGACTACAGATCTCTTCAAGAAAATTAGAGATACCAAGGGAACATTTCATGCAAAGATGGACACAGTAAAGGAAAGAAATGGTAGAGACCTAACAGAAGCAGAAGATATTAAGAAGAGGTGGTAAGAATACACAGAAGAACTATACAAAAAAGAGCCTCATGACCCAGATAATCATGATGGTGTGATCACTCACCTAGAGCATCCTAGAATGCAAAGTCAAGTGGGCCTTAGGAAGCATCACTACGAACAAAGCTAGTGGACGTGATGGAATTCCAGTTAAGCTATTTCAAATCCTAAAAGATGATGCTGTGAAAGGGCTGCACTCAATATGCCAGCAAATTTGAAAAACTCAGCAGTGGCCACAGGACTGGAAAAGGTCAGTTTTTATCCCAATCCCAAAGAAAGGCAATGCCAAAGAATGCTCAAACTACCGCACAATTGCACTCATCTCACATGCTAGTAAAGTAATGCTCAAAATTCTCCAAGCCAGGCTTCAACAGCACATGAACTGTGAACTTCCAGATGTTCAAGCTGGTTTTAGAAAAGCAGAGGAACCAGAGATCAAATTGCCAACATCCGCTGGATTATCGAAAAAGCAAGAGAGTTCCAGAAAAACATCTATTTCTGCTTTAATGACTATGCCAAAGCCTTTGACTGTGTGGATGACCACAAACTGTGGCAAATTCTGAAAGAGATGGGAATACCACACCACCTGACCTACCTCCTGAGAAATCTGTATGCAGGTCAGGAAGCAACAAGAACTGGTCATGGAACAACAGACTGGTTCCAAATCAGGAAAGGAGTACATCAAGGCTGTATATTGTCACCGAGCTTATTTAACTTCTATGCAGAGTACATCATGAGAAATTCTGGACCGGATGAAGCACAAGCTGGAATCAAGATTGCCGGGAGAAATATCAATAACCTCAGGGACACAGATGACACCACTCTTATGGCAGAAAGCGAAAAAGAACTAAAGAGCCTCTTGATGAAAGGGAAAGAGGAGAGTGAAAAGTTGCTTGAAGCTCAACATTCAGAAAACGAAGATCATGGCATCTGGTCCCATCACTTCATGGCAAATAGATGGGGAAACAGTAGAAACACTGACAGACTTTATTTTGGGGGACTCCAAAATCAGTGCAGATGGTGACTGTAGCCATGAAATTAAAAGAAGCTTACTCCTTGGAAGAAAAGCTATGACCAACCCAGACAGTATATTAAAAAGCAGAGACATTACTTTGCCAACAAAGGTCCATCTAGTCAAGTTTTTCCAGTAGTCATGTATGGATGTGAGAGTTGGACTATGAAGAAAGCTGAGCACTGAAGAATGGATGCTTTTGAACTGTGGTGTTGGAGAAGACTCTTGAGAGTCCCCTGGACTGCAAGGAGATCTAACCAGTCCATCATAAAGGAGATCAGTACTAAATATTCAGTGGAAGGACTGATGCTGAAGCTGAAACTCCAGTACTTTGGCCATCTGATGCGAAGAACTGACTCATTGGAAAAGACCCTGATGCTGGAAAGGATTGAAGGCGGGAGAAGGGGATGACAGAGGATCAGATGGTTGGCTGCCATCACCAATTCAATGGACATGAGTTTAATTAAACTCCGGGAGTTGGTGATGGACAGGGAGGCGTGGCGTGCTGCAGTCCATGGGGTCACAAAAAGTCGGACACGACTGAGCAACTGAACTCAACTTAAATGAACTGAGAGGTGAAATTTAAACCCTAACTGCTAAACTATACTATTTATGTCTGTATATACATAGCTAGAATACTGAGGGTATACAAGACAATAACCACCATAGTACCATAAGAAATGTACCCCCAAAATGCAGAAAATACAGTAGTTCAGACATCAGGAAAAGAGACTGTTTAAGATGAGAATAATCACCTACCTGTGCCAAACAACAAAGAGAAATCACTAAGAATAAGGACTTAGAAAGGACTACAGCCTAAGGCAGTTACTTTCAATACTGCACTATGCAGTGACCTGGGGACAGAAGCTAACTGCTCCGAGTTAGTAACGGGGGATAAGAAAATGGAGGAAACGTAAACATATCTTTCCGTAGAGAAGTATATCAGAAGGAAATACACTAAATGAAAGAGTTAGCAGGATTATCAGGCTTGAACTTTCTTCAGATAGGGTAAAACTGCTCTCCCTTGGAACTTGTATTCACCACCAATCTTGAACCTCCAAGTCAAGGAAATATATTCAAAGAACCTGAACCTTGACAGTCAAATTAATATCATGAGTGCAAAAGGAGGCACATCTCGTAAAGGAGAGCTCAATAAACATCTACTGAGTCTGTAAAGACATTTGGTGTTCCTTAAATCTCCTTTGTTTTCATATCAGTTTGCGACTCTCTTAACTCACTCCCCAGATTCGAATCCAAAACATTTCACCAGGTAAAAGGTATGGAAACTGTACAAAGGGAAGAACTTTTTTCTACCAGAAGCTTCTGAATCGACTGGACAGTATGTACCTGCGTAAATCAGCAGTGATATCTCTTTGCTGGTCTCACTTAGCCATGAAGCATGAAGTATAGATAAAAAGGCCAAATTAAGGTGGATAAGCACAGCTGAGAAGGGCTTCTGTGGATAAGCACGGCTGAGAAGGACTTCTTTGTTTACATTTACTTTCTTCTCCTACCAAGTTTGTTTGTGACTAGACAACGTTCACATTGAGGCAATAAACACAAGAACATATGTGATTTTTTTTAAATGTGCCCTTTGACTGTCAATTTCTCCCAAACAGGTGTTGGCTAAATGATTATAAATTGGCCTCTGGATACACCTCTTCAACTGAGCCGTACAAGGCTGGTGATAATATAATTAGACCTAAAAACATCAGGCTGGTGAATGCTTTCCATCTGTTTGGCAATAATGTTTAGTTAACAATAGTCTTTAAAAGAAGCACCTTCAACTTTAGTTCTTAAAGTTATTTATAGAGCCATTCTTAACACACCAGCACTCCTGCTAACAAGAGCTTTAGCCACTTGGAAATTATTAGCCATACGGCTGTATACAAAGAGAAACGACTGCATTTAACATCTGTATCTTTCCAAATTTACACGCTTCAACCTCATTTAGAGTCATTTCTTAATGAACAGTGCTATGGCACTGCATTAATATTATAGTTGCATGCACAAAGATCATAAGGAGCCAAACATTTTTTTAATGCCAACAGTAGGCCAATCTGTAATGAAGCTGTCAGCATAAAGGACAAAATAATAGCTTCTTTAACCCTCAAACAGAATTTGTTCATTTGTGGACTAGAACACATCAATTTAAAAACTGCTCATGGGTTTGCTCACCTTTATAAAGACAAAAATCTAATCTAGTACTAATTTGATACAATTGTCTTTCCAATAAAAGGCTCCTAAAACCAGCTTTTATTTCATGATAAAACAAGTTTGATAACTCAAACTGTCATGAAATAATTATCTTGGATGGCATACCTTATTGAGAGAATACAATTAATGTATTTTTCCCTTTCATTTTTCACACTTACTTATCAGCACTATATTAGCATATGGTCTAACAGGAGCGATTACTCCATCTTTGCCCATGGTAATATATAGAATCACTGCTCCTAACTGGAAAAAAAAAAAAAAAAGAAAAGCAAACAACTTATCCCTCTAGGATTAGCCTCAGCTTTTCTTCAATTCCACCAGCACATTGAGACTCGCCTACTTTCCTTTCACAACAGTAGCAAGAAAAGCTCCAGTTGATTATCAGTAAATTTTGTTAACTAGAATGGGGAAGACTTGACATTTAACTAAGTTTAACTAGGTACTACCTCTGGAAAGAGGGGAGGTGGGAGAGCATGTCAAAAGTATCAGATGACAATTAATTTTCAGACACATGAAAAATAAATGTGGAGGAAAGAAAAGAGACAAACAGCAATAAAGACATGATGCATGTGGTGAGGAAGTGCAGAAAGTTCCCTTCAGTGAGGATTATATGTCATCTGTTTTTGAATTTTTTTAGATACTTAATTTAAATGCTGACATTCAAAGTCTGTAAGCCTCTAGAAGTAACTTCAGCTCCAATTCCTTTAAGAAGAAAGATTACCTGGGTAATCCAAGGGAACATCTCTCGCTACTTTGGTGCCACTTATTTCACAGAACTCTAAAACAACTAATAACTTTTTTTTTTTAATGTGTAAGAAAAGCCTACAGAGACAGCCATAGTGGGGCAAACAGCCTTTCCTTTAACGGCTGTCACAGTACTGTTGGTGTTGTCTGGATGTCATCTAAACGGACTTCAGTTGTGCAAGTTATACCACTTAGAATTCACATATAAATATACCAATATACCATTGGGATCAACATAAGAAAGAAGCCAGAGAAAACAGAGAAGCCCAATCACACAAGTTAGCCAGTTTTTCTCAACACAGTTCTCCACACTTGACCATTATTAGNCGGACTTCAGTTGTGCAAGTTATACCACTTAGAATTCACATATAAATATACCAATATACCAAGGGGATCAACATAAGAAAGAAGCCAGAGAAAACAGAGAAGCCCAATCACACAAGTTAGCCAGTTTTTCTCAACACAGTTCTCCACACTTGACCATTATTAGAGTCACTAAACTCACCTTGGCAGCATTATAGGTACTGGTAATGTTATTCTTTTGTAGAAATAGTCACAAACCTATAGTACTAAACCAGTGCTTTCCCTGTCAATACCACATGATGATAATCAAATGTTACTTACACTTATTGCTAAAACTCATCTCATTTCATAGGCTTAGAATATTCCAAAAGTATTTTGACTGTTAACTGTTAATTCCATACCTTATTCTTACGAGAGATATCTTATAAAAATTCAACAACCAGAAAACAAAGAGTACTTGGTGAACTTTAATACCAACAATTCTTCTGATTCTTCCCACCAGGGTCTAACTTTCTCTTTCTTGGACATCAGAAACTAGCAGTGTTCCCTGTACCACCGCCCAGCAACTAAAAAGCAAAGGATACTCAGCCTACCACTTTTGTCCATGAGAAACTGCAGCACCAGGAGCGTCAGCATGAACAGACAGTGGAGAGGCACTTCTTGCCCTTATGCCATGAAACCAATCTGTTCTTGATGGTCCTGTGCTCACAAAAGTTTCACTGATAAGAACTGAAGTATGAAGAGCAACATTTGACATGGATACTTACAACTCTATCCTAAAAGATGGAGAGTTTAAGGATCTGTTTTCAGTAAAGCATAAAAAGTACCTTTGTGACTGAAGGGAAACAGAAAAAAAATTCTTTGACATCTTATTAGAGTTTTATTGGTGCTGGAATTTCCAACATAATGCAACATCATGAAGTAAGTGAACAAACAATCCAAAAGGATATTGCTCTGTGGATCAATGGCAAAGCCAAAAACATCACCAAGCAACTTACAAGCAAGGTGAAATACCATTTTTAAGTGGGCTGAGTTCTCTAGGCGTCTATATAGCCCAGAAATATCTTCAAAGGCAGGAAACAACAGAACTGATCTACTAGGATTATATGGAAGTAGAATGCAAGATCCACATTGTTTTCCAGTTATTAAATTCTAAATTATCAGAAATAAAAATAAGTTTAAATGTTTATCCAAACACATTTAATTCCCCAAAACATCCCATTTCAATTTACCTAATTTTCTTATCTGCCTTAACTACAAACAGACTGGGGCAGGAACAAGGGGGAAAGAATGACATTAGGACAAGCAAACAGCACAAAACTAAGCTGGTAAACAACTAATTTCTCTATGAGAAAACAACTGATCTTAGACTTCTTTAAATGCCCACATATTTGCAAAGGTTTGAGTATGCTAATTTTTTAATTAAAAGATATTTCAGCAGTGAAAGCTCTTTCATATGCACTACTGATTCTTCATCAAACGTTAACTTTCCAACTTAACACCAGTATAGCCGGTGGCAGCCTGAAGGTTCACCATCTGCTGCTACCCAAAGTCACTGTGGCCACCTTCAGAACATATGCATCAAAGCCTGGAGATAAGAGACTGAAGGAATACTGCCGAAGTCAGCATAAGGGCGATGACAAACCCAGAGGCAAGCGACAGGCAAGCTACCAGAAACTTTAGAACATCACGAACCATCAATCACCTCTTCGAATGCATACCCAAGGTCACAAGGGACTCCAGTGGCTGAACAAACAGCCAAGAGAAATACTACCACTAATGGAATTTACTTAAGCAAATAAGTGTGATGATTTTTTCCTTAAAAGAGAGGGGATAGTTATTTTTTAAATCTCCTATAATTTTATTCAAAGCAAGCATACGGTAAATAAAATGAAATATAAAATTGAAGTCATATTAATCTATGAATAATCATAAAGGTATAAGTATATATTTTAGGCAGTCATAAAATAAGGTACCTTGCTCTGAAAGAATTATTTTTTGGGTACCATCATACCTACCATTCAAATATTACCAAAGTACTTTAAGATGAGATTTTATAAAATTCACAAAATAACAGTTAAAAACCCTGATTCTGGCTATTGAAAAATGTTATTTATTTAAAGTAATGATCATATTCACCACAATACTGCATATAGAAACATAATACTGTGGCGTCTTTTAAAATACTAAAAAGAGAGAAACTCAAAAACCTGGCTATATTCAATTATGATACTGAATAAATGAGATATTCATCTTAAAAGAAATTAACTAATATGAAATTTTCTTATATGTCATCTTTGATTTCTAGGTTGGTTATTTTGGTTTCTTAAATGTAGTTAGAAAAAAGCAACATGGAAAATATTTTTTAGAGTATGTAAAGCATCTTTCGATTCTTAATTTTAAAATGGCAACAGATATATTTACTTAGAATTCATTCTAATCTTAATCCAGATATTTAAAAATTCTTCCAAACTTCCACAGCAAATTAGTTATAAATTAAATCTAGGGCATTACTAAGCATTCATATGCCATAAGAACTGTCATAATGAAGCGCATTTGTCCTGCCCTCTATTAAAACTGAACACAACCTTTTGAGCACAACTATCTACAGTTTCTACAGCTGAATACAATAGTGTAGTGTGTGTGTGCGTGTCCCAGGTGAACACAGTTCATACCTCTGTATGCTTAGTAATTTCAATAATAATCATGATGATTTCTTCAAGGGTCATAGTTGATCACTGTGAGAGCTAAAAGTAGAGTTCAGTTCAGTTCACTTCACTTCAGTCGCTCAGTCACGTACGACTCTTTGCGACTCCATGAATCATAGCACGCCAGGCCTCCTTGTCCATCACCAATTCCCAGAGTCGGCCCAAACCATGTCCATTGAGTCGGTGGTGCCATGTCGTCCCCTTTTCCTCCTGCCCTCAATCTTTCCCAGCATCAGGGTCTTTTCCAGTAGGTCAGTTCTTTGCATCAGGTGGCCAAAGTATTGGAGTTTCACCTTCAGCATCAGTCCTTCAGAGAACACCCAGGACTGATCTCCTTTAGGATGGACTGGTTGGATCTCTTTGCACTCCAAGGGACTCTCAAGAGTCTTCTCCAACACCACAGTTCAAAAGCATCCATTCTTCAGCACTCAGCTTTCTTTATAGTCCAACTCTCACATCCATACATGACTACTGCAAAAACCANTTGTTCCATGTCCAGTTCTAACTGTTGCTTTCTGACCTGCATACAGATTTCTCAAGAGGCAGGACAGGTATATATTACCAAAATAACTTTATCTTCCATGAAATGTTATGAATATATTATGAATCATAACATAAAAAAAAAGAAAGTAAGCATATTTTGGTGGTGCTAAAAGAATTTGCAAATACAGGTAATGTACACAAAATTCAAAAACCAGTCATTCTCACACTATTTCATTGCTCCAAAAGGCACTGAAATATGGCTGG
The DNA here is from genome assembly GCA_006410615.1 of Neotragus moschatus. NCBI lineage: Eukaryota > Metazoa > Chordata > Mammalia > Artiodactyla > Bovidae > Neotragus > Neotragus moschatus. The sequence continues at coordinate 289,398 of SJYA01002249.1, forward strand.
CAAAGTGTGTTTTCTCTGACAGTCTAATATCAGGATCAGAAAAGATAAAAAGGATTTTAAGGATGTTTCTCTACTTCCCATCTAAAAGTCATTTGGCCAACACCTGGATTATTCATCCTTAGGCAAATAGCTAAATCTAGTCCTGCCCTACAGCAATACAAAACACATGTGATTCTCTGGAAAATAACCCAGGGAGTAATTATTTCAACCACAAATGTGAATTTTAAATCTCTTATATTCCTATTAGCCGAATGCCAATGAGTGTGAGCCATTCCTCAGTGATATCTCATATTAGGATGAGAAGTGAATGATTTAGTGAACAGTAACGTATACAGAAATGTCTTATATATATACACACGCACAAACATAAATACACAAAAAAACTTTTACTTTGTATAATTTTTAAAATCCTAGGCCTATACATCTATTACTTCATAAAACATGCTTCTAAAGGACATGGTGTGTCTTTGTAAGAAAACAGGATATAAATAAAGCAGAAGGCAGAATATAAAAGACAGAGAAATCAGGTTTAAAACGGAAAGGCTGAAGAGCTAGGAAAAACATCCACTTAGGAGGCTCTTCTCAGATCCAAATGCTTTAAAAGCTAGATCTCTACACCTTTGTCGTCCTCATTTTGATTGTCTGTTTTCTGTTTTTGTGAAGCAACTTGCCCAAGGCCACAAAGAGATTATGCTAAAGAGAGGTTAAAACTCTGAAGTTCTGGGTTTATAGGCCCAAGTTCAGCTTATGTCATTCAATTCCATAATGAAACGATTTATTTTCTTGGTTTGAATTCTGAAGTTCACTTGGGATAATGATTTGACATTGTTAACTTTAGATGAAAATTGACTCAAAAGTAAGATCTGTTATACTTAGCTTTAGATCCTTTTTTTTTTTTTTTTTTTTGCATTTGCCAGAAACACCTAATACTCTAGTGCTGATAAAAAATATCCATGAAATTAAAAGACACCTACTCCTTGGAAGAAAAGTTATGATCAACCTAGACAGCATATTAAAAAGCAGAGACATTACTTTGCCAACAAAGGTCAATCTAGTCAAAGCTATGGTTTTTCCAATAGTCATGTATGGATGTGAGAGTTGGACTATGAAGAAGGCTGAGTTCCGAAGAATTGATGCTTTTGAACTGTGGTGTTGGAGAAGACTCTTGAGAGTCCCTTGGACTGCAAGGAGATCCAACCGGTCCATCCTAAAGGAAATCAGTCCTGAATATTCACTGGAAGGACTGATGTTGAAGCTGAAACTCCAATACTTTGGCCACCTGATGCGAAGAACTGACTCACTGGAAAAGATACTGACGCTGGGAAAGATTGAAGGTGGGAGGAGAAGGGGACAACAGAGGATGAGATGGTTGGCTGGCATCACCAACTCAATGGACATGAGCTTGAGTAAACTCCGGGAGTTGGTGATGGACAGGGAAGCCTGGCATGCTGCAGTCCATGGGGTCTCAAAGAGTCTGACACAGTTGAGTGACTGAACTGAACTCAACTGAACTCCATCTTCATCTGATTTTTAAAAACAAATGGACTTCACATATTGTTCAGCAACTTGCTTTTCCGCCCGTCCTAATAGTGTACTTTGATCTTTCCTTATCAGTGCCTCATATAGGTATCTATATTCAGAGAGGCAGTATAGTATAGTGATTGAAAATAAGGAGCAAAGAGTCAGACGCGACTGAGCAACTGAATTGAGACTGAGAGTGAGTCATACTCTGCCTTAGTATTTTTGGCTGCTAAATGTGCTGTCAATACACTCCAGTAAATTTATAGGTTCTGGAAACTGAAATAAGTTCCTAAAATATAGCAAATGTATGCAAATGCTATGTTACAAAGCTAACAGGCTGACACAGAGCCTACATCTTCAAGTCAATCATATGTATCCAACTAGGTTACCAGTGTCAGAGACAGCCTGATTCCAATGCGGAAGAAAGTGCTTCAAGGGCAAGAAAGCTTTAGATGCTATTATTATTAAGTGTTTTAAATGAGTTTTTCACTTTTATAGCAGATGGAGTTGAAATTTTGGTACTGATTAAAATTTAACAGTATTTTCATATGACGGACATTTATTTAGTTTAAAAATCTACGTGTTGATGTTCTTAAAAACATTCCAAAATATTTCAAAGCACATATGAAACACAAAGACACAACACTCATTCTCAAACTGAGAATTTCACTGACTGCAACTAGTTCCCTGCCAACAATCTACACGCGTATTCCGTGAGATGGTGAAAAAGAGAGGAGGACAAATGCTTGGACAGTTTCAAAACCCCTTTCTTGCTCTGACCCTGAAGATGCAGTATAGTTTGAGGTGCAGCCTCACAGAGTATGTGAAACCTTAAAATACATGTATTATTTCTTTTTGTCCCCTTTATAACTATTCAGCAAGCATTTATTAAACCCTTACTGGATAGACAGCAATATATTTAATTAGGCATTATCAAAGAAAGAAAGAGAGGTAAATAAGGTATACTTTCTGCCCTCTAAGACAGGTTAACAATACATTTACGGCAACTAAAGTGAAAACAAGACAACGAATGCTAAGTTCAATTTAAAGAAAGGAAAGATGAATATTACAGTTGAGGAGGTAAGCTTGCAACTATGTCGTGAAGACTGGACTGTGTAGAGGTAGGCAGGAAGGAAAAAGAAGAGAAAATTTACAGTTGAAGAAGCTAGAAAGCAAGCTCTGAGTCTTGCACACCTCTGTATACTGGCATTCCTTTAGCCTTCTATGAGTAACCCTACTCATTTCTCATGTCTTTACTTTCTTTAAAAAGCCTCTGGAGAGCCCCAAGTTAGGTGTCCCTCTTACATGTTCTCATAACACTCTAGTGCACTTCCCTCACTGAAACAGTTCCACATTGTATTGTAACTGCTATTTCCCACTAAATTATAAACTCTGAGAGGGTAGAGATGAGGTGTTTTATTCACCACTATATCTCCAGTGGCTATTATCACATTTGACATATAGTAGGGAGCTCAACAAAATCACTGCAGATGGTGATTGCAGCCATGAAATTAAAAGATTTGGAAGGAAGCATATGAAAAAGCAGAGACATTACTTTGCCAACAAAGGTCCATCTAGTCAAGGCTATGGTTTTTCTAGTAGTTATGTATAGCTGTGAGTGCTGAAGAATTGATCCTTTTGACCTGTGGTGTTGGAAAAGACTCTTGAGAGTCCCTTGGACTGCAAGGAGATCCAACCAGTCCATCCTAAAGATCAGTCCTGGGTGTTCACTGGAAGGACTGATGTTGAAGCTGAAACTCCAATACTTTGGCCACCCGAAGTGAAGAGCTGAGTCATTGGAAAAGACCCTGATGCTGGGAGGGATTGAGGGCAGGAGGAGAAGGGGACGACAAAGGATAAGAAGGTTGGATGGCATCACTAACTCAATGGACGTGAGTTTGGGTAAATTCTGGGAGTTGGTGATGCACATGGAGGCCTGGCGTGCTGTGGTCTATGGGGTCACAAAGAGTTGGACACGACTGAGTGACTGAACTGAACTGAGGAGCTCAACAAATATTTTCTGAATTAATGAATGAATGAGAAAATAGAAACAGAAAGACCTGGAGAGAAACAGTGAGGAGGTAGGTCAATTAGAATAGAATAAATGGTCCCTACCTGATTTTAAGATAATGTGAGTAGAGAGGTATCATTCATTTATTTATTCATTTTTTTAACACATATTTATTGAGTATCTGCTGTTTCTAAGTCACTATTACTCAGCCATTAAAAAGAATACATTTGAATCAGTTCTAATGAGATGGATGAAATGGGAGCCAATTATACAGAGTGAAGTAAGCCAGAAAGAAAAGCACCAATACAGTATACTAACACATATATATGGAATTTAGAAACATGGTAATGATGACCCTGTATGCAAGACAACAAAAGAGACACAGAAAAAAAAAAAAAGTCACTATGCTAAATGTCAACTATCAGTCAGTTGAGTTCAGTCACTCAGTCACGTCCAACTATTTGTGACCCCATGAATCGCAGCACGCCAGGCCTCCCTGTCCATCACCAACTCCCGGAGTTCACTCAGACTCATGCCCATTGAGTCAATGATGCCATCCAACCATGTCATCCACTGTCGTCCCCTTCTCCTGCCCTCAATCCCTCCCAGCATCAGAGTTTTTTCCAATGAGTCAACTCTTCCCATGAGGTGGCCAAAGTACTGGAGTTTCAGCTTCAGCATCATTCCTTCCAAAGAAATCCCAGGGCCAATCTCCTTCAGAATGGACTGTTGGATCTCCTTGCAGTCCAAGGGACTCTCAAGAGTCTTCTTCAACACCACCGTTCAAAAGCATCAATTCTTCGGCGCTCAGCCTTCTTCACAGTCCAACTCTCGCATCCATACACGACCACAGGAAAAACCATAGCCTTGACTAGACGGACCTTAGTCGGCAAAGTAATGTCTCTGCTTTTGAATATGCTATCTAGGTTGGGCATAACTTTTCTTCCAAGGAGTAAGCATCTTTTAATTTCATGGCTGCAGCTATGCTAAGTGTCAAAAACACAAAATTAAATAAGACACAGTCACCAAGCTGGTATTTGACATGTTAGAGGGGCTTCCTCTTCAAAGACACATTATCTTCTGCCCAAGATTTAGACTATCTTTCCTATCTAAAATTAATAGATGTCTATGATACTGTATCAAAATACACAAAAATGTTAATTTTTAGGAAAAAAAGAAGAAAAATACTTGGCATTTGAGGCAAGTGAAGGCTTGCTGGAGGAAGCATAGAAATAGTATCAAAAACTACCACACAGGGATTTCCCTGGTGGTCCAGTGGCTAAGACTCTGCACTCCCAAAGCAGAGGGCCTGGGTTCAATCCCCGGTCAGGGAACTGGATCCCATACGCCACAACTAAGAGTTCGCATGCCACAGCTGAAGCCCCCACACACCACAACGAAGATCGAGGATCCCGCATACTGCAGTTAAGACCCGGAGCAGCCAAATCAATAAATATTTAAAAAATAAATCTACTGCATAATATGGGTGAATGCTACGGCAGAAAGGTTCAAGGCATTAAAAAGACACAGCAAAAGATATTTTAAAATATCACACAGTAGAGGTAAGCAAGGTAACCTTCCAAGAGAAGATAATAATTCAGAATGAGACAAAATTAAGTGAGGAAGGGAAAAAAAAAAAGTCACTCCAGGTAGAGGGGTACATCCTGTATAAAACATGTTAACCTGTGTCCCTTACAAGTTCCACAGGGCTGTACCCAAGGAAGCATGCTGAGGTGGTCTGGGAACGGTCTTTGCAGGCTTAGATAAGAAGTGCAAACATTATCCTAAAAATCTATGTGATGGTATTAAAGACTTATAAGCAAAAGAGTTATTAGCTTTAGAAAAATCACTTTTCTAAAGCATCCATTTTATGAATTATTCTGACAGCAGTGTCAACCATGAACTGGAGGAAAATCTGATTAGAGGCAAGTATAGTATGTATTAAAAGGGGGATAAAGAGACTAGTGTATGCCTTTAAACTTACAAGTAACTTGGGATGCCTAAGTTTTGATTTGAAACAGTTGAAGGTTAGTTGTAACTAGCGGTGCCCAGAAGGTATTGGGTCAACTTGAAATAATTATTCTAGCTATATGTCATCTACAGGATTCTTTGCCCTATTTTGGTGGAAAAAAAAATCGTTAACTTGAAAAAGGTCAACAAAGACATGTTGATCAAAATCATGGACACCACGAAGCTGAGAGGTCCACACAATGTGTTAAATTTAACATTCTCTGAAATACTGATCACTATCCCCTGTAGAAACTGATGATGGACAGGGAAGCCTGGCGTGCTGCAGTCCATGGGGTCGCAAAGAGTCAGACATGACTGAGCGGCTGAACTGAACTGAAAGAAATTTTTAAAGCTATATAATAATGACTACAAAGAAAACAAGAGAGGAGATGAGAAAAGATGGAAGACAGAAAAGACAGGAGACAGACAGCAGAATGAATGAGATACTACAGACAGCTAAAGCAGGGACTGAAGAGTGGCAGTGAAAACGGGGCTTATATGAAGCCCTGCACACCAAACGGATGAGGACAGTGGCCCTCCTGCAACCACTGGGCTCCCAGAACCCTGGCTGGTCTAATACTACATCCCTCAGCAAGAGACTGGAGAGTCCTTCTCTAAGAAAACCAAGCAGCNTGACTAGACGGACCTTAGTCGGCAAAGTAATGTCTCTGCTTTTGAATATGCTATCTAGGTTGGGCATAACTTTTCTTCCAAGGAGTAAGCATCTTTTAATTTCATGGCTGCAGCTATGCTAAGTGTCAAAAACACAAAATTAAATAAGACACAGTCACCAAGCTGGTATTTGACATGTTAGAGGGGCTTCCTCTTCAAAGACACATTATCTTCTGCCCAAGATTTAGACTATCTTTCCTATCTAAAATTAATAGATGTCTATGATACTGTATCAAAATACACAAAAATGTTAATTTTTAGGAAAAAAAGAAGAAAAATACTTGGCATTTGAGGCAAGTGAAGGCTTGCTGGAGGAAGCATAGAAATAGTATCAAAAACTACCACACAGGGATTTCCCTGGTGGTCCAGTGGCTAAGACTCTGCACTCCCAAAGCAGAGGGCCTGGGTTCAATCCCCGGTCAGGGAACTGGATCCCATACGCCACAACTAAGAGTTCGCATGCCACAGCTGAAGCCCCCACACACCACAACGAAGATCGAGGATCCCGCATACTGCAGTTAAGACCCGGAGCAGCCAAATCAATAAATATTTAAAAAATAAATCTACTGCATAATATGGGTGAATGCTACGGCAGAAAGGTTCAAGGCATTAAAAAGACACAGCAAAAGATATTTTAAAATATCACACAGTAGAGGTAAGCAAGGTAACCTTCCAAGAGAAGATAATAATTCAGAATGAGACAAAATTAAGTGAGGAAGGGAAAAAAAAAAAGTCACTCCAGGTAGAGGGGTACATCCTGTATAAAACATGTTAACCTGTGTCCCTTACAAGTTCCACAGGGCTGTACCCAAGGAAGCATGCTGAGGTGGTCTGGGAACGGTCTTTGCAGGCTTAGATAAGAAGTGCAAACATTATCCTAAAAATCTATGTGATGGTATTAAAGACTTATAAGCAAAAGAGTTATTAGCTTTAGAAAAATCACTTTTCTAAAGCATCCATTTTATGAATTATTCTGACAGCAGTGTCAACCATGAACTGGAGGAAAATCTGATTAGAGGCAAGTATAGTATGTATTATAAGGGGGATAAAGAGACTAGTGTATGCCTTTAAACTTACAAGTAACTTGGGATGCCTAAGTTTTGATTTGAAACAGTTGAAGGTTAGTTGTAACTAGCGGTGCCCAGAAGGTATTGGGTCAACTTGAAATAATTATTCTAGCTATATGTCATCTACAGGATTCTTTGCCCTATTTTGGTGGAAAAAAAAATCGTTAACTTGAAAAAGGTCAACAAAGACATGTTGATCAAAATCATGGACACCACGAAGCTGAGAGGTCCACACAATGTGTTAAATTTAACATTCTCTGAAATACTGATCACTATCCCCTGTAGAAACTGATGATGGACAGGGAAGCCTGGCGTGCTGCAGTCCATGGGGTCGCAAAGAGTCAGACATGACTGAGCGGCTGAACTGAACTGAAAGAAATTTTTAAAGCTATATAATAATGACTACAAAGAAAACAAGAGAGGAGATGAGAAAAGATGGAAGACAGAAAAGACAGGAGACAGACAGCAGAATGAATGAGATACTACAGACAGCTAAAGCAGGGACTGAAGAGTGGCAGTGAAAACGGGGCTTATATGAAGCCCTGCACACCAAACGGATGAGGACAGTGGCCCTCCTGCAACCACTGGGCTCCCAGAACCCTGGCTGGTCTAATACTACATCCCTCAGCAAGAGACTGGAGAGTCCTTCTCTAAGAAAACCAAGCAGCCTAAAAGATAAGGCATATAGATACTGAAACTATTAGGTCTCCTAATAAAATATCTGTATCATTACCCAAATTGAAGGTCACCAAATGCCCAACTCAACACATGAAAATAAAATCCCACCAAAACAAATCACTGTGAAATTCTGAAACAGTAGGGTCAGAAAGAAGAGCCTACAGGCCTCCAGCAAGCAGAAAGAAGGTGGGGGTGGGGGAAAGGTCAGGAACTGGAATTCAGTATAGACAACTGATGGAAAGAACTCCCAGGAAAACAAGTGAAAGTGTGATGAGGGCAGCTATGCAGAAGACCAAGAGGACAAACCAATCCAGACTTGAGCAGAGCAAAGGAGGGATCCGGGAGAAGACTACGAGAAAACCACGGATCCAAAGCACTGTCTGAGGCACCTGAGGGTACTGAGACATTTGAAAGTTTTATCAAATGGCTCAGTAATAAGTGTAAAAAATAAGGACAGGACATAGGAAAAAATAAGAGGAGTGTGATGGGGAGAGAAGGAACCAGCTTATTAACCCTAAGGAACAACAAGTGTGTACAAGGAAAGTCTGAAGATATTTCAACACATTGAAATTTGGTCAAATTTAAGCAAAATGAAACTAGAAGAAACAAACAGAAAAACAATACTAACTGGAAAGACAACACACTATCTTGAAATAACTAAAAAATGGTTACTGGAGAAGGGCAGTACTAAGGACTAAAGCAGCAGTACTTGGCTCAAGAGAAAGAAAAAAAAAGCCTTTCTAAGAGTTTCAATTGTGTAAAATGGAATGACTGACGGAGACATTAAGTAGCTCAGTCTTTACTGACTTCTTTATAGTCCCTTCCATGTTGTTTTAGAATTTACATACTGACCTGTCTCTCTCCTGCTAGACTAAAAAGAAGAAACAATCCTATACAGCACCCAGCAGTGGCCGTCACATGGTGGCATTCAAAAGAAGCTTGTTAAATTAACAAATAAAAAGAGCCTAAAGCTGAGCAGCCATTCAGTGGGGGCTACAGATGGGCCATAAGCTCTGTAATTCATTGGGTCAGATGACCTTAAAGTCCTTTCTAACCCTGAGCTTATATATGCCAAGCCATTAGGAGGTAAAAGGAAACTAGCTCCTTGATCCCAAAATTACTTAGGTTATCATATTATAAAACTGCCCATACAAATCTATCCCTAAAAATACATTAGATAATCATACTTTAAATATAAAAAGAATGAGTTCTTTAGAATAAAAAAATACTCTATTAATCTATTAACATTAATATCACAGATCTTAAAGGGTTTTGCAAATATAGAATTCATTTTTATATATTCAATTATAGTTAAGACGTATGTTTCCAAGAGAAAGAACAAGATATTAATGAAACAACCAAAATGCATGTGTGTGTGTGTTTATCAAACATGTAGCTGTCCCTTATTTTAAAAAACAGGTATATTAGATGCCGTTCTTTAAAGATGATATTACTAGCTATAATCAAAGTCTATTTTGATTTCATGTATAAAAACTGTGGCTAAACTACATGCCCTTCAACAATATGCATAAATTAGCTTGTGGTTATCAACGTTATCAGCACAATCCAACTCTATTGTTAACTATTCCTTAGCTTCTTGAAGCAGGTTTAGGTTCACAACAAAACTGAACAGAAAGTACAAAGTTTCCATACATTCCTCCTGCTCCCAAACGCCCTACAAGCGCCACCCTCATGGACATCTTGCAGCAGTGGTACATTTGTCGAAACTGATGAACCTACACTGACACATTATTATCACCCAAAGATCACAATTTAGAGTTCACTCCTGATATTTCAATGGTTTTTGACAGATGTACAACATGTATCCACCATTATATCAAGCGGAATAGCTTCTCTGCCCCAAATTCCGTCTCTACCTATTCATCCTTCCTTCCTCCTCCTAACCCCTGGTAATCACTGATCATTCTACTGTCTCCCTGACTCTGTGCCCTTTCCAGAATGCCATATACTTACACTCGTACAACATGTACCCTTTCCAGGTTTGGACCTTTTACTTGCTTGGGCTTCCCAGGTGGCACTAGTGGTAAAGAACCCGCCTGCCAATGCAGGAGACATGAGAGATGCAGGTTCAGTCCCTGGGTCAGGAAGAGCCTCTGGAGGAGGAAATGGCAACCCACTCCAGCATCTTTGCCTGGCGTCCCACGGACAGAATCTCGAGGGCTACAGGCCACGGGGCTGCAGAGAGTCTGACGCAGGCAGCGCGCACATCTTTCACTCAGTGATATGCATTTAAAGTTCCTCCGTGTCTTCAGAGTTTGATAGCTCGTTTCTTTTAAGCGCTGAACAATTTTCCACTGTCTAGATGTACCACAGTTTATTCACCCCATGAAGGGCATCTGGTTGCTTCCAACTTTTGGCAATTATGAATAAAGCTGTTATAAATATACACATGTAGACTTCTGTGTAGATGTTAACTTTTCAACTCATTTGAGTAAATAATTAATAAGCACCATTGCTGGACTGCATAGTAAAAGTAGGTTTAGTTTGGTAAGAATCTGTCAAATGTCTTCCAAAGTGGCTGCATCGTTTTGTACTCCCAGCCAGCAATGAATGAGGGTCCCTATTGTTTCACATCCTCGCCAGCATTTGGTGTGGTCAGTGTTTCAGATTTTGGCCATTCTAATGGCTTCCGTGGTGGCTCAGCAGTAAAGAATCTGCCTGTAACTCAGGAGACTTGTGGGAGAAGCGGATTCAATCACTGGGTCGGGTCAGGAAGATCCCCTAGAGAGGAAAATGGCAGCCCACTCCAGTATTCTAGCCTTGGAAATCCCATGGACAGAGCAACCTGGCAGGCTACACTCCACAGGGTCACAAAGAGTCCCACATGCCTGGGCAACCCAACAAGCAGCTAGAGGCATTTCATTGCTGTTTTACTTTCCATTTCCCTGATGATGTATGATGTGCAGTGTCTTTTCATATGCTTACTTGACATCTGTATATTTCCTCTGGTGAGGTTCCTAAAAACAGTCTTCAGCCCACTTTTAATTGGGTTGTTCATTTTCTTGTTAAGTTTTAAAAGTTCTTTGTATATTCTGGATAACATTCCTTATCATATATGCTTAGACAAATATTTTTTCCTAGTCTATAACTTGTCTTCATTATCTTGACAGTGTCTTTCATAGAGGAGAAGTTTTTAATTTTGATGATGTCCAGCTTATCAAGTATTTCTTTCATGGATCACGTCTTTGGTGTTACATCTAAAAAGTCACTGCCATACCCAAGGTTATCTAGATTTTCTCCTATGTTGTATTCTAAGATTTTTATACTTTTGTGTTTTTCTTTAGGTCTGAGATCCACTTTGAGTTCATTTTTTTCCAATGTGTCTATGTCTAGGGCCCCTTTAAGGCCTGTGTCTTGGGCCCCTTTAAGGCCTGTGTCTAGGATCCCTTTAAGGCCTGTGTCTCGGGCCCCTTTAAGGCCTGTGTCTCGGGCCCCTTTAAGGCCTGTGTCTCGGGCCCCTTTAAGGTCTGTGTCTAGGATCCCTTTAAGCCCTGTGTCTCGGGCCCCTTTAAGGCCTGTGTCTCAGGCCCCTTTAAGGTCTATGTCTAGGATCCCTTTAAGGTCTGTGTCTCGGACCCCTTTAAGGCCTGTGTCTCGGGCCCCTTTAAGGCCTGTGTCTCAGGCCCCTTTAAGGTCTGTGTCTAGGATCCCTTTAAGCCCTGTGTCTCGGGCCCCTTTAAGGCCTGTGTCTCAGGCCCCTTTAAGGTCTATGTCTAGGATCCCTTTAAGGTCTGTGTCTCGGACCCCTTTAAGGCCTGTGTCTCGGGCCCCTTTAAGGCCTGTGTCTCGGGCCCCTTTAAGGCCTGTGTCTCGGGCCCCTTTAAGGCCTGTGTCTCGGGCCTCTTTCTTCACTGGCTTTGGTGCTTCAGTACCATCTGCTGATGCAACTGTCTTTTCTCCATGGTACTGCCTTTACTCCTTCATCAAAGACCACTAGACTATATTCATGTAGATCTATTTCTAACTCTATTCTGTTCCATTTATCTGTCTATTCTTTCACCAATTCCACACCACTGTCTTGATTTCTATAGCTTTACAGAAAGTCTTAAATTCAGGTAGAATTACTTCTCTGAATTTGTTCTTTTCCTTCAATATTATGTTAGATTTTCTGGAACATCTGTCCCTTTATAAAAACTTTAGAATCATTTTCTCAATATCTACAAAATAACTTGCTGTGATTTTGACTGAGATTGTACAAAATGTATAAATCAAGCAGGGAAGAACTGACATCTTGACAGTAACGAGCCATCCTACATATGAACATGGAATATCTCGCCATTTATTTAGGTCTTCTTTAATTTTTTTCATTAGAGTTTTATAGTTTTCTCATATAAAGTTGTATATATTTTGTTAGATTTATGTCTAAGCATTTCATATTTTTGGAAGTGTTGATATACGTGATATTGAGTTTTTAAATTCCCCTTGTTCACTGCTGGTATATAAGAAAGTGATGGACTTTTATACATTAACCATGTATCATGCAGCCTTCCTATAACAGTATTTTTTGGTGCATTTTTCATATAGACAATCATGTCACCTTCAAATGAAATTTTCTTTCTTCCTTTCCAATTTTTGTATCTTTATTTCCTTTCCTTACCTTACTGCAATCATGAGAACTTTCAGTAGGATGCTGAAAAGGAGGGATGAGAAACGACATCCTTGCCTTGATCATGATCTTAGAGGGAAACTTCAAGATTATCAGCATTAAGGATGATGCAAACTATGGGAGCTCTCTCAAAGTGCTTTATCAAGTTGAGACATTTTCCCTAGATTCCTAATTTGCTGAGAGCTTTTATCATGAATGGGTCCTGGATTATGCCATATGCTTTTTTATAGTCAATTGAGAGGATGATATGATTTTTTTTCTTTAGCTTGTAGATATGCTGGATAACATTAATTGACTTTGAAATGTCAAACCAGCCTTGCACACATGGGATAAATACCACTTGGTCATAGTACATAGCTCTTTCTATACATTATTAGATTCAAAATTCCTAATATTTTTTTAGGCTTTTTATATCTATGTTTATGAGAGATACTGGTCTATAACTTTCATTTCTAGTAATATCTTTCAGTTCAGTTCAGTGGCTCAGTCGTGTCCGACTCTTCGTGACCCCATGAATCGCAGCACGCCAGGCTTCCCTGTCCATCACCATCTCCCAGAGTTCACTCAAACTCACGTTCATTGAGTTCGTGATGCCATCCAGCCATCTCATCCTCAGTCGTCCCTTTCTCCTCCTGCCCCCAATCCTTCCCAGCATCAGTCTTTTCCAATGAGTCAACTCTTCACATGAGGTGGCTAAAGTACTGGAGTTTCAGTTTTAGCATCATTCCTTCCAAAGAAATCCCAGGGCTGATCTCCTTTAGAATGGACTGGTTGGATCTCCTTGCAGTCCAAGGGACTCTCAAGTCTTCTCCAACACCACAGTTCAAAAGCATCAATTCTTCGGCACTCAGCCTTGTTTTTAAGCTAACACTGGCCTCAGTGATTGAGTTAGGAAGTATGACCACTGCTTCGATCTTCTGGAAGAAATTACAGAATTGGTTCAATCCCTTCCCTAAATGTTGGTGGAATTCACCAGTGAATCCATCTAGGCCTCATGCTTTCGACTTTAGAATGTTATTAATTATTGGTCCAATTTTTTTAAATAGATATAGACCTATCCAGATTGAATGTTTCTTGTGTGAGTTTCAGCAGACTATGTCTTTAAAGGAATTGGTCCATTTCATCTAGATTATCAATTTTGTGTGCATAGCACTGTTCATAGTCTTCCCTTATTACCTTTTTAAGGTTTATGCCTAAAGTGAGGTTCTCTTTTACATCTCTGATCTTAAAAATTTGTAGCTTTTCTCTTTTTTTATTAGTAAATCTAGAAAAAAGCTTATTGGCTTTTTAACAGAACCAGGTTTGGGTTTTGTTAACTTTCTTTTTTGAGTTTCTGTTTTTCAATTCTTATGATTTCTGCCTTAATTTTTATTATTTCTTCTCTTCTGCTTGTGCATGCCCGCTAAGTCGCTTCAGCCGTGTCTGACTGTTTGAAATCCCATGAACTGTAGTCCACCAGGCTCTTCTGCCTGCGGGATTCTCCAAGCAAGAATATTGGAGTGGGTTGCTGTGCCTTCCTCCAGGGAATCTTCCTGACCTGGGGATCAAACTCATGTCTCTTACATCTCCTGCACTGGCAAGGGGGTTCTTTACCACTAGTGCTACCTGGGAAGACCCATGGACTATAATCCGCCAAGCTGCTCTGTCCATGGAATTCTCCAAGCACGAATAATGGAGCAGGTAGCCATTCCCTTCTCCAGGGGATCTTCCCAACCCAGGGATCGAACTTGGGTCTCTTGCATTGCATGTGGATTCCTGAATCCATGCCTGGTGGGCCACAGTTCATGGGGTTGCAAAGAGTTGGACATGACTGGGCAACTCCCTACTTATTTTGCTCTTCTTTTTCTCATTTCCTAGGATGGAAACTGAGATAATTGATTTTAGATCTTTCTTCAGTTTTAATATATGCATTCAATGCTCTCAACTTCCTTCTAAGCACCATTTTCACCATATCTCACAAATGTGTAACTGTTTATTTCTCCTTCCAGTTTTATCAGTTTTTTGTATTATCAGTATATTACTAATAATATACCAAACTTATGTTTGGTGAATACATGTCTAGGACTGCTACATATTCTTAGTGGATTAACCCTTTTATCATTATATAATTTTCCTGTCTCCGGTTAATTTTCTTTGCTCTGAAGCCAATTTTTACATTTTCTATCTCTTCTCTTTGTTTTTTCTCTTTTTTCTTGCCTTCCTGTGGGTTGCTTGAATGCTTTTCAGAATTCCATTTGGTTTATCTCGAGTGTTTTTAGTGTCTCTCTCTCTACGTCTACCTTTTTTACTGCTTACTCCAGTCATCAGATACAAATCACATCCCTGCCTACTGGTGTCATCATTTTACCATTTTAAATGAACTGCAGAAACCTTGCATTCCTTTACACGCCTTCATTTGTAATTATAATATCTTCTCTTTACCCTTCTAGAACTACATCAGGCCCACAAAGCAGGGCAGTGGGGCTGGTGCTCTGTAACAGCCTGGAGGGGTGGCGCGGGGCGGAGTGGGAGGATGGGGACACAGGCGTGCCTGTGGCCTATTCCTGCCGAGATATGGCAAAAACCATCACAATACTGTCAAGTAATTATCCTCCAATTAAAACAAAGAAATGATTTTTTTTTTAAAGAACTACATCAGACAGGATAGTTTTTGTTCAACCATAAATTTAGAATACTCCAGAGGGAAAGGAAAACATCCACCCGTAGTTCACTCTTTCGTTCTTTCTTCCTTAATATTTCAGAATTCCTGCTTTTAGTATTTCCTTTCTGTTTAGAGAACTTACTTAAGCTATTCTCTCTCAGCAGGTTACCAAGTGACAAATCCCCTTCGTGCTGCTTCACCCTTTCCTTCAGCCTTCAAAAGGGCCAATTTCCCCTCCATTCTTGACCGCTGGTTTCAGGACAGAAGCGGGGTTGACAGCTCTTCTCCAGCACTCCAGTGCTGTACCACGTCCGCACGGCCTTGATGATTTCCGGTGAGAAATCCACCGTCATCTGAACTGTTTCTCCTCAATAAGTAAAGTGCTGCTTTCCTTGCACCGCATTAAAATGAAAGATTTTCCAATCCCAGTTAAAGAACAGAAAGTCATTTATTCCTCTTTGACTTCTGGACCAAGACACAACTATGTAATTACTGTTCCTCTGGATAAGGACATCTCCGTGTCTTGAACCACGATACTAGACGGCAGTCTCACGTTACACCAGTAGGTGGCACTCTACATATGAGGCATTAAAAGCCACTTAGGTCTCAATTTCATGCCTTCAACAAAAATTGACTAAGTGTCCATTATGTGCCAGGCGTGATTCTGGATGCTGAGATTATCAAGGTGAACAAGACAGACATGATCTTATTTTCATGAAGCTTACAGTCTAGATATTAATGAACAAACCTGCTTTACTTGTTTTCATTATAAAAGTCTGTCAAATTCTATTCCGAAGGAAATTTTATTTTCCTAAGCTATTAGAGAATAACATTTAAAATAGCTCTTAAAGAATATATCATAATGCAACACAATTAGAGAATCTATGTTCAGTACAGGTGAGACTGAGGCTTCCCTGGTGGCTCAGTGGTAAAAAATCCACCTGCCAATGCAGACGACACGGGTTAGAGCTCTGGGTCAGGAAAAGCCCCTGGAGAAGGAAATGGTAACTCACTCCAGTATTCTTGCGTGGGAAATCCCATGCACAGAGGAGCCTAGTGGGCTACAGTCCATGGGGTCGCAAAAGAGTTGGACACAACTTAGCAACTAAACAACAGCAGGTGAGATTAATGTATCTATTGTATTTTCTAGAATTGACACAACACTTCTCTTCCAAACTTTTAAGTTTCTAAAACCCAAATATTAGGTATCTTTCATTTCAATGGAGAAGAATTAATCTTTAAAAAAAAATTCAAAGTTTAAAAAAATCTATCCATGTTTTTACAATAAGAGACTATTACAAATTTTTAAAGATTATTTGCAAAGTTTATTAATTCCAGATACCTTTATTTCTACTTAGAAAAGTTAAAACGTCCCCTTCTAAACACCAACATACTCCCCCAGTTAACAGAACAAAGTTAACAGTGAATTATCATCCTCAGCATAGAATTTAGGGATTCCTCCACTGTCAACATCCTTATTTGGATAAACATGTGAGACTCATAGCTATTACCAGGACTTAAATGTGACGTACTCATGATTAGAGTCGACAATGAAAGGTCGTATTTGTCAAAATAAACAGATCTGAGACAGGGAGCAGACACGGTACTTCAAAAAAGGACATTTGCCTACACAGAAATTCAAGAGCTTCTAATTAATCCAAGAACTATTTAACGGCTACTTTACTTCTCTGAATTCGCAAACGGAATTTTCTCTAATCTGGGAAGGCTAGAAAAAAATATGGTTAAGGAAATATTTCAGGATCAAAAGTTCTATTGCTTAGAATTCTTTAACTTCAAAATACAGTCAAATAAATTTCTCTGAGACAAACTGATGCTGATAAGAATTTAAAAAGACCACAACAGCTTCATGTAATATCTAACCTAATATTCCTTTTGAAATACCTCAAATTCTGAGTTACTATTCAAATTGCCTGAAATATGTTCCACATTATTCAATTTTAGCTTAGAATCACACACATACTTTAGAACGCAAGAACCAGTGAATGAATGTGAAGTTATAAACAAACACTACGGTGCTTCATAAAGGATTGACTGACATCAAAAAGGTTAAACTAATTTATATCTAATATTAAGGCATTTTCTTTCACTTTGAAAGGTATTAACATAGTGGTGGTTGACCAAAAATATTTAAAACTGGCTTACTGCGTATGATTTGACAATTACTCAAAAACTTTCTGACGCCCCAGCACTGTTGTTTGGCATATCTGAGATGTCACCAAATCTGGGAAACTGAATGGCAGAGACATCTGCTATCGCAATACTTGGATTTCAAATATAAAAATGTGAGTGTGTAAAAGGGGATTTAGTGTACAAGGAAAAAACACAGTTCTTGGTGTTATAATGATCCTGGTTTGAATTCCAGTACTACTTTAAATAGTTCTGTGTGACTTTTGGGGCAAGTAACTTAAACTGTTCTAAACATCACTTTTCCACCAAGATGCAAATAACAGGGTTGAAAAAGGATTATGTTGTTTATACTGTAAACATACACAAAACATTGTATTATGTTGTTTATATTACATAAAATGCCTAATACACGGTCTGATACATAGTAGGTACTCAAGAAACAGTATTTATGAGGAGAGCACCATTCTTCTTTTTGACCATTAGACTGACTATACCAGTTAACGCTGAACAACCACTGACTCACTAGTGTTTGTAACTAACACACAGTGTACCTTTACCTGCTATAACAGGTTTATAAAATCAAACTCTTTACTAGACTGAATGCCAACAAATAAGCACCTTCTCCTTTAACATAACATATTTTGCATGACCTTACATGAATTGCTTAGATAAAAGCTTTTTCTTTTCTGCTTTTGTTATTTTAAAGTGCAGATGCATTTGAGTCATTTTCTCCTTTTGTTTCATATCCTTAAGATCCAGAGCTTCAAAGACATAATGTCAGCATGCAGTCGATTTATTACTGAACTCTTGAAGAGACACTGAAGAATTACCTTGTCAATCACCCCAAGGACTCTGAAGGCCTTCAGCTCCTCGGCAGGGCTCCTTAGGTTCCAAGGGGGCCTTGAACTTAGTGATCCTGGAGGCTAATGGAAGATATCAAAGATTACACATCAATCAGGGAGGTACTTGAAGGAAGACTGCCTGCTGAAGCAAATGCCAGGCCAAAGGAACTAAATTTATCATAAATCAGAGAATGGAAAGATGAAAGGAGGAAGTTTCTGTTTGTCTGTAATATAACGTAAAAAAAATAATAAAATCAAAAATGAAGGAAATCAAAAAGAAAAAGCAAGAAAAAAGTTGCAAGTAAATAAATCATGATAACACTGGAAACAAGATTTTAAAAAGAAAAATTAATGAGCTGATACAGTTTCCAGAGCAACAATTCAATTCAGAACTGTACAGCTATAATGAAAATCTGTAACAAATGGATAACTGAACCAACAATCAATCACAGCCTTATATTTGCCCCAGAAGGCTCAAAAGTAATTTAGAAGAAAAAGACTAAAAAGCAATAGATAAACTTGGGGAGAGAGGGAACATAAGTCATTTTCTCTTATCATAAAACTACAGTTCTTTAATGCTACTTTTTAAAAATATACTATATTAAGAGGGACTGGCAAATTTAAGGTCAACCAGAATTGCTAATAATGGTGAAGAATTAAGAAACTCTATCCCATAACCAATAATTATTAGAACTGAGGTTGGTTAAGCCTAGAAAAGAGATGATTTACAGAAGAAAATGTCTTTTAAATATCTGAACACCTGTGATGTGGAAAACTTCATCTGTTCACTATAATAAAAAGTGCAAAAAAGATCAATGAATACAGAAGGGATATTTCAGTACCACTTACAATAAAAGAATAATCCTAACTTCCCATCCACTGGTCTTAGTTTTTCACTACCAGTCATATAAAACATTAGACTAGATAAATTCCAAAGACCTTTCCATTTGGCATTTACAATCAGAAAGCAATGCTTTATTAACCTTTATATTAAAATGGTGATGCGATGACAGGACACACAAAGCCTTATTATATCTTCAAAACAGACCTTTCTGTTCTCAACAATCTGTTAGAATACACGGGAAACATTTATCACCCCATTGAGTAGCTACTGATAAATAACCTGGTTAACCAAATGTTATGATTACTGGAGTTACTGAGTTACCATTTTCAATACTTCAAGTCCTAGTACAGCCCAACATCACTAGACAAGAAGCTTCTTGAGAACAGGAAGTATGCCTTCACCTGTATATTCACAGTGCCTAGCATGCTGGTTGGAAGCAAAGAGGAAGAGCAGAAAAGAAAAGAAGGAGGAAGAGAGGAGAGTGACGAGTGAGGGAGGTCACATAGACAAATTAGGTGTCTTTAACAGCTAGGAAAACTATCACTTTGTGCAATTAGCTTTAAAAAAATTTTTTGTTTGTTCTTAAGTTTAGCAAGCAAACACTAACTTCAATGTGCCTAAAGAGGTGATATTTTAAAAAAGATAACTCTTTACTTTTGAAAGAAACTTGAGAATGTTGGTGATAAAGGCAACTCAACAGAGTAACAACAATCTTTTCACATCTATGTAAGTTCCACTTCTAGGATATGTTTCCCCAAAATTATATTTTTAATATCTCACATATTAAGTGCTGAGCTAGATGACATAAAACACAGATACATCTCTGTCTCCCTAAAGCTTAAAATCCAAGGGGAATTTTTAAGGCTAGAAAAACACTAGCAGGGCATTTTAACAGAAATAAAACAGAAATACAGACTCTTCTCTCTTAATCGGTTATATTATTTCATCCTCATACCTCACCCTGGTCTGAGTGTAATGCTGACAAGAAGTTATCATTATAATCCCATTTTACAGATAAATAAAAGGGAGTTCAGAATGGTTGGGAATTTACAGTCAGAAAGAGCAGAAAGATCCCAGACTAGATCCCAACTCCTTACTTGACTGCTTGCAGTCCTTCTGCGACACACCACATTCTGATGATTAAAAATTCAGCTCTCCCTACTCTATTATCAAGGAAGCGTTAAGAACTGCTTGTGATTTTTGTAAAAGGAATGGCTAGAAAACATTATAAGAGGAAAAAGAATAATATGGCCAAACATGTCCAACATCCCTATCTCCTACTTACCCTCTTATTCACTGATGTCATAGGATCTTTCAGTTTCCAAGAAAAGTTATCAGTTCACTTTATCAATCTCAACAGCAGACAGAAAACCACAAGCTCTCTACTGTGTCTTTCAATAAATTACTATGCCCTCTATGTGCATGATAATTGAAAGGGATAAAAATCATCAAAAGACACAGTCCCTGGTTTCAAGACATTTACAATCTACTTGAAGAGATAAGCTAAACACATGAAAAGTTAAATAACAGTAAGACATTTTTTTAAAATATAAAACAATAGAGATAAGTCATTAGTCAATGTATGATAAACTGGTCTCAGAAAGAAGTGAAATCAAAGGGGATTTTAAATGTTATGTAGAAATTAGGTCAGGAAAGGATATTATACATAGGATTGGGGGGAAAAAACTGGCTTGGTGGGGGAAAAATGTTGAAATTGTAGAACAGAGGAAAATAAAATTACGTATTTAAGGTTGGTTGATTTTACTGCTTTTAACAGGCCTTGAATGCCAAGAAGAAAAGTCTGGACTATGTTCTCCAGAATCTAGAAAACAAGTTTTTGTACGAGAAGCAACTCAACGAAACAGTATTTAGTAAGGTTACTTTTGCAAAGACAGGAATGGTGAAATTGTAATGGGGAAAGACCAAAGGCAAAGTGATCATTCAAGTTCTCTTTCTACTTTAACCATCTATAAAAGTCTAAGATCAGAGAAACGAACAAAGAAAGATCATGAAATAAAATCATCAATAAAAAATCCTGTATTTCTGATATGCAGTGTTTAAATTGGGTAGAATCCCTATAGATCTATTCCTTTTTTTAGATGGCAAAAGGAAACATAAATCCACAGAATTTTAAGAACTGAAGAGGCAGAGATCAAGTCCAACATTCTTTTTTTTTTTTTTTTTTTTTTTTCAGATGAGAAAACTGAAAAGCAGCAAGGTTTAGCAATCTGGCTAAAATGACAAAACTAAGTAACAGATAAGAGGGGATTAGATCTTATTTATATACATAACACTGTTTAAAGGAACTTCAGCAGATACTGTTGGGGCAGGGTAAATGGAAATATTTCTAGGCGATAGGGCTCATTTCCTTAAGGAAGAAAATAAAAATTTTACTTCTTTGTATCAGTTACAATATAAGAAGATGCCTAGAGAAACAAAAAGTTCAAAACTAAATATAGGAGGTGTGGAAGCAGGGGGACAACACAAGAATCTGTGATAATCCACCAACTTTCAGAAGCAAAGATGGCAAGTATGTATCACTCAACTGCTCCAGCCTATGGCAGGCTCTGTTAGCCCACACTCTGTCTTGCGCTTGGTGGCTACCACCAGTGGACCAGAGTTATCAGCACACCAGTGAGACCTATTTAATATCACTGTCTGACACTGTCTACATGGCTAAAGTGAAGCTTGCCTTTGTTTTCATTTGAGTTGTTTTTTTTTTTTTAAGTTGTTACTCATTCAGCCCAGAGTGTTTTTTACTTGATATTATTCCTTTTTCTCAATGAGATCTATCTCAATTCTTAATGTTAGTGAGATACTTTTCAAACTTTTAACATGCATGCGCATCACCTGAGGACTTGGTGACAATGGAGATTCAGACTCAGTCAGTCCATGGTAGAGCCCATGAGTCTGCATTTCCAAGAAGCTACCAGGTGATGCTGAGCTGCTGGTCCACCAGCTCTATGTGGAATAGGGTTAGCTACTTGTCCTTCAATAACCTGAGAGTAAAGTTAGCATTATCTGGGTGGAAACAAGCCGTCAAAGGCAGAAGGAAAGGTCTACCAAGAACATATCAAGAATCCACACTCTGAACCATGATAGCTAACTGCACTAGTTTCTGAACTTGGCTTCATCTGTAGATTTTTGGCTTTGCCGAGACTTTCCCTGGCAACCTGCTAACCCCCAGTACTCAACCTCCTAAGCAAGCCTCTCTTAGGTCACATTTCAAGCATGACTCCTAACTGCAGCCCTATTACTGATCTGGAGTGCACCTGACTGCCGTCTTTGCCTTGCCCATGTCTCACTAAAGGTGACACGACACTCACTCTAAAGTATTTGCTGAAGGAGAACTGAGACATAGCAGTGACACTAGTAACCAAAATGCACAACAGTGAAATACTTTCAGTATTACAGCAACTATACTCAGACTCTGTGAAATACTCAGGAAATGCACACATTCTACACACAACTGTCCCTGGAGCCAATACACAGGAGACTGAGTCCAGGATCCCCATGAATACTAAAATGCACAGATGCTCAAGTCCCTTATATAAAATGGTGTGGTCCTTATATAACCTACGCAATCCACCCATATATTTTAAATCATCTCTGACTACTTATCGGAGAAGGCAATGGCACCCCACTCCAGTACTCTTGCCTGGAAAATCCCATGGACGGAGGAGCCTGGTGGGCTGCCGTCTGTGGGGTCGCACAGAGTCAGACACGACTGAAGCGACTTAGCAGCAGCAGCAGCAGCAGCATTTTGTCTCCCCAACTATTTTCAGTGTGTGGCTGGTTTAATCCACAAATGTGGAGCCCATGTGTACAGAAGGCCCACTGTGTTTCCATTCATACCTTATAACTGCAAGTAAAAAACTGCATTCATACTTTAGAAACTACACCATCTTTTATGTCCTAACTTTAGACCATTTACTTTTTCTAAATTTCATTGATCTTGAGTTTTAAATTCCTAGAGCTAAAAATAGCAAATGAGCTATTCCATGTCTTTTACAGGGAAATCTCCTCTAAAACTACTAACTCTTAAATCATTCAAAGTCATCTACAGTTCAAAAAGAGGAAAAAAAAAATCCATCTCCTTTAGTTAAAACTGCAACTTTAAGTGAAAGTTTTAGTCGTTCAGTCATGTCCAACTCTGCAACTCCATGGACTGTAGCCCACCAGGTTCCTCTATCCATGGAATTCTCAGGACAAGAATACTAGAGTGGTTTGCCATTTCCTTCTCCAGGGGATCTTCCTGACCCAGGGATCGAACCCAGGTCTCCGACACTGCAGGTGAATTCTTTATCATCTGAGCCACCGTATCTTTAGTTTACGCAAAGTTCATCTCTTTTTTATTTTTATTTTTTGAGATTTGGTCTTTAAATTTCCTCGGAGCTTTTTAGTAATGAAGAAAAGAAACAGTAGGAGAGTGCTTTTGCTCCTTTCTGTCCTTTTTTTGCAAAAGATATTATCAACAACAACTGGAAAAATTTGGAACTTTTTTATTTACCGTATGAGAGTCTCAAATAAATTCAATAAAGCAAAAGCTTGAACCATCACAGAAAACTCAGATAAAGTAACTCATGACCTAGACTGCCCCAAAGGAAAAACATTGATCAACAAAAAAATTCAAAACTGAAAAGGAAGATTCTTTTATTTTCTTAATAACCAGGCTAGAAACAAATGTTTGTTTGTGTATTCAAGAAAGAAAAAGATCTGCTCTGCAGAGAATTAAAGACTTGCCAAAAATCATTTAAATCAATTCACTTGTTGTATTGGTTGACATTATGGTCCAAATAGGGTTAAAGAAGAGAAATAAATTCATCAAGCTAATCAAGAACCTTCAGAAGATATTTACATTCAAGTTCAGATAAGAAATAATCAAGCATGTCTCTAACCTAAATAAAGGCCAGGCTTAAGAGAGTAAGGGCTTCCCAGGTGGCACAGTGACAGAACCTGCCTGCCCATGCAGGAGACGGGGCAGATGTGGGTTCAACCCCTGGGTTCGGAAGATTCCCCTGGGGCAGGAATTTGCAACCCAATCCAGTACTGCTGCCTGGAAAATTCTACGAATGGAGGAACCTGGAGGTCCATGAGTTTCAGACAAGACTGAACCACATGTATGCGTGCGGAGGCACACAGACACACACATTAACACAGTAAAATACAAAAGTGAAAATAAAAAGTAAATGCTTACTCTAAAAGAAAAACACTTTGCTCTTAATTGCCTAAGAACTGGGAAAAAAAATCCTAACATATCAAATCTAACTCACTAGGGACCCCTTTTTAACCCCTGCTGATACGAGTTTTTATTATTCTACATGGCTCTTGCGATTCTAACGTTTGTTGCCTCAATTATGCACATATACTGGCTCCTCGATCATGCTTTAGGGCAGTGCTCCCAAACCTTTTTGGCAGCAGGGACTGGCTTCATGGAAGACAATTTTTCCATCGAACGGGTTGGGAGGGGGATGGTTGGGGACAACTCAAGCACATTACATTTACTGGGCACTTCATTTCTTTTATTAGTACATCAACTCCATCTCAGATCATCATGCATTAGATCCCAGAGGTTGGGAACCCCTGCTTTAGGGTGTGCAAGAGCAGAGACTGTGTTGATGTAACTTCAATGCACATCTAATTTGATACTATACACACAGAGCCTTAGATGCTAGTGAATTTATATAATCTAATACAATCAGCTTCCCTATACTAAATTTCTTTTGATTTATTTTCATTTAAAGCTATGCCTGAAAGAAAATTCTGACTGATACACATCATGGTTCCTTTCTCAAAGTCAAAAGTTACATGACAGGCTTTATATATTTATTTGCTTAATAAGTTATTGCCTTATAAAAGTGATTATCGGGAACTGTAACAGAGAATGTATAAATAGGGAGCTTGAATGAGTAAGCATGAGTAGAAATGCCAGGCTGGATGACTCACAAGCTGGAACCAAGATTGCTGGGAGAAACACCAACAAGTTGAGATATGCAGATGATACCACTCTAACAACACAAAATGAAGAGGAATTAATGAGCCTCTTGATGAAGGTAAAAGAGGAGAGTGAAAAAGCTGGCTTGAAACTCAATGTTAAAAAAACTAAGATCACAGCATCCAGCCCCATCACTTCATGGCAAATAGCTGGGGAATAAAATGGAAACACAGTGACAGATTTTATTTTCTTGGGCTCTAAAATCACTGTGGATGGTGACTGCAGCCACAAAATTAAGAGACGCTTGCTCCTTGGAAGAAAAGCTATGACCAATCTAGAGAGCATATTAAAAAACAAAGATATCACTTTGCCAATAAAGGTCCACACAGTCAAAGCTATGTTTTTTCCAGTAGTCATGTATGGATGTGAGAATTGGACCATAAAGAAGGCTTAGCACCAGAGAATTAATGCTTTCAAACAGTGGTGCTGGAGAAGACTCTCGAGAGACCCTTAGACTGCAGTCTCTCCTAAAAGAAATCAACCCTGAAGAGTCATTGGAAGGACTGATGCTGAAGCTCCAACACTTTGCCACCTGATGCCAAGTGATGACGCACTGGAAAAGACTCCGGTGCTGGGAAAGACTGAAGAGGATGGCAGAGGATGCGATGGTAGGACAGCATCACCAATTCGATGGATACGAATTTGAGCAGACTCTAGGACACAGTGGAGGACGGGAGAGCCTGGTGAGCTACGGTCCCTGGGGTCACAAAAGGTCAGACACACCTCAGCAACTGAAGAGCAGACCCTGCAGCACTGCTGCTGAGAAGTCACGTCCAGGTACCTGCACTGTCCAAGCCCACGCCGCCTGAGATCGACTGTACTGACATGCAAGATGGGGCGAGCTTAAAGAAAAGTCAAGTTCATAGAGGCCCATCCTATTTAATATGCTTATCAGTGTCCCCTCAAAGTAGATGGAGAATATACACACTGGACTGCACATAGGGCCAGTTGCCAACTCCACAGAAAATAAGAACTGAGTTCAAAGCAACCTTCAGATAAATAGTCCATTTACAAATGCTTAAATGCAATCCTGTCATTTGCAACAACATGCATGGACTTAGCGGATATTAGGCTAAGAAAACGAAATCAGACAGGAAAGACAAACAGCATATGATTTCACTTATATATAGAATCTAAAAAACAAATGTATAAACATAACAAAATAGAAACAGACACAGATACAAACTGGTGGTTGCCAGAAGGGAGGTGGGGAGAGTTGAGTGAAATAGGTAAGGGAGATTAAGAGGTAAGAACTTTCAGTTTAAAGTAAATAAGTCAGCACAAGGAATACTGTTAATAGTACTGTAATAACGTTATATGGTAACAGATGATAACTAGACTTACTATGATGCATGTTTTCCAATATATAAATAGATTGAATCACTATGCTATACACCTAAAACTAATACAATATCGTTAAGTCACATACTTCATTAAAAATAATTTTTAATTTTAAAATTAGACAGAATAATTCAATAGTAAAGAAATAATATAATTGAAATAACAATGACAGAAAAACAGGAAAAGGTTAGCAAACAGAACAGAGTTATAACCATTAATCTGAAAATGACTCAGTAGGTAACTTACTTAAACACATTTATTATGTTAGAAGAAGTAACAAAAGTGTACACAGTTTATCCTAAAAAGAATGGTCAACTGCTTAACAGCAGAAATTCTCACACTAAAGGTATAGCTCTGATAACTGTATGTTTTAAAGGCCACAGAGAAAATGAAAACGACTCAGAAAAGCAGCACAAACATTTCTAGTGGTCTGATGAACCAAGATTACAGTCTGTTTCTAAACTAGAAACTGAAATCTTTTACAATTTTCAACAAGTATAAGAAGCATTTATAAATGTGCAAAAAGGTACATAAAGTAAATATATGAGGGGAGATGGAAAACAGGTTAATGCTTATTAAGCTGTCTTAAAAGCTTGGCTTATCAGCCAGTCTTTTTACAAGACAGGCGCTTGATTGCTTACATGAGAGTGTGTGCCTGCATCCACATAAGTCAGCGATTTTTTTTTAACCTATTTAATCCTAACAACAACCTAGCAGGGAATTACTATTATCCTCATTATTCACATGTAGAAACTGAAGCGAAGAGGTGGAGTTAAGTATCTTGTCCAATCTTCCATAGCTTCAAGGGACAGATCTGAGACGCAGACAAGCCTGCCTTAGATTAATTAAGAAACATTTTCGCTCTACACGATGTAACTCTTAAACTGCATCACAAAAATAAAACCTTAGTTTAATTAAAAAAGAAAATTTCTTCCAGAAATATGCTACATCCAGACAGATGTAACATAAAAACAATAACGATAAACCACAATGTTTCTAACATTTTAAGTATTCATCCGCTTTCTTAATAAGACTAGGGGTAGCCCCAAATAACCTAAATATCCCTGTTAGAATTATGCCTTTATAATTCCAGGTGATCTTTAGCTGCCACTTGTAGGGCTTATGCCTAAATTATTAGTTTTAGCACGAATCAACAAAACTGTATGTGAATGCTAAAAGAATCATAATTTAAAATTTCAAATAATATAAAGTATAAATTACTGTCACTCTACACATGGCAATATTAGGGATATTAGGGATGGAATTTCTGCCTGGAGAATCCCCAAAAACAGAGGAGCCTAGCGGGCTACAGCCTATGGGGTCGCAGAGAGTCAGACACGACTGAGCGACTGAGCACAGCACAGAACAAAGAGCTAAGGGCCAAGAAAAAGAAGGAGAAGGTGAGTCTCATTTTATTTCATCTTTGATGGTTTGCTTTAATGCTTTTCACCCATCAATAACTTTTAAGAAAATCATTAATGGAAAAGGAAATGGTAACCCACTCCAGTATTCTTATCTGGGAAATCCTTTGGACAGAGGAGACTAGCAGGCTCCATGGGGTCACAAAAGATTCAGACACGACTTAGTGAGTAAACAACAATAGCAAAATAAAATCATGAACAATTAAAATGACAAAATTGATAGAGAGGAATAGTTGTTATATATACCTTGTTTAGA
The DNA here is from genome assembly GCA_006410615.1 of Neotragus moschatus. Taxonomy (NCBI): domain Eukaryota; kingdom Metazoa; phylum Chordata; class Mammalia; order Artiodactyla; family Bovidae; genus Neotragus; species Neotragus moschatus. The sequence continues at coordinate 317,472 of SJYA01002249.1, forward strand.
CTCATTTCCTTCTTTGGATCCCAAGCCTATGCTAATTACCTTCTAACACTGTGCAGGCCAAATGAGGAATCAGAGCTCCTTTAAGCACTTTTAAGAACATTTTGTTTAACAAAAAAGTTTTCTTGACACTCTCAGAGTAAGCTGCTTAAAAGGGACTGATTCAATCTTGTCAGTACCAGTGTGAGTGAAGAGAAACTGAACTCCTGGCAAAGCAATGTTAACTTAGAAGGCAGGAAGTTGTCATCTAAGAAGTACAAATAATTTTTCGCTGCATGAGAGAGGTACATATGATTTGATTTACATTCCATTTTATAGATTGCCGAGAGAAGTATCAATAACCTCAGATATGCAGATGACACCACCCTTATGGCAGAAAGCAAACAAGAACTGAAGAGCCTCTTGATGAAAGGGAAAGAGGAGAGTGAAGAAGTTGGCTTAAAGCTCAACATTCAGAAAACGAAGATCATGGCACCCGGTCCCATCACTTCATGGCAAATAGATGGGAAACAGTGGAAACAGTGACAGACTTTATTTTGGGGGGCTCCAAAATCACTGCAGATGGCGACTGCAGCCGTGAAATTAAAAGACGTTCACTCCTTGGAAGGAAAGTTATGACTAACCTAGATAGCGTATTAAAAAGCAGAGACATTACTTTGCCAACAAAGGTCCATCTAGTCAAGTTTTTCCAGTAGTCATGTATGGATGTGAGAGTTGGACTATAAAGAAAGCTGAGTGCCGAAGAATTGATGCTTTTGAACTGTGGTGTTGGAGAAGACTCTTGAGAATCCCTTGGACTGCAAGGAGATCCAACCAGTCCATCCTAAAAGAGATCAGTCCTGGGTGTTCATTGGAAGGACTGATATTGAAGCTGAAACTCCAATACTTTGGCTACCTGATGTGAAGAGCTGACTCATTTGAAAAAAACCTGATGCTGGGAGGGATTGGGAGCGGGAGGAGAAGGGGACGACAGAGGATGAGTTGGTTGGATGGCATTACTGACTCAATGGACATGAGTTTGGGTGGATTCCTGGAGATGGTGATAGACAGGGAGTCCTGGCATGCTGCAGTCCATGGGGTTGCAAAGAGTTGGACACAACTGAGTGACTAAACTGAACTGAACATTTTACAGACACCTCTTCAAAAGGAAGAAATAGATTTCCTAATTAGTATTATTTATGCTTACACTTAATATTTTACCCTGAACTTTTCCCAGACTTTGAGAATTCGGTATGTGTGACTTTGATCATGGTGGAAAAAAGAATGTCTCATGTCTCCTACTGTCACTGAACTCAGCACAATTAACACTTCCAGGCTCAGTAAATGTCTGGTCAGCCAGTGAGTAAAGACTGTAGACAGCAGTGGATACACAAGTAAGGTAAAACCAGCAATTTACTGTTTATTACAGAAGACAGCTCATCTTTTCTAAGGCATTTTTGCACAAATAAGTGACTTTATAATCACTTTGGCCTTTTCTTTCTCAAGTAACCTTGTAAGCTGCTCCTTTATTTTAATATAGGAATATTAGTGGGAATATAGAGACGTTTTCCATTTTGCATGCTGGGTTGGACAGGAAATTGGTAGAACTGGGACTGTGGAACATGGGTCACTTAAATTTTTATATCTTGTATAGCCAAGTATTTAATATAGGAAATTACCATATTCCTATTATCTAATACTTGAAGGGCCTGTGTGTAACATTCTATTTCATTTATCCCAGGTATATTTTCATCCGAAACTCTTTCAAAGATATATCTTGAAGGTGCTTCTATAAAAGTAGCACTACATGTATTCATTAAGTGATCTAATATTCCTAGAGTAGTTTACATCTTCTCTTTTTCCCCTCTAAATAATAAATTTTTATAGAGCTTCTCTTTATTTCTTTGGGTTTTACTTATTTTCCATCTCTTTTCATTGTTGCTGCCAATGTAAAACTTCTCTTTTGCTGGCAGAAAAAAAAAGTTTTATTTTGAATTTTAAGTATCATGTATCATACATCAATTAGGCTCAATAAAGTTGCCATTTTGAACCAGAGGTATCCTGTCAAGAGCTTGCCAAGTAATCTCACTGCTTCCTCTAACAGCAGCAAATTCAGTGATATATCTGTCAAGCGATATTTTGCCTGAACATTTGTGAGTCTGATCAATAAATAGAATGGGTCTTCTGTGTTAGAAATACTGTGAATGAAAAACTGCCAAATCTTTCTTGTATATTTTAAACACCCCTACAACATTTTACCTATCTGTCTTTAATGGTTTCTAAACATATGGCCAAGTTTGATCTGGGTTTGATTTCTTTGGTGAAGAGGATGTCATCAAAACAATTCTAAATAAACATCTAACACACGGCTAGGTTGAAATGTCAAAGACTATGTTTTAATTTGGTTTGAATATACTAGAGTGAGCAATTATAATTTCCCTAAGAACAACACAACAATCTCATATTTTGCTTTTTTCTAACTGGAGACATTCACGTATATATTTTAACCTCAAACGTATTTTTAAAAAATAATAAAGGATTGTATCAAAATTCTTCCAATAAAATTTCTGCTAAAAAAAAGAAAGAAAGAAAATCACTGATAAAATTCCAAAGACCAAAATTCGCAAACATCCCAGTTAGAAATAAAATCAAGAGAAAGAAGAAATAAAATCAAGAGAAAGAAAAAAAAAAAAAACAGCAAAAATGGCTAAAAGGAAATGCACAAAATAAGACACACCTGAGACACATCATCAAGCTGAGGTTTCGCACAAAGGCTAGAGAGACTCTCTGCTCGCATGAGATATTCTGCGGTTCTTCTCTTCACAGCTTCTCGCCGGGTGGGGCTTGACTCGCCTAAAAGGAAAAAACACAAGTCAGGACATGTGAAAAGTAAACTTTCATTTATGCAAACTGAAGATTAACTTCCTTTTACCCAATTTACCACCCGTTCACATTTCTAATTGAAAAGATGAGAGAGATCAAAATTGGACCAGACATCAAAGTCACTAATATCAGCAAGGTCTAAACATTACCCAGATAAACTGCATTTATCTAAATTCTGAAATTCCCATATTTAAATATGTATAGAGAACTTGATGTATTGTATAAGAGGAATCAATCAATAAAGAATGTGATATAAAAAGCTCTGTGGACAAAAGATTAGGCTAGTCCAGACAGTATACAGCTGTCCAACTGAACAAACAGCACCAATCGGAGGAGATATTTAGGAAGAGCTGTGACGTGGACGTGAGATGCTGGAGAGTGCCACCAAACCGGAGAATAAACGTATTCAGGGCCACTCCAATGTTTGCGAGTGTCACGGTTTACTCGTTAATAACCTTACAACTGAACACAAGAATGTGACTTCAATTCTTTTAACATATGATTATCTGATATTGAAATAGGGTCACTACCCTGTCTGGCTCTCAGTGTCCCTAACGGAAGGGTATTCAAAGCAGCCTTTAATGAACTCAGGATCTCAAAGAGGAGGAGGTCCACTCCTGGATCTCTCCTCTCCAGAGCAGGATGATCTGCTTTTATCCATTTTATATACACGACGATAACACTTCATTTGAAGGAAGGATTCTAGGGCTGAAAGTCAAAAAGTTTGACAGCACTATACTATACGATGTCTAAGGTTCTGTTCATAAATACTATTCAATACTGTGCATGACTCACTTTTATCAAAGCTAACTTAATAATACACAGTACTGTTTTTATAATTCACCCTACACACCTTCTGAATGAAGCTGTGAACCAAAATGTAAGTATCACACAGTGGAAAGTACCCAGGATTACATCCCAGAAACGCTGGTTATCTGAATTCTGGCCCTGCCTCTCATTAGTAATGTGTCTAGTGATAAGTCATTTCAACTCTGAACCTCTTCCTCATTCTCTAAAATGGAAACGCATACCTCAAATGACTACAGAGATTAAAGGAGACCAAATACATGAAAGGTACTACAACAGATCCAGTAGTAAAGGAAGCTATAAAGTATTAAAGTTTTCGATCTTGGTTTTCCTTTCAAAACCAAATCCTATGTAATAATGTCACCTAGTTGGCTGAATTAGAAGTGAACTAAATTAGAATAAAGCAGATATTTCCCCCCAAAAGACTATAGGTAGAAAAAGCTCTTCTTTTTTCTGCCTGGAATAACATCTGCTTCTTCTGGGAAATGTCCTTTTCTCCTCCCCTTCAGACCCCTCCATCTACTGAGAACCACTACCAACTCTTAGTTCAGTTCAGTTGCTCAGTCGTGTCCAAATCTTTGCGACGCCATGAACCACAGCAGACCAGGCCTCCCTGTCCATCACCAACTCCCAGAGTCTACTCAAACTCATGTCCACTGAGTCAGTGATGCCATCCAACCATCTCATCCTCTGTCGTCCCTCTCTCCTTCTACCTTAAATCTTTCTGAGCATCAGGGTCTTTTCAAATGAGTCAGTTCTTCACATCAGGTGGCCAAAGTATTGGAGTTTCAGCTTCAGCATCAGTCCTTCCAATGAATATTCAGGACTGATGTCCTTTAGGATGGACTGGTTGGATCTCCCTGCAGTCCAAGGGACTCTCAAGAGTCTTCTCCAACTCCACAGTTCAAAAGCATCATTTCTTTGGCGCTCAGCTTTCTTTATAGTCCAACTCTCACATCCATACATGACTACTGGGAAAACCATAGCTTTGACTAGAGGGACTTTTGTTGGCAAAGTAACGTCTCTGCTTTTTAATATGCTGTCTAAGTTAGTCAAAACTTTCATTCCAAGGAGTAAGCGTCTTTTAATTTCATGGCTGCAGTCACCACCTGCAGTGATTTTTGAGGCCCCAGAAATAAAGTCTGTCACTGTTTCCACTGTTTCCCCATCTATTTGCCATGAAGTGACGGGACCAGATGCCATGATCTTAGTTTTCTGAATGTTGAGCTTTAAGCCAACTTCTTCACTCTCCTCTTTCCCTTTCATCAAGAGGCTCTTTTAGTTCTTGTTTGCTTTCTGCCATAAGGGTGGTATCATCTGCATATCTGAGATTATTGATACTTCTCCTGGCAATCTTGATTCCCTCTTGTGTTCATTCAACCCTTAACATGGTTTGAATGAAAGCTTCTACCTTATTTCAGATCTCAGCCCCTCCAATCACTACTTGTTAGCCAAGGGTGAGCCTCCCTGTTACAGCAGAGCCCATCAGAACCCCACCCTCCTGGCCACAGTTGGAGAAGGGAGAAGTTGACCCAATACAAACTGGGCCAATCTTCTGTGTAAGTGATGTTGGAAGTAAGATGAGTGGGACTCCCAACAGTGATGGTTTCTGTCAAAGGGAAAAAAAAAAACCGACAAGAAGGAACTTGACAGACACAAATATGAGAGACAAAAAAAGAAACTCTAATGTGACTGCGGCCCCTGATTTTAGCTGGACCTTAAATCCTAAGGAAGTAGACTGTATCATATGCAAACCAAGGAACCCTAAATGAATACAGACCTCAAAGGAAAACCACAGCAAAGCTGGGACTGCAATGTTGCTTAGGTATCTTTCCTTTCACAGCTTTCACCTTACAGTCCCATCTCTTCTCTCCTTTACGGCTGTTGCTGTTCGGTCTCTCCATCATGTCCAACTCTTTGTGACCCCATGGACTTNGGGACTTTTGTTGGCAAAGTAACGTCTCTGCTTTTTAATATGCTGTCTAAGTTAGTCAAAACTTTCATTCCAAGGAGTAAGCGTCTTTTAATTTCATGGCTGCAGTCACCACCTGCAGTGATTTTTGAGGCCCCAGAAATAAAGTCTGTCACTGTTTCCACTGTTTCCCCATCTATTTGCCATGAAGTGACGGGACCAGATGCCATGATCTTAGTTTTCTGAATGTTGAGCTTTAAGCCAACTTCTTCACTCTCCTCTTTCCCTTTCATCAAGAGGCTCTTTTAGTTCTTGTTTGCTTTCTGCCATAAGGGTGGTATCATCTGCATATCTGAGATTATTGATACTTCTCCTGGCAATCTTGATTCCCTCTTGTGTTCATTCAACCCTTAACATGGTTTGAATGAAAGCTTCTACCTTATTTCAGATCTCAGCCCCTCCAATCACTACTTGTTAGCCAAGGGTGAGCCTCCCTGTTACAGCAGAGCCCATCAGAACCCCACCCTCCTGGCCACAGTTGGAGAAGGGAGAAGTTGACCCAATACAAACTGGGCCAATCTTCTGTGTAAGTGATGTTGGAAGTAAGATGAGTGGGACTCCCAACAGTGATGGTTTCTGTCAAAGGGAAAAAAAAAAACCGACAAGAAGGAACTTGACAGACACAAATATGAGAGACAAAAAAAGAAACTCTAATGTGACTGCGGCCCCTGATTTTAGCTGGACCTTAAATCCTAAGGAAGTAGACTGTATCATATGCAAACCAAGGAACCCTAAATGAATACAGACCTCAAAGGAAAACCACAGCAAAGCTGGGACTGCAATGTTGCTTAGGTATCTTTCCTTTCACAGCTTTCACCTTACAGTCCCATCTCTTCTCTCCTTTACGGCTGTTGCTGTTCGGTCTCTCCATCATGTCCAACTCTTTGTGACCCCATGGACTTTGGCCCACCAGGCTCCTCTGTCCATGGGATTTCCCAGGCAAGAGTACTGGAGTGGGGTGCTATATCCTCCTCCAGGGGAATCTTCCCGAACAAGGGACTGAACCTCTTGTGTCTCCTGCATTCACAGGCAGATTCTTTAGCACTGTGCCACCTGGGAAACCTTTGGTATAATTATCTCTAATGAAACTTCAAAATATTCTTTTTTCAAAAGAAAAAAAATTAACTTGTCTCACAAAGTAATCTGAAATTCAAAAACGTCAAGACTATAAAACACCTATTTAAAGCTAGAGGTAAAACCCTATTTTGTAATCAAATTGCTGCTCTTTAAACTTTTGGTATTTCTGTCGCTTTCTAGGCAGTCACCATAGAAACAGAGAAAAAAGAACCGGAAACTAGCAGTCGAAATGGACTCCTGCTGATGATAGTGGTTCCGCTTCCATGGAAACAACAATGAAGTGATGGAAATACTAGAAGCCTTTTTAAATGTAACCTTAAATATACATACTAGGACTCCTTCCTTATCAGCCCCTTAAAAGTAGGTCACAAGCACTGCTGATCAACAGCAGCAGCCCAGGATGAAAACCACCTCCTACAGACTGCTACTGCGGGATCCTTGCTGAGGTCTGTGAGTCCCAGAAAGAAAAGATCAATCTATCGATTTCCAGAATAAGTCCAACTAATCACATTACTTATAAATGTGACTTTAAATGGATTTTCCTTGAACAAAACTTTTGACTTTAACCTTCTTAATTTCTTAATCTTCAAGACACACACAAAGCTTATGATTATTTTTGGGAGAGACCAGGCTACCTGGAATTTAACTGCTAACCCCACACTAGGTCACGTGACTATTATTTCTTCAGTACTCTATCTATAAATGCTTTTAAAACTGGACACATATTTAACATGCTACCTAGAAATAAACCAATACCTTCAGTAAGTTCTCTACATTTCTGTTGATCATTCAGAACAAGAATTTCCACTGTGCTTTGGCAGTCAAGACAGAAAAGCTGCTTCTGTTATTTCTTTAACAACTGTTAGGTCAAAAAGTTCTGGTGTCCAATAAAAGACGTTTTGTATATGTTGAGTCAACTCATATTTCTTTACCTCAAATCAAGAGAGAGGATAGAATCAGGGTGATTACAGAACATGTGAAAAAAAGAAAGTGTAGCTGAATAGAAATGAGGAGAAATTCTGAAGTTGTTATTGAGGGACTTCCCCGGTGGTTCAGTAGATAAGACTCCAAGCTCCCACTACAGGGGGCCCAGGTTCGATCCCTGGTCAGGGAACTAGATCCCAAATGCCACAACAAAGAATTTGCATGCTGCAATGAAAAAGATCCCACATGCCACAGGGAATTCAGATCAAAGCCCCTGGGGGCTGCAATCAAGACCCTGTTCACCCCAATAAGTATTTTTTTAAGTTGTCACTGACGATTTTAGAAGCACTGGCCTGCCTGGCCTGCATTTCTCAGAGCACCAGCTCTCAGCCTCCTCAGAGAAGTTTCTATAGAAGGCACCATCTACAGAGAACAGAACGGGGAGATTCTTATTTACCCAAGAGGCCATCACCATCTGGCCGCTCCTTGATCACAACAGTAAATTCATCTACTGTATTACCTTCTTTTTATAACAAAGGAAACGGAGGCCTGGAGATGTGAAATGCCTTTCTCCGTCACAAAGAACCTAAACCTAAACCAGGTCTTATGCACGTCACATGATTGAATCTGAATTCGATTATTGAGTAGAACAAGAGAAATACAGAGCACAGGGCAAGTACAGTACAAGCGAGTATAGGAACAAAGATGAGGAGAAAACAAATGTAAGGAGTTGAGGCAGGAGCCTGAATGAGAGAGAAGCAAAGAGGCTGAAGAAATCAGGCAGCACACAGTGAAATCCCAGCTATGAGGAGGCGCATACATTTCACACTACATAAAAGAGAATGGCCTCTAGGAGAAAACCTGGGCTCTCACACATTCTTCTTACCCAAGCACTTCTTTGGAAAACAAAGGCCACTCATTTATTCATGTTTTTAAAAAGGGCATCTTTATTCACAGAAATAATGAAAATCAGTTTCGAGAACTAGAAAAGTTAATTCTTCCAGCTCTGCTATTCTACCCCTGGACACTAAAAAAAGAATAGAGCTAATGCCTCACCACTGACCCAACAGGAGGAAGGCACTGCTAAAGGGAGAGTGGCCATGCTGAGCTTTCCCGACAGTCTTATGCAGTCACCGTGGGCTGTGCTGGGTCCTCACCGCCGCGCGGGCTCTTCTCTGATTGCGGGGAGCAGGGGCTTCTCTTTGGGGAGGTGCCTCCCGTTGAGGACCACAGGCTCTGCTAGCGCGCAGGCTCAGGAGACTGGGCAGCTCCGCAGCATGTGGGGTCAAACCCGTGTCTCCTGCGTCGGCAGGCGGGCTCCCCGCCCCTGAGCCACCCGGGGAGCCCCACGTTAGACTTCTTGAAAGGCGGTGTGTCTATATTTATACTTCATGGGAAATTTGAGGGGATTTTCAAGAGCATTCGATCATACTTGATAGTCTCCACATGCACAGAATCTAGTTCCCATATAGGACTGCCCTTGATCACACGTTATACTCTGATCGCTACTCCACACTGTCCACCAGGCTCTATGCCACACACTCTTGGTCAGGAGTGCCTCATTCAGATTTATCACATTAGAAAGAACATCCAAATCAACCTGGGTTTGCTGCAATAAGTTCTTGTTTGTTAGTGATTCTTTCTTTAAACAACGTCAGTCACATAAAAGAATATGCCTATTTGAGGTGGCCTTGGTGGTGAGAGTTTGTTGTTTTAAGTGCTGATTTATTATATTTAATGGGTTTTTTTGTTCTTTTCAGGGAAAGCCTACCATTTCTGACTTATCCTAAGTGTTCTGACAACAAAAGGCAACCTTGAGAAGAACTGTAATGTATGGTTCTACACAAAATCCACAAACATGGGGCCATCAGCCTTTCCATGAATAACACAAACCTGGTCGAGAAAGGGACTCTGCTTCCCATTTGCATTTAACCAACGTTCTATTAATGTTTTTTCTAAACTCAGTGTTATGTGAACCCTAGAAGTTCAAAGAGTCACCAAAGAATAGTAAAAGCAATAGTCACAATAACATTCACACCCAGGCATTGCCTCGACTGTAACTGCTTTCCATGTTGTCGTTAAAAAAAAGAAACCAGCAGCCTAAAATGGAGCCACCTGAGCTAAGCCCATGTCACCAAACCAAGACATAATACCTAAACTAACTGTGTTTTCAAACTTCCCCAGGACTGGAATCTTAACCAGTCAGTCTGGAATTTCCTGGTCAGCACCAGGGAGGTAACTGGCCAATAAATATTTTTGTCTCCCAAAGGAAGGTGCCTTGCTCAAACAGTTCTTTTTTGTTTACGACTTCCTTGTCCCATCCCCTCTCTGGCTTTAACAACATTTCCCTTTCTGGAGTTCCCTGGAGCTCCTTCCTACTTGCTGGATGGGAGGCTGCCTGGTTCATGAATCAACTAATAAAGCCAACTAGATCTTCAAACTTACTAGGCTGGATTCTTTTAATAGATAGGGTCAGTGTCAGGATCCAAAGTGAACAAACTTCTGATGGCATTTCAGGACAAGACAGGTTTGGAACCTGTGGAGCCCTTTTTACGGGTTGCTGTCTTTCTTGCTATTTTTAAGGACCAGGAGTAAGTTTCTGTAAATACCAAGCTCCTTTCTCTCTGCATCAAGCTCCACATCTGACTGGCTTTCCTTTACAGAGCAAGACACCTTGAGCTGATGGACACTTCTGCCTGGAACTCAAATCCCTCGCTTTATTATGGATTGTAATTCCCAGGCTTTTGAGCAGAACCCTCAACCCTTAACTCTTTCCCAAGATCCACTTAGGAACTGTTTGTGCTAATGTGCAGTTCCCTATGTATGTGGGGCCCCCAGTCCACCGCCCGTACCTATTGAGATCTGCTGGTTTAATCCTTTCCCCAGTGCAAGGTCCCACACTGGGGCATTGGTGTGGTACACACGGGGCCTCTTCTTGGCTGGAACTCAGTTACCTTAAGGTATCTTTTTTTTGGGGGGGGGGGGGTCTTATTTTACGTAGATAAAGGCTAAATGCTAATAATATCCCAGAATTCAAAATAGCCTCAACATTTATGGTTAAGGATTTAAGATCTGTTAGAGCAACTACCACCTAACTCAAAAGACTCCCCGAATTAGGATAAGCTGGTCACAAAATGGGATATTGACACTCAGTCACCTGCTAACCTTAAGAAAATTTCCACACACAGAGGTAGACTGTAAAACCCTACGTAATCCCCAATGCTATGACACACCCCTCTTAGGTATCAGTTTGATTCCAAGAGATCCAAAGGCTTAGCTAAAATAATAAAATAATGGAATCATTAAAATCCAGAGTTAAGCAAACCCTTCTGACATACCTGCTGATTTTATGTCTAACTATAATCCTGGAAATCTACAAAAGTCGCAAAAATCTTACTAAAAACAACCTAGAATTATTATGGCCATTATGGGGAACCTTGCAATTAGACAAGATCATTCACTTGAGACACACACTTAAGAGCACCCCAATTAAATTACAAACAGAAGGGGATACAAATTTTAATTGGTATGTAGAAGCTTCCAAAGGCTTCAAAATGCCAAAAAGAACTTTAAAGTTTCATTATAAAAAACTAATAAAAAATTAAAGACACAAGAGGTATCTAAAACAAAAGACTGTAAGACAGACACAACTCCTACTGCCCCCTATCTACCTTTATCTAGTACTCACTCTAGTAGTCCTCTGTTTGAACTGTCTTTCTACTCTGAAGAGACTACAGGGCCATAAACAAAAGTCTATGAGGTTAATGGCCTTACAGGTACCCCCATATAGCTCTGAAAGAAGGACCCTGTAAAGACCCCTCTCAGAGATGATGAGACTGAGGATTTTCTGGTAAACTGCTACACCATTCCCTTAAACAACCAAGGGGAAGCTAAAATCAAAAATTAACTTTAAAATCTTGACAAATTCTGGTAAACATCAGAGATACATTCTTTCCACTTAAACCCCACTTAGAACCTGCAGACAGGATTTTGGAAATAAACTGGCAGAAGTTAGCTAAGGGTAAGAATTATTATAATTCTTCTGGATCTCTGTCTGTAGTACTCAATAAAGAGAAAAATATGTTTTTCATCCCATTACAGGATGCCTCTTAAGTCCAAAGGGTTGTTCAACACTGTCTGTCAGAAATATCTACTGTTTATTCAAGCTGAAAACTGTTAAGATTTTATTTTTAAAATTTTAAGCAGTTCTGTGGTCAAAAGTTGGCCAAATTGGAAGCTGATATACAGAGCCTGGTAAGAACTTTCTAAGGCTTTCTCCCCTGAACTAAAATAATGTACCCAGCAGCAAAGAAAAACCTTCTAAAGCCCTGGAAAGGACTTATGGGTGGATCAACCTATGATGTCATTTAAGTAACCACCCAATTCCTTGAGTAATTGAGAGCAACTGTCCTTATCCTACAAATCTTTGCAAGACTAGAAATGCAGCTCAAGGCAGTCCAAAATTCACCTATTCCTTTTTCTAGTCCCATAACCTCCCTTATTTACTTAAAAGTCTTATAACTTGCATTTTTTTCTTATGTCTTTGGGACATAAATATTAACGTACAAACTTCAGAGATGTAATTCTTATCAGTAAAAAAAAAATACAGGAGAGGGGAGCTGGGGGTAGGTCATTTGGAGCTTGAGCAACTGAGAAACCTTAACGTAGAGAAGCTATGCGGCCCCTGTCCGCGTGTCTATACGTTCACACGCGCCTGTCCCTGTGTTACAGAGATTTTCTGCCCCTGGATTGTACAGCCAAAGTGAATTTATAGAAGAGCTCTATTTAACTGGCTGACAAAAATTAAACACTTCATGTATTCATAAAATTCTTTAAAAAATAAGAAAAATTAACCCCAATGCTTTTGAGGTTCACATGATCTGAGATAACACTGAGCAAATAAACTTGTTTTAAGTTTGTTGATTTAATTGAAATAGACACGTCTTTAAAGTTACTGATATTAAAAATAATGAAAGTATACACCTTTCATTCAACTCAGGCTCACTAAAGATCAAATAAGTTCATGTTATCTCTTACAAATTTTGTCAGCAAGAAAAATGGCTTAGAATGAACACTGACATTGTCTAATGTCTCATGAAGCTTTTGTGGGCAGTCTAAGCATAATTGTTAAAAACAAGTAAATGAAACAGATGCAAGGAGGATAAAAAGTTTTTAGGTGAACCATCTAATAGTGTCTCCAAATCTTCATAGTGACCTGAAATGCCATTGAGTTAAATGATAGTCATTAAATATCTAGATCATTTCCAAGCAAGGTAGAGCACTGAAATATTAATTACTGAACACAAGTTCATTTAATTTTTGTTTTCCTTTATAGAGAAACTAAAGGCATTTTGTTCTCTTAATAAGCTTGTTTTTGCCACACTGAGAAACTATAACAAAACACATTTCTAGAAATTTTAAAAATATTTATGAATCTGCCAATCCACAGAAGGCTAATGTGAAAGGTAGTTCATAATTGCTTACTTCCCAGTTTTCACTAGAAACAAGTTTAAAAACAAGATTTCTAAGGGTTAAAAATTCTCATATTGATAATTAAAACTACTAGAAATAATAAGGAAAAGGAATTTTAAGTGTTATCAGGACTGGCTAAGATGGGAATGAGTCTGATTAAGTGAGTTTTAATATCAAAAGTAAGCTGGTATAAAATTAGAATTTGACTTTTTCCCTGTTGAAAGGGACAAAGCTTTCTTAGACTATTGATCTGCTTTCAACAATCAGAGATTATAAAACAATCTTTTGAACAATCTGCCGGGGAGGAGGTGGGGGACACAAAGATCTTGTGCTTTGTCAAAATAAGCACCTATGTTCCTGTTGTCTACATCAGACCTTTGACTTCTTAAACCTCGTCCTCTCAATATTAAAAGAGCTAATTTTCGCTCAGAACTATGCAGTCTATATTTGCCTGTAAAGTCTTTGTCACTTTGGTTAAATACATAAGTACTGTTTCGCAGTGTCCTATGACCCTATGTGACCAAGTATTTTTAAACCTTTTAATATTTTTGACAAACTTCCCCCAAATCAAATTCTAAAAGAAGTCTTTCTGACCTCAAACTAACTTTGGGATTTTTTTAGAGGGCCCCAGGCATATTACAAAAGATTTTGTTTGCTCTTCTCATAAAAAGATAGATGTTAAATTAATTAGACTTGATGTTAAATTACATGTGAAGAAGCCCTGAGAAATAAAAATACTAAGCTTTATGTTGTATTTATATAGGATATAAGTACTTTTAAAACTATATGAAGTTCCTAGAAATCTGATATATGTTAGTATCTGTGATGTTGTGATACAACATTATAATACACATAGTGATGTTTTATTTATAATAGTAATACAATAATAACTCTGATAATGTTACCAGTCATANCTAAAGATCAAATAAGTTCATGTTATCTCTTACAAATTTTGTCAGCAAGAAAAATGGCTTAGAATGAACACTGACATTGTCTAATGTCTCATGAAGCTTTTGTGGGCAGTCTAAGCATAATTGTTAAAAACAAGTAAATGAAACAGATGCAAGGAGGATAAAAAGTTTTTAGGTGAACCATCTAATAGTGTCTCCAAATCTTCATAGTGACCTGAAATGCCATTGAGTTAAATGATAGTCATTAAATATCTAGATCATTTCCAAGCAAGGTAGAGCACTGAAATATTAATTACTGAACACAAGTTCATTTAATTTTTGTTTTCCTTTATAGAGAAACTAAAGGCATTTTGTTCTCTTAATAAGCTTGTTTTTGCCACACTGAGAAACTATAACAAAACACATTTCTAGAAATTTTAAAAATATTTATGAATCTGCCAATCCACAGAAGGCTAATGTGAAAGGTAGTTCATAATTGCTTACTTCCCAGTTTTCACTAGAAACAAGTTTAAAAACAAGATTTCTAAGGGTTAAAAATTCTCATATTGATAATTAAAACTACTAGAAATAATAAGGAAAAGGAATTTTAAGTGTTATCAGGACTGGCTAAGATGGGAATGAGTCTGATTAAGTGAGTTTTAATATCAAAAGTAAGCTGGTATAAAATTAGAATTTGACTTTTTCCCTGTTGAAAGGGACAAAGCTTTCTTAGACTATTGATCTGCTTTCAACAATCAGAGATTATAAAACAATCTTTTGAACAATCTGCCGGGGAGGAGGTGGGGGACACAAAGATCTTGTGCTTTGTCAAAATAAGCACCTATGTTCCTGTTGTCTACATCAGACCTTTGACTTCTTAAACCTCGTCCTCTCAATATTAAAAGAGCTAATTTTCGCTCAGAACTATGCAGTCTATATTTGCCTGTAAAGTCTTTGTCACTTTGGTTAAATACATAAGTACTGTTTCGCAGTGTCCTATGACCCTATGTGACCAAGTATTTTTAAACCTTTTAATATTTTTGACAAACTTCCCCCAAATCAAATTCTAAAAGAAGTCTTTCTGACCTCAAACTAACTTTGGGATTTTTTTAGAGGGCCCCAGGCATATTACAAAAGATTTTGTTTGCTCTTCTCATAAAAAGATAGATGTTAAATTAATTAGACTTGATGTTAAATTACATGTGAAGAAGCCCTGAGAAATAAAAATACTAAGCTTTATGTTGTATTTATATAGGATATAAGTACTTTTAAAACTATATGAAGTTCCTAGAAATCTGATATATGTTAGTATCTGTGATGTTGTGATACAACATTATAATACACATAGTGATGTTTTATTTATAATAGTAATACAATAATAACTCTGATAATGTTACCAGTCATAATTCTAGTTACTGTCTTAGAGTGCTATGTACCATAGAAATAACCAAATTTCCCTGTCAACTATGCTGTAATGAACTCTAATCAGATCTTTAACCGTGGCATTTTAAGTTTTTTAACATTTACAGACAGTTACTGCTTTACTCTGAGGTTTTTCCTAAAGCGTTCCTAAAAAGTGTTCTTTCTTCAGAGAAATTTCTGAAAAGCATTCTGACAGGTACTCTAGGATACAAGTTTTATGGTAGCTTTCAGATCATAATACCAAATAGGTAAGAATTTATAGAACTCTAAGGAAAAACCAGATTCATAAAACTGCTAACAAAAGATGAAGATCAAAAACCAACTGCATAGGACTGAATGAACTGATAAAGATGTGTATAATTTTTTATGATTTTTTTGTTTAAAACACTGCTGGCTCTTTTGTGTTTTGTTTTTCCAGGCTTAAGAAAATCCTCTTTTCTCTTAAAAGCTTTCAGCAATTTGGTAATAAACATTTGTGAACTAAAGTGAAACACTTATTTTTTCTCCTTATTTGATCTCACCAAAATTCAGAAACTCTTGGGTATTATTTCCATTGTAATAAATTTCATTATTTGCATAAGTTCAATAAGAATCTATTCTTATTATACCAGAACACAATTGGAAATACTGGCTGTATCACAAAGGCTTTAAACAGAATGTCATATTTGGGAGAAATGTGTATAGACCAGACAACTTGGAAAAACTGGCTTAGTGCCTTCCTTAACACGTTTACCATCAGCCTTACCAGATGCGTATGGAAGGTTACACTTCCTGGCAGGCCCAGCAACCTCGAAGAGAGGAGTTCGCTCAGACTGCGGGTTCTGCAAGGCAAATCTAGTCATGATTCTTGGACTGGCTTCCTAGTTGCAAAGGATTTTAAGAGTTCAGTCTGAGATCCCTTATGACAATTTCCACCAAAGCAGTCTTAAGAAGAACTTACACAATCAATCAGTATTCTTGCTGCATTTGTGTAAATAATCAGGCCAGTCTAATGCAAACTAATTAGTTTCACTGTAATTATCCTTAAAAAAGAGAAGTGGAGATTACTGTATGGAGAAAAATTATACCTGGACTTTTGTCTATTTTAGAGCCTAACCCCATCAACTGTTCTTGAGGTTTTGTGATACATCAAGCAACTGAACTAGATCCTAAATTCTTCTAGTTTCCTCAAATATCTGGCTACAACTCTCCAAACTAACATTTCTAATTTTCTCTGACCCTTCTAATTTAAAATTACCGAAAACAAGGACTGCCCCTGAATCTCCTTGGAAGGGACTAGCTATAAAAGCAGCTCCTCTTCCCTGCCCACATGGCAGTCAGGCTCCAGGCACTTGAGCCATGGATATGTGTCTCACAGCTGAAGATGGCTCCACCTGACATCTGGTCCTGGACAGGCACAAGGGACCTCTGAATCAAACGGTCAAGGGAGAGCAGTAGCTGACCTCAGGGTAGATTGCTTCTGCCCATGATGTCAGATCAAGACAAAACATGAAATCCTTTATTCTTCTCTTTCTTTCCTTTACTCTGGAATTGGAAAGACATTTACATATCAGCCCAGTCCTAAGTAGGGTAACATCTCAGCCTGCTGGGCTTGTCTCTAAAGACTCTGATCTACCCAGCACTAGAGGTCTCCTGGTCCTCCCTGTGACTAATTTCTCTTCTATCCCAATGCCAGTGGGAACTATGATCAACACCACCCCCTCAACCTAGAAGTCTCTTACCAACTTCAACTCTTGTGGTCAGAATACCAAATAGTGTTTTTATCTTTCTTCAATTATAATACTTACCCAGTTAGAAACAATCGCCTGCATAATTTTACATCATTGCACCCCCACATTCCCATGATTATCTAGATGAATCTGCCCCCACTCACTAGGAGACCTCACCAGCAGCACCCATCTTTGCAAGGTGGGTGCCTCTTTCTTTCAGACTAAAAGATTTTCTTTCTGTATGCACTGCAATCCTAATTGACTCCTGGCTTGAACACTAAAAACAGCAATCCCTGTGAATGATCCATTAGCAGCATCCCTTGAACAGGAATGGTTCGTGCCCCGACAGGGTTGGTCTTTGTTTGTGGTGGTTATAGTTCTCCTTGGGCCCATGAATGCCGAGATGGCTGGCATACAAACCACATGATGCCTCTTAAGTTATCTAACAGTACCCCTAACTTTCCACGAATGAACGAGTCCCCTCATTGGTTCACTCCCATAGATTTACATCAGAAAGTAAGACAAGACCTACCAGGAGGTGTTCATGACTCAGAATTCACTTCCTTTGGCAATGCCATGCCTTCCTGGTGAGGAGCAAATGTAACTGAGAATGTGACTTTAAAATCCTCCTTAGTTCTTGAAGATATTCAAGAATCTGCTGCTAAAACAACAGTTGTCCCCAAAAAACTCGGACTCTTCAGCCAGAATTGTTCCTCAAAATAGAATAGCGCTTAATTATCTTTTAGCTGAGCAGGGAGGTGCTGTGGCCAACACAAACTGCTATGCCTAGATTAACACTTCAGGGGAAGCTGAAACAATTATGTAAGATCACTGAGCAAGCCACTTGGTTAAAAAGGTGACTCCTTCAGGAAAGTTGTTCTTTGCTTTATTTGGTCTTGATTAATTTGGATCCTGGGGACCATGGTTCCAATATTCACTCCAAATACTGCGAATTATCCTGCTTTTGATTATTATAATCATAATAATCTCCCTGGTACATTATATTGAACCTTAAACTTTTATCACATTTCTCAGTTAAGCTAAGGGTTTGATCAAAGGGGGAGAATTGTTTAAAAAAAAAGAAAAGCAAACAACATGTCTAGAATGGAGTCACTTGTGCTAAACCCATACCATCAAACCAAGACTTAATACCAAATCTAACTGTAATTTCAACTTTCCCAAGGATTGGAATCTTAACCAATAGACCTGGAATTTCCCAGTTAGGACCAGTGAGATAATATGCATAAAAAGCCCTTTAGGGAGTTCCCTGGCGGTTCCATGGCTAAGAATCTGCCTTCCAATGCAGGGGACATGAGTTCAATCCCTGGTCGGGAAACTAAGATCCCCACACGCCAGGGGGCAACTAAGCCTATGCACCACAACCAAGAACCAGCAGAGCCAAAAAATAAAAATAAAAAAACAACCTTTTGACCCCAAAGGAAAGAGACCTCACTCAAAATAACCCTTATTTTTATTTTAAAGGTGAGAATCCAAAAGATAAATCATTCAATTCCTTCAAAAGAATATTACCTGAACAGTCTCTTTCTGACAATAAACTCCCTGGTGGCTCAGACAGTAAAACGTCTGCCTACAATGTGGGAGACCCGGGTTCAATCCCTGGGTCGGGAAGATCTCCTGGAGAAGGAAATGGCACCCCACTCCAGTATTCTTGCCTGGAAAATCCCATGGACAGAGAAGCCTGGTGGGCTACAGTCCATGGGGTCACAAAGAGTTGGACACGACTGAGTGACTTCACTTCCAAGTAAGAAAATAAGTAAATAAACAGCCCCCTAAATGTCCCAGATGATGACAACCCCCTAAGGATTACGTTCTAACTAAATGACTCCTAAAAGACGAAGATGAAAAGATTAAGAGAAGCTATAGCTACACTGAAGGAAATGGGAATAAAGAATCAAAACCAAGGAGTTAAAACTTTCTCTTAAAAGATGGAATAAAAATAAGATAGGAGAAAATTTGGAAATCAAACTCCACATAAACTTAAGAGTTTTTTATCTGCCACACAGATAAATACAGAAAGTCCCTCAAGCCATACAAAAGCTTGTACTCATTTTTTCACCGCCTATAGGAGACATCTTAAAAGAAGCAGCAAATCTATGGAAGACTCAGTTCAACAACTGGTTTCTTGATGTCATGATGTGGAATCACATTTTTTTCCCTTAGATGATATAAAATGATAAACAGAAATGTTGACTATACTCTGTAAATTCTTCTCAATTCTAGAAGCTTCACAGACCCTTTCAACGCATCCCACTGGTGGCTCAGGTGGCAAAGAATCTGCATGCAATACAGGAGAGCCCGGTTCTATCCCTGAGTCAGGAAGATCCCAGGGAGAGGGAATGGCAACCCACTCCAGTATTCTTGCCTAGAGAATCCCACGGACAGAGGTGCCTGGAGGGCTGCAGTCCTTGCTATCACAGAGTCGGACATGACACACTTCCACTTTCACCTTAAAAATTAAACTGACTTAGTGCATACTAGAATTAGAACAGACGCTATCCCATCTTTCTTCAGACTGATCTAAGGTAAAGATATACATATCACCATGTTTAAACAGTTCAAACAAAGTATGTGTAAAGCAATACTCCCAGAATATATATCACATGTGAGCTCATTTCCAGATAACAATGAAAATCCTCCTAGCAACTGGCTTTCTTTAAGTAAGTCATCAAAGTGAAAAAGTTCTCCATATCACTTATTCCTGCCCTTCCTACCCCTTTCAGAAGGAAAGATAGCTACTAGTTACTAACCATATATTACGTTCCAGAAAATCATCTCAATGTTTATAGCCATTTCAGTGTTATCACTGAATATTACATATAGAAGACTATCAATAAAATTTTGTTAAACGAATGGAAAAGTAAGTGAATGATTTTGCACCAATAGTACACAGTCTGATAACAATACCTTCCCCCCTAGAGACGATCAAATTATAACTTAGTGCCTTTCATAACAGTCACATAAATGCATTTCTGAAATGCATATAATTATTGTCTTTATCATCTGTGTATATAAAAGGAATATAAAGAATACAGCATAGAAGGGCCATGGCTGAACTAAAGAGAGAATCTATATTTGGTCTAATTTTACATTATAACTATCAGTGAGGAAAATGCAACACAGATATTGTAAGTAATTATAAATCACTGTGAAGTCTATGAACTCTCTATTGTTTGACAATTTTGGAAAATGTGTTTCTTAACAGTTTATACAAGTATGATATGTCTGCACAGTGATCTGGTTATTTTTTATTTTTCAAATAAACACACTTTGAGACCACAAACAGAAACATAGCATAATCTTCTGAGAAAAAGCAGAGTTACAGTTTTAATACTCCCTAAAAGGGAATAAATAGGCTGAACTTCCACGCAATTTATTAACAGCTCAATGTTTAAGATACAGCTGAAGCTCTAAACTATATAAAAAGTACGTAACTCAAATAATAACAAAATAATGATTAACTCCTTGCCCAAGTGCCTAACACCCTGCCAGAATTAAAATAGTAGTAGTAGTGTTTCCACCTAGAGTATTTTAGTTTTGTTTGGTTTATTTTAAAGTACTCATAGATATCTACAATTCTTCCAATCAGAATCAAGGTTTTTTCCTTTTTCCCCCCCAATAATCGCAGGGATTAAACCAACCCTCTCATTTTAATGTTTTTAAATTGTGTTGCTAAAGATATAAAAATGTGGTGATACTGATGACAGAGACCATCTAATAAAATTAAAAAACCCTTCGAGAATCCTCATCTATCGCCCTGTTTTTGCTGTAGAGCAGCTGTGCCTCAGATTCACATGAATGAAAATATTTAGATGAGAAACCACCCACTTAGTTTATTTTCCATATGACTTTCCTGTAATTATTTTGTAAACTGTTCACACAACAATACATAAAAACATCTGCAGAAACAGGTAATTAATGTGTCAAGCCAAACTAATGCATTTTTTATGGTGTCCATGCTTCGTCAACTGTAATTATAACTCTTTTTTAAGCAAATGATGATGTGTTTGTTGCAACGTGCAAGTGGTTATTTTAGATGCTCTGTTTACTCTTCATACAATCTGAATATAAAACTCCTCAGCTACTTCACCCCACATCGATGCTTTACCTAGCTTTTTGCAGAAGCAGGAAAGTGGCTCTCTTTTCCAAGCTATAATTTCCAGTAAACATTTTTGTCATTAAAACATGAAATTCTAAACATAAAAGTCATTACCAAAATAGCCAACAATTCAAGAAATAATATGCCCACAGATGATTCAACAGGACTTTTCTTCGTTCAGTTGTAACCACCTGAGAATGCAGCATTTCTGCCAATCGACTACAGTGTAAGCCTTCTGAACATCAGAGATTTAGAAGGTGCACTGTTTTCTGAATGTATAATATTCATTCCATCTAGACCACCAAATATACATTTCTTCAACACGAGACCAACAAATGAAGAATCAAATCCTGCCCAATATACTGCTTCATAATCAATTCATCCTGCTTGAGTTCTAACTATGTGAAAGATCATCTTAATTACCATTACTATTATTATACATTAGCAATATTGTTAATAATAATCCTTAAATGGACATTCTTCTAGGCCTAAGGTATGTGATCTGTTAAATTCTGTTTCCAGGGGAAACAAAATCTAAAATTAATGAAGAAGCACAACAATGTAAGATTTTTCTGGGGTTCCTTCTTTTCTTAAAAAAGGTAGTTTTGGGGATTTCCCTGGTGATCCAGCGTCTGGGAATCCACCTTCCGATGCAGCGAACACGGGTTCAATTCCTAACATGCCACCGAACAACTAAGCCCGTACAGCATAACCAGGGAACCTGCACTCTAGAGTCCGTGAGCTGCAACTACTGAAGTCCACACACCTAGAAACCATACTCTGCAACAAGAGAAGCCACCTCAGTGAGGTGCCCTGCAACAAAACAGTAGCTCCCACTTGTCGCAACTAGAGAAAGCCAACACACACCAATCAAGACCCAGAACAGCCATAAATAAACAAATAATTTTTTTAAATAAGAAAGGTAATTTCTAAAACCCACAGTATTAAAAAAAAAAAAAGAAAAAAAGGTGTGGTAATAAAGAACTCTTAGTACACAAGGTTTTTCTGCTTATTTTCACAATCAAAATTTTGAGAGATAATTTAAGAATTAGCCCTTCTGGGTCCAAACTTATATAACTCTTAATTCTAATAGAAATATATCTAAACCAAGTCATTCTGTTCTTCCCCTGACTATTAGCTACTGTTATATGCTGATAGGTGATATGACAGGTGATATGATACCGTGATTTGCTATAGGTGTCTTCTGGAACACAGTGTAGGTGTTTGTCTATCCCTACCTTGTTCTCAAAAAGAACATGAGGAATTAGAGTAAACCAAATGAGTTTCCCAGCTGCCAAGCATATGTTTTAAGCCGAATGCTAATTCTGGACAAATTAGTGAAAGTACTCAGTTGTGTCCAATTTTTTGTGACTCCCCTGGACTGTAGTCCGTGAAATTCTCCAGGCCAGAATACTGGAGAGGGTAGCCTTTCCTTTCTCCAGGGGATCTTCCCAACCCAGGGATCGAACCCAGGTCTCTCATATTGCAGGTGAGTTCTTTACCAGCTGAGCCACAAGGGAAGCCCAAGAATGCTGGAGTGGGTAACCCATCCCTTCTCCAAAAGATCTTCCTGGCCCAGGAATCGAATTGGGGTCTCCTGCATGGCAGGCAGATTCTTTACGAATAATTTAGGGTTGAGTCTAATTAGAACAGAGTCCTAGTTCCAAGGATGCTGGGATAGGAAACACAAGAGCAAGACCTGGAAAGGTACCAAGACAGAAGTATATTTGTTGAAGCTGGAAATCAAACTTAGGGTCAGATAAGCAGAAATTCTCAATACTGAGTTCTCACTATTTATGTAGCAACAAATATAAATGTAATAACGCATACAATTAATGTCATTTCAAATGGTTGCATTCTACACATTGTCAACCTTTCGGGATAAATAACACTAACGTCTGTGTGGAGTACTGACAGGACAGGCAGAGGTCACGTTAAACCTACCTGACACTTCCACAATCTACCTTAGTGCATACTGGCTATTTATTATACATACTTTAAGATTTCACTTAACTATCACCTCTTCCAGAAGCCTTTCCTATAAGCCTTCTCCTTCCCCTTGGTCAAGTGCCCACTTATATGTATCTACAGAAGCACTCTCATTCAAAAATATTTATAGGGAATTTTCTTTGGAAAAGCTACTATGCTAGAAGATACAGCAATGAATAAGAAAATTCCTTGCATTCAAGGACATCTACAAGTAAACAAAGAGACATTAATTCAACAAATAATTATATAAATAATTACTTCATTGTAAATATAAGCACTTGAAACAAAACATTGTACAATGACCACAAGGTTCAAGGAAACTGAGACCTGATGAACAAGGAGGTACCAACTGAGGAGACACAGGAAGGCACTCAAACACAGCCCAGGCCACATGAAGGTATTAACACAGAAAAGACCTTGCTGCCTGCCAGGAGGCAAAGAAGCCACTGTGGCTAAAGAAGGCGAAGTGAAGACTGGTTCAAGATGAGCCTGGAGAGGCAGGCAGAAGCCACAGCATTCACAGCCTTGGAGGCCATAATATCTGTGGATTTTGTCCTCAAAGTAATGAGTTTAATGCAAGACAGTGACATGATTAGACCATTTTTAAAAGATCAGTCAGGCTACTGGTAGAGAAAGAATAAATTAGAATCAGGCAAGAGCAGAGCAGGGGAAAAAAAATTATAAAGTTGTTAGAAAAGCAATGATGGAAGGTGGGACTTCCAGATTATTAGAGAGAGGAACTGGAGAAAACATCTTCCCAGACAAAACTCGTCAAAATTATCAAAAAATCACAACTCTGGAAACTGACTACAGAGAAACAGAAAATTAAGAAATACGTATGTAAGAAAAAGTACTGAACTACAACAGAGAAGCAAGGGTGTTTTAACACGCAGCTGCTCCCACCCATCCCTAGCCAAATGCTGATAAGGGATGTGGGGATCAACAGTCTTCCTGATGCTGGAGGGGACTAGTCTGACATCCACTGGAGAAAGCTCCAGGCTATTAAAATCAACAGCAAACAGTGACAACAGGCAAGAAAAAAATTTAACAGAGAAATCTGAGAAACTAGGTAAGTCAGTGTGCTTTGATAAGCTCCCACAGTTACAGGGATCTTGAAAGTTATACACACGCACAGAAGAGATCGCAGGGGTCACAACTACCCACTCACTCTCGATGAAAAGGAGACCCTGCAAAAATAGAAAGTAAAACCAGGGAAGACTTACAAACCACCTGAATTTTTAAAGCCCCAGCCTACACACAGTCTCAGCAAATGGCAGAAGCCTCACTGAGGCAGTTTAAGCATCATCTCTACATAATCACTGACTGACCACAAACAACAAACAACCCTAGGTAAATGGAAGGGAGGAGGCAGAATCTTAAGAATTGCTCTGTTATCTAAAATGTCAACTTTTCAACAAAAAAATATGAGACATGCAAAGAAACAAGAAAGGTATGGCAAAGAAGCAAGAAAGGTATGGCAAAGAAACCAGAAAGGTATGGCCCAGCATCAGAACAGAAAGCAGTCAGTAAAAACTCTCTCTGAAGGGCACGCGTGCATGCTAAATCACTTCAGTCGTGTTTGACTCCTTGTGACCCTAGGGACTGCAGCCGCCAGGCTCCCCTGGTCATGCTGTTCTCCGGGCAAGAATACTGGAGTGAGTAGCCCTGCCCTTCTCCAGGGGATCTTCCCGACCTGGGATGGAACCAACATCTCTTATGTCTAACCTGCACTGGCAGGCAGATTCTTTATCGCTATTGCCACTTGGGAAACCTATCTCTGAAGAGACTCATATCTAAGAACATCAACAAATATCATGGATACCACAAATATCAGCAAGGATAAACTTAGAGAGTCTCACACCCAAATACATAACAGCCAAACTGTCAAAAGCCAAAACAGAAAATCTTAAGAGAAGCAAAAGATAAACATTACTTATCACATACTAGGGGATCTCAGCAAAATTTAACAACTGACTTATTATCAGAAAAATGAAAACCAAAAGGCAGTGATACAGCATATTCAACATGCTGGAAAGGGGCATAAAAACCTGTCAAACAAGAATCCAACATCTAGGGAAACCATCTTTCAACAATAAAGACAAAACAGAGACCTCCCTGGTGGTCCGGTGGTTGGGAGTCCACCTTCCAGGGTGGGCCACGTGCATTCAATCCCTGGGCAGGGAATTAGGATCCCACGTGCCATGAAGCCCACAGGCTGCAGCTAGAGAAGCCACACACCGCAGCTGGAGAAGCCTGCACACTGCGGCTACTGAATCCAAGTGCTCTGGAGCCCTGCGCCCCGGCAGGAGAGGCCCACATCCTGCAACTAGAAAACCTGCTTCGTCCCACAACTGGACAAACTGTGTGTGCCGTGAGGACCCAGAGCAGCCAAAACTAAAACATAGAGACAAAATAAACATTTCTACAGAAACACTGAGAGAATTGGCTGCTAACAGACTTGCCTTGGGAAAAATTTTAGAAAAATAGCATAGGTATATTTCTTCTCATTTCTGCCCCAAAGGAGTTTCAAAGACAAGCAAATTTAATCAATAATTGTAAAACTGCACTGTAGGGCTTATATAAAGATAATACTAATGAAAATACTAGCAAAAGGAAGGGAAGGAAGCTATACTGAAGCGAAGTTTCTCTGTATCAGTAGAATTAAGGTAGTTTTACTCTGAAGAAGAAATGTTTTAAGTTAAAAGGCTTATTACTTTAATCTTCAGAAGAACCATTACGGGGGGAGGAAGGAGAGGGTGGGATGTATGCAGAGAGTAACATGGAAACTTCCATTGCCATATGTAAAATAAACAGCCAACGGGAATTTGCTGTGTGACTCAGGGAACTCAAACAAGGGCTCTGCAACAACCTAGAGGGGTGGGATGCGGAGCGAGATGGGGGAGGTTCAAGAACGAGGGACGCATGTATGCCTATGGCCGATTCATGTCGATGTTCGGCAGAAACCGACAAAACTCTGTAAAGCAGCTATCCCTCGATTAAATAATTAAAAAAAAAACCAATCATGGAAAATCAGTCAAATCAAAGTCAAAATGATATAGTCTAGAAAAAAAAAAAGATAGCCTAGATATAAGAGTCGGACATGACTGAGCGACTTCACTTTCCCTTTTCACTTTCATGCGTTGGAGAAGGAAATGGCAACCCACTCCAGTATTCTTGCCTGGAGAATCCCAGGGACAGGGAGCCTGGTGGGCTGCTGTCTATGGGGTCACACAGAGTCGGACACAACTGAAGCGACTTAGAAGCAGCAGCAGCAGAAATATATCTACTTGTCACAGAGGAGGCAGTAAAAACAAAAAGAAATGAGACATATAGGAAACAAATAGTAAGACAGCGGACATAAATCCGATGATATTATTAAATACATTAAATGAATATGGATTAAACATGCCAATCAGAAAGCAGAGATTATAAGACCAATTAGAAAAAAAATCTAACTACATTCCATCTACAGGAGACACACTTTTATTCAGACAAAGATAGGTTGAAAGAAAAAGAATGGAAAAACATATCATACAAAAATTAATCATGAGAGGTAGATAACTAGACTAACATCTACTGAAATAGCTTCTAAGAAAAAAAATTTACTAGAGACAAAAACGTTAAAGTTAAATTAATCTAGGTTTATTCATTGTAACTATTTTATACCAAGATTTTACTTTAATCGTGAACTTTTCACCCACAGCCAATAAAGCAGGTATGCTTTCATTAATCAGAGAATAACTTAATGACACCTCATATAGTTCAAAAATCAATTTAATTATAAGTTCCTATGACTAGTCCATAATGACTGATTATCAAAAATTACAGAGACTACTAAAATGTGGGAAATGTCCTACAAACATAAATATGACAGCCATGTTATAGAAAGTGTCATGAAACCTTCAAATAACATAATGTATCAAACATCCCCATTTCAAGTCCCTGTGTTAAAATGATTAAATAGTATGACCTGGCCATAAAGAAAGTCTCAACAATTTTCAAAAAGTTAAAATCATTCAGACAAAGTCCCCAGGACACCATGGAATTAAGCTAGAAGTCAGAAGCAGAAAGATAATCAGAAAACATCTCAGTTGCTAGGATGGTACACTTCATCTTCTCACCCAGAGACTGAGCCCAGGTCTCCTGCACTGCAGGCAGATTCTTTCCCATCTGAGCCACCAGGGAGGCCCTAAAAATATACTACTTAGAAGTGACTCACAAGTGCAGCAGGCAGAGTAATGGACCCCGAAGATGTCTGTGCCCTAACAAAGGAACCTGTGAATATACTACTTTACTTGGCTAAACAACTTTATAAAATGTGATTAAGGTTACAAATTTTGAGACTGGGAAATTTTCTGGATTATCAAGGTGGGCCCAACCAAATCACCTGGGTTCTTAAAATCAGGTAACATTTCCTTGCTAAGAATCAGCGTGAGATATAACTATGGAAAAATGACCAGGCAGATACAAAATTGCTGGTTTTCCAGGTAGAAGACATGCAGGTGGCCTCTAGAAGCTGGGAATACAGTCCTGCCCAAACTGATTTCAGCCTGTAAGATTCATGGCAGATTTCTAACCTACAGAAGCATAAAAGAATAAATTTGTGTTGTAAATCTGTAGTAATTTTACATAACAGAATCTAACTCTCTTTCTTGACAAAACCACCCAGAAAACTAGAAACAAATGGGAACTTCTTCAACACTATAAAAGACACCTATGAAACACCAATAACTAACATCATAGTCAATGGTTAATGACAAAGCTCTCCCCCTACGATCTGGAACGGGACAAGGATGCCTACTTTCCCAATGCTACAGAACACTATACTAGAAGTTCTAGCCAGAGCATTAGATAAGAAATAAAAGGCAACCAAACGGCAAAAGAATACATAAAACTACATTTATTCACAGATAAAATAATCCTATATAGAGAAATCCCAAGGAATTTACAAACACCTACCTAGAGCTAACAGATGAATTCAGCAAGTTGTCAGATACAAGATAAACACACAAAAATCAGTTGTGTTTTAACACACTAGAAATCAACAATCTGCCAAGAAAATTAATGAAACAATTCCATTTACAATAGCATTGAAAAATATAAATATCTAGGAACCTATTTAACCAAGGAGGCAAAAGACTCATATGCTGAAAATTATGAAATATTGCTGAAAGAAAGATCTAAATAAATAAGACATCTATGTTCACAGATTGAAAGACTTAATATTGTTAAGATGGCAATATTGCCCAAATTTATTTAGATTTAATTCAACGCCCAGTAAAACTTCAATAGCTTTTTTTTGGCGGAAATGGAAAACATGATTTCTACAATAATAAAAACAAACTTTGAAAATAAAATATATATATATATACACCTCAGTTTTTTAAGGTGATTTTCAAACCCATATAGTTATAAGGAGACCCCAGAGTAGAAACATCGACAATTGAAAAAATTCTCAAAGAAGACCATAAATCAAAAGAGCTAGGAGCCAACGTATTGGATGACTAGACAATCACGCCACTATTGCTTGCAAAAATAAAAGTTTGGGGATTTCCTTGGTGGTCCAGTGGCTAAGAACCCACTTTACAATGCAGGGGACGCAGGCTGAATCCCTGGTTAAGGACCTAACACTCCCACATACTGCAGAGAACTAAACCTGCGTGCCAAACTGCTGAAGCCCCCCCCACCTCCTGGAGCCTGCGCGCTGCAACTAAAGAAGCCGTGCACCGCAAGGAAAACTTCCGCAGGCCTCAACTAAGACTTGACGGAGCCAAATAAATAAATAAATATGCTTCTTAAAATACAGGTTTTTGTCTTGTTAGCCTTATAAATATGCTTTGTACTGAACTGGGCAATCCCTTAGAGAAAAAGTGGGCTGAATAATATTTTCGTAAGATCATCAGAGTTAACACCATAAACAGCCAAACAAAGTTTAAAGCTACATATTTTCACTTCTGGAATTCAGCAATAAGAAACCATGTGACTTGCTTCTCTTCATCAAATACAGACTTACTACTTCCTTTCTCATATATCCATCCATTCCAAAGTGAACAAAGTTATCCTTTGAGCGTTCTCATATTTGAGTAACTCATTCAAAGGTCAAATTGATGGTCAAAACTGTTTTATAAAGCATGTGAATATATATCATTATGACTGCACAGAGACTAGCCACATTCGTAAAGCCTACATATGTCCTAGAACCAACCCTGTAATTCTGAGCTAGTCCAAGTGACTGAAAGGAAACCTAGATATACATGTAGATTTATGACTTCTCCAGAAATTCTATTCCTCACTGTAGGAGGGGGAAGGAAAACAATCAAGACCTAGTAAGAAGAAAAAAAAAGACCCAGTAAGAGACCCAGAATGATGTGGTACCTCTACACTAGTTCGGCTTTTGAAATATGTCTGGACATCCCTGAGAGCCTAGCACACATAAACCCAGGGGATGGGTAAACCATGAAAAATGGTTTGGTACTGCTTATTATACCATTTACCAGGAGGAAAACTGCAGAAGACTGCTTGCATCTTTCAGCTCAGCAGTAGCATCACAAGCAGTCTCACATGTCAAAAATATCAGCAAGTTCGTCAAAAAAAAAAAAACCACCAACAACATCAAGAAACTCTTCATCAGTTCATTCACTCAGTCACGTCCAACTCTTTGCCACCCCATGGACTACAGCACACCAGGCCTCCCTGACTATTACCAACTCCCAGAGTTTACTCAAACTCATGTCCATTGAGTCAGTAATGCCTTCCAACCATCTCATCCTCTGTTGTCCCCTTCTCCTCCTGCCTTCAATCTTTCCCAGCATTAGGGTCTTTTCCAATGAGTCAGTTCTTCACATCAGGTGGCCAAAGTAATGGAGTTTCAGCTTCAGCATTAGTCCTTCCAATGAATACTCAGGGCTGATCTCCTTCAGAATGGACTGGTTGGATCTCCTTGTAGTCCAAGGGACTCTCAAGAGTCTTCTCCAGCACCACAGTTCAAAAGCATCAATTCTCTGGTGCTCAGCTTTCTTTACAGTCCAACTCTCACATCCATACATGACTACTGGAAAAACCATAGCTTTGCCTAGATTGACATTTGTTGGCAAAGTAATGTCTCTGCTTTTTAATATGCTATCATAGCTTTTCTTCCAAGGACTCTTTTCATAGTGATATTCATAATACATGCAGGAGACTTAAAAAGAAAAGAGAGAGGAGAGAAGAAGAGGGGAAGAGACAGGAGAAAAGGAATGGGAGAAAGTAAAGGAGGTCTCATTTTGAAAGGCCATCATTCAATTTCATATTTTTATAAGAAACCACTATATAGTCACTATCACAATACCTGGTACATACAAGTAGTAAAAGCTTGTTGAATGGCCAGCTGAATGAACAGATGGCTGAATGAGCAAAGAAATAAATGAGAAGAATGAAAAAGAAAAAAAAAACTCGAAGTTTAAAAATATTTGATTGTGAAAAAGATACATGTCTCCACTTTAAAAAGTTAATCTAATAGGAGAGATATGTGTGAGAAGTACCATGGCAGAGTGAAAAGAAGGCAAGATTTGAACTCAAAAGGACCTAGATTTAAATCCTGGATGAAACTTTTACTGGTGTGTGCTGCTAATATTTTATATAAGCCTTGGTTTTGACTGGTTCAGGATTGAGAAATGAGTACAACAGGGCTGTATACTGTCACCCTGTTTCTTTAACTTACACGCAGAGCACATCATGCGAAATGCTAGCTGGATGAGTTACAGGCTGGAATTGAGACTGCCGGGAGAAACATCAACAACCTCAGATATGCAGGTGATACCATTCTAATGGCTGAAAGAGAAGAGGAACTAAAGAGGGTCTTGATGCGGGTGAAGGAGGAGAGTGAAAAAGCTGACTTAAAACTCAATATTGAAAAAATTAATAAGATCATGGTATCCAGTCCCATCACTTCATGGCAAACAGAAGGGGAAAAGGTGGAAGCAGTAACAGAATTCCACTTGGGCTCTAAAATCACTGCAGATGGTGACTGCAGCCATGAAGTTAGAAGGCGACTGCTTCTTGGCAAGAAAAACCTATGACAAACCTAGACAGTCTGTTAAAAAGCAAAGACATCACTTTGCCGATAAAGGTCCGCATAGTCAAAGCTATGGCTTTTCCAGTAGTCACGTATGGATATGAGAGCTAGACAGTAAAGAAGGCAGAGTGCCGAACAATTGATGCTTTCAAACCACGGTGCTCGAGAAGACTCTTGAGAGTCCCTTGGAAAGCAGGGAGATTAAACCAGTCAATCTTGAAGGAAATCAACCCAGAATACCTTTCGGAAGGACTGACGCTGAAGCTGAAGCTCCAGTTCTTTGGCCACTCTATGCAAAAAGCTGACTCACTGGAAAAGACTCTGATGCTGGGAAAGACTGAAGGCAGAAAGAGAAAAGGGCAAGAGAGGATGAGATGGTTGGATGGCATCACCGATTCAATGGACATGAAATTGGGCAAGCTCTGGGAGATGACAGGGGACAGGGAAGCCTGGCGTCCTGCAGTCCAGGGGCCATGAAGAGTCAGACACGACTTGGCAACTGAATTAGTTTTCTCCATCTGTAAAATGGGGATTCCAGTATAACCACCTTACAAACACAATAGACCAGCAATGTTGGCACCTAGAACAAACTGAACAAAACCAGCTCTCAAACGAATTCTGTAATTCATAACGTAGCTCACAGATGGGTGTTACTAACAATGCTCGCCATCTGGTAGTTTCCTCTTTTAAATAATTACTCTTGCTAACTAGGTGCCAAGCTTCTAGAATCATTATAGTGAATGTGTGCACCCTCTAAATTTTGGTGTCCTTAGAAAAAGCCCAGTATGACTAGCCATAGCTCATAGTATACAGGTTTGCTCTGAGGATTAAAAATAACATTAAGAAAAACCCGTGGTACAGTGACAGACATGTAATCAATAATAAATTATTGTTTAAATATTTCATGAATACCTTTATGTCATCCATTTGCCACTCCACATTATCACAATTATTCCAATAAGCCCACACTAAGAATACAGATTAATCATATCACTCACTTGGAGAAAAACATACATAAGGCAGAAATGAAAGGTTACAGAGACAGAAATGAAAAATTCTGAAACATTCTCTTCAAAGAGTCAATTTGATTCCTTCAATCTTGACTTTTTGGGTTTTCTCTCTTAAATCCAGAAAAATCTGAGGACTTAGAAGAGTAGAGGGATCCTAATTTTAAGAGCCATTTTCAGACTAAGGAAATAACTATTGGATTCAAAAGGAGAGTTCAAAGTCGCCGCTCAGTGTATGCTTTTTCTCTGCTGGACGGCCAAAGAGGGCTGCTCCTATTGTTTTCTGCATGTAGTCTCAGCTGTGCAAACACCAGCTAAGTAAGAAAAACATCAAGCCATCTTTATAAGATCTACAAAAACCTAGACAAATTCCTTTAGAAAGCATAGTTAGTTAAGCGGACTAGTTAGTATGCAAAATAACAAAATTTGTCAACTCTTAAGAACCCCTGTATAAAGTACTCTTACTAAAAGTAATCTTACTAAGTAATCTTACTAAAAGATTACTTCTCTGGATTATCAGATATCCAGAAATAGTTATTTTATTTTAAAGCATGCCAATCCAATCCAAGGTCACAGGTAACAATTCTCCAGCAAGAGTTAAACTAAAATGACTCATAGGTATAACTAGTTATAATGATGTCTCAGTAACAGTTTTTCTCCAAGAAAACATCTCTTCTGCTCCTAATTGTTAAGTTAGTTCACAAGCTAGAGCCCCTAGTTTCCCCACAAATAAAAGAACAAAGTCTTTATATTCAACTTCAAACAACAGTAATAAGTTGAAAGCTTTTTCTCTAAAATCAGGAACAAAACAAGGATGCCCACTTTTGCCACTTTATTCAACACAGTACTGAAAGTCCTAGCCAGAGTAATCAGGCAAGGAAAAAAAAAGGGCAGTGGGGAAAGCATCCAAATCAAAACGAAGAAGTAAAACTGCCTCTTTTTACAGATGACATAATGTTAGATATAGAAAATCCTAAATTCCCCCCAAAACTGTTAAACATTCAGTAAAAGTGCAAGATACAAAATCAATACACAAAAATCAGTGTGTTTCTACACACTAGCAACAAAGTATCAGAAGATAAATTAGGAGAGCAACCCCACTTAAAACTGCATTAAAAAAAAAAAAAAAAAAAAAAAAAAAAAAAANAAATCAGGAACAAAACAAGGATGCCCACTTTTGCCACTTTATTCAACACAGTACTGGAAGTCCTAGCCAGAGTAATCAGGCAAGGAAAAAAAAAGGGCAGTGGGGAAAGCATCCAAATCAAAACGAAGAAGT
This sequence comes from Neotragus moschatus, assembly GCA_006410615.1. Taxonomy (NCBI): domain Eukaryota; kingdom Metazoa; phylum Chordata; class Mammalia; order Artiodactyla; family Bovidae; genus Neotragus; species Neotragus moschatus. The sequence goes on from SJYA01002249.1 coordinate 351,049, forward strand.
AAAACTGCCTCTTTTTACAGATGACATAATGTTAGATATAGAAAATCCTAAATTCCCCCCAAAACTGTTAAACATTCAGTAAAAGTGCAAGATACAAAATCAATACACAAAAATCAGTGTGTTTCTACACACTAGCAACAAAGTATCAGAAGATAAATTAGGAGAGCAACCCCACTTAAAACTGCATAAAAAAAAAAAAAAAAAAAAAAAAAAACCTAGGAATAAATTTAACTGGGGAGGCAAAACCTAAGTATACTAAAACTGACAAATAACTGATGAAAGAAACTGAAGACAACGATGAAAGATATTCCATGCTCATGAACTGGGAGAATAAATAAGTTAAAACGTCCATACTCCTCCACAGAGATTTAAAGCAATCTCTATCAAAATTTCAAAAAGCAGAAAAAAAAACTCTAAAATTTATACAGAACCTCAGAAGACCAAATAGGCAAAGTAATCTTAAGAAAGAAGAAAAAAGCTGGAGGTCTCACATTTCTTAATTTCAAACTATATTATAAAGCTATAGTAATCAAAATAGTTCGGTATTCACATTAAAAAGACACAACGTCAATGGAACCAAACAGAGAGCCCAGAAATAAAACCACACATGCATGGTGAACTAACTTCCAACAAAGGAGCTGAGAATATTCAACAGGAAAAGAATATGCACAATAAATGGTGCTGGGAAGCTGGGCAGCCACTTGCAACGGAGTAAAGCTGGACCCCTATCTCACACCACGCACAAAAATAAACTCAAAGTGGGTCACAAACTTGCATGTAAGACCTGAGATCATGAAATTCCTAGAAGAAAACATAGGGGTAAGTTCCACAACATGAGTCTTGGGAATAATTTTTTGGACTTGAAACTGAAAGGAAAGGCAACAAAACCAAAAATAAACAAGTGGAACTAGCTCAAACTAAAAAGCTTCTTCTGCAGAGCAAAGGAAACCATCAACAAAATCAAAACGGAAGCCAGAAGGGGAAGGATAGTTGGGTTTGGGATTGACGTGTGTACACTGCTTTATTTTAAATGGATAATTAACAAGGACCTACTGTGTAGCACATGGAACTCTGCTCAATGTTATTTATGTGGCAGCCTGGATGGGAGATGAGTTTGGGGGAGAATGGGTACATAAATATGAATGGCTGAGTCCTTTTGCTGATCACCTGAAACTATCACAACATTGTTAATCAGCTATACCCAACACAAAATAAAAAGCTTAAAGAATTTTTTTAAAAAATCAAAAGGCAAGCCCAAGACCAGACAACTTCATAGGAGAACTCTTTCAAACACTTAGAGAAGAGCTAATGCCTATCCTTCTAAAACTCTTCCAAAAATTTGCAGAGGAACACTTCCAAACACATTCTACAAGGCCGCCACCACCCTGATACCAAAACCAAACAAAGACAACACAAAAACACAAAACTACAGGCAAATATCACTGATGAACATAGATGCAAAAATCGTCAACAAAATTTTAGCAAACAGCATTCAGCAACACATCAAAAAGCTCATACACCATGATCAAGTTGGGTTTATTCCAGGGATGCAAAGATTCTTCAATACATGCAAACCAATCAATGTGATACACCATATCAACAAATTGAAAGATAAAAACCATATGATAATCTCAATAGATGCAGAGAAAGCCTTTGACAAAATTCAGCACCCACTTATGATTAAAACTCTACAAAAAATGGGCACAGAGGGAACCTATCTCAACATAGTAAAGGCCATATATGATAAGCCTACAACAAACATTATTCTCAATGGTGAAAAACTGAAAGTACTCCCCCAAAAATCAGGAACAAGACAAGGGTCACCACTTTTACCACTATTATTCAACACAGTTTTGGCAGTCCAAGTTACAGCAATCAGAGAAGAAAAAGAAATAAAAGGAATCCAGATTGGGAAAGACGTAAAGCTCTCACTGTACGCAGATGACATGATACCGTACATAGAAAATCCTAAAGATACTAACAGAAAATTACTAGAAATAATCAGTGAATATAGCAAAGTCGTAGGATACAAAATCAATACACAGAAATCACTTGCATTTCTATACACTAAAAGTGAAAAATCAGAAAGAGAAATTAAGGAATAAATCCCATTCACCACTGCAACAAAAAGAATACAATATCTAGGAACAGACTTACCTAAGGAGACAAAAGAACTGTACACAGAAAATTATAAGACACTGATGAAAGAAATCAAAGATGACATAAACAGATAGAGAGATATTCCATGTTCCTGGGTAGGAAGAATCAATATTGTGAAAATGACTATACTACAAATGGAGTCTACAGATTCAACACAATCTCTATCAAATTACCAAAGGCATTTTTCACAGAACTAAAACAAAAAATTTCACAATTAATATGGAAACACAAAAGACCCTAAAGAGCCAAAGCAGTCTTGAAAAAGAAGAATGGAGCTGGAGGAATCAATCTTNACTACAAATGGAGTCTACAGATTCAACACAATCTCTATCAAATTACCAAAGGCATTTTTCACAGAACTAAAACAAAAAATTCCACAATTAATATGGAAACACAAAAGACTCTAAAGAGCCAAAGCAGTCTTGAAAAAGAAGAATGGAGCTGGAGGAATCAATCTTCCTGACTTCAGTTCAGTTCAGCTCAGTCGCACAGTCGTGTCCGACTCTTCCACCCCATGAATCGCAGCATGCCAGGCCTCCCTGTTCATCACCATCTCCCGGAGTTCACTCAGACTCATGCCCATCGAATCAGTGATGCCACCCAGCCATCTCATCCTCGGTCGTCCCTTTCTCCTCCTGCCCCCAATCCCTCCAAGCACCAGAGTCTTTTGCAATGAGTCAACTCTTCACATCAGGTGGCNATTCCATAGTTCATCAGGCACTCTTTCTATCAGATCTAGACCCTTAAATCTATTTCTCACTTCCACTGTCCTGACTTCAGACTATACCACAAAGCTACAGTCATCACGACAGTATGGTACTGGCACAAAAACAGAAATATAGAACAATGGAACAAGATAAAAAAGCCTAGAAATAAACCCATGCACCTATGGGTACCTTATTTTTGACAAAGGAGGTAAGAATATACAATGGGGTAAAGGCAGCCTCTTCAATAAATGATGATGGCAAAACTGGACAGCCACACGTAAAGAATGAAATTAGAACACTTCCTAACACCATACACAAAGATAAACTCAAAATGGATTAAAGACCTAAATGTAAGACCAGAAACTATAAAACTAGAGGAAAACACAGGTAGAACACTTGATGACATAAATCAAAGCAAGATCTTCTACTACCCACCTCTTAAAGTGAGGAAAATAAAAACAAAAGTAAACAAGTGGGACCTGATTAAACTTAAAAGCTTTTGCACAGCAAAGGAAACTATAAGCAAGGTGAAAAGACAATCCTCAGAATGGGAGAAAATAATAGCAAATGAAACAACGGACAAAGGACTAATTTCCAAAATAAACAAGGCTCATAGAACTCAATACCAGAAAAACAAACAACCCAATCCAAAAGTAGGGAAAAGACCTATACAGACATTTTTCCAAAGAAGACATACAGATGGCTAACAAACACATGAAAAGATGCTCAACATCGCTCATTATTAGAGAAACGCAAATCAAAACTACAGTGAGATATCACCTCACACAGGTCAGAATGGCCGTCATCAAAAAGTCTACAAACAATAAATGCTGGAGAGGGTGTGGAGAAAAAGGAACCCTCTTGCATTGTTGGTGGGAATGTAAATTGATACAGCCACTATGAAAGATAGTATGGCAATTCCTTAGAAAACTAAGAATAAAACCACCATATGACCCAGTAATCCTACTCCTAGACATCTATCCTGAGGAAACCAAAACTGAAAAAGATACATGTATCCCATTGTTCACTGCAGCACCACTTACAGTAGCTAGAACACGGAAGCAATCTAGATATCTATCGACAGATGAATGGATAAGGAAGTTGCGGCACACATACACAACGGAATATTACTCGGCCATAAAAAGGAATACATTTGAGTCAGTTCTAAGGAGGTGGATGAACCTAGAGCCTATTATACAGAGTGAAGTAAGTCAGAAAGATAAATATCGTATACTAACGCATGTACACAGAACCTAGAAAAATGGTACTGAAGAATTTATTTGCAGGCAGAAATGGAGAAACAGACAGAGAGAACAGACTTATGGCCGTGAGGAGAGGGTAAGATGTATGTGAGAGTAACATGGAAACTTACATTACCATATGTAAAATAAATAGCCAACAGGAATTTGCTATATGTCTCAGGAAACTCAAACAGGGGCTCTATTATCAACCTAGAGAGGTAGGATGGGGAGGGAGATGGGAAGCAGGTTTACAAGGGAGGGAATATATGGAAAAGACTGATGCTGGGAGGGATTGGGGCAGGAGAAGAAGGGGACGACAGAGGATAAGATGGCTGGATGGCAACACTGACTGGATAGACGTGAGTCTGAGTGAACTCCGGGAGTTGGCGATGGACAGGGAGGCCTGGCGTGCTGTAATTCATGGGGTCACAAAGAGTCGGACATGACTGAGCGACTAAACTGAATTGAATCATCAGAAAGACAATAAATAACAAATATTGACAGGGATGTGAAAAAAAGGGACCCTCATACACTTATGTAAATTGGTACAGCCCCTACGGAAAGTGGTATGGAGGAAAAATTTAAAATAGAACCACCATATGATTGAGCAATTCCATTTTCAGGTATATATCCAAAGGAAACAAATCATTATCTCAAAGATATATTTACATGTCCATGTTCACTGAAGAATTATTCACAACAGCCAAGACACAAATCAACCCAAGTGTCCATCAAGAGATGAATTGATAGTGTGGTGAAATATTATACAATCATAAAAATATATTTTGTGATATACAGTGGAATATTATTCAACCATAAAAAATAAACTCTTCAGGGCACTATGCTCGGTGAAATTAAGTCAGAGAAAGACAAATACCATATGATCTCACTTATATGTGGAATCTAAACGGAACCAAACTCAAAGACACAGAGAACAGACTGGTGGTTGCCAGAGGCAAGGGGTGAAGGTGGTCAAAAAACACAAACTTTCATTTATTAGATTAATAAATTCAGGGGATAAAACATACAATATGGGCTTCCCAGGTGGGTCAGTGTTAAAAAGAAAAGCCTGCCTGCCAGTGTCAGAGACTCCAGTTCAATCTCTGGGTCAAGAAGATTCCCTGGAGAAGGGAATGGCAACCCACTCCAGTATTCTTGCCTGGGAAGTCCCATGGACATAGGAGCCTGGACTTAGCGACTGAACAATAACAACATACAATTTGATAGCTACAGTCAACGTTACTATATTGTATATTTGAAAGCTGCTAAGAGAATAATCTTTAAAATTCTTATTATTAGAAAAAAAAATAACTATGTGAAGTGATGTGTGTTAACTAAACTTACTGCAGTAATCATTTCACAATATACATATATATCAAATCATTATGATGTCATATGTCTATTATACCTCCGTAATTCCTTCACATTCTTCAAAAATAATGTCCATGTGTGGTGAGTGGTATGTTTCTAAACAGAATCCACAGACTAGAAACATTGCCCTAACGTTACATTTAAACATGGTTAAATGTATAACCATGTGCCTGAAACAGACATTATTATACATTTTGGTTAAAAGTTAGAATTGTGACTATGGTCACTGTGGTTTGTATGAATTAAATTGATCACATTATGGATAAAAAATAGAAGGCTAAAAGCAATTACTTGACTATAACTTTTTAGACTTGATGGCATATTAACCACAAAAACTAATCCAGGCAGAAATAGAGATTGCAGTTTCAGAAATATGTTAAGCTAAATAGGAAAAGTATGTTTAAACTGTAACATTCCTTAAGACAGAGGTCTAGTAGGTTTACAACTAGCCAATCTGATCACATGGACCACAGCCTTGTCTAACTCAATGAAACTAAGCCATGCCGTGTGGGGTCATGGTGGAGAGGCCTGACAGAATGTGGTCCACTGGAGAAGTGAATGGCAAACCACTTCAGTATTCTTGCCTTGAGAACCCCATGAACAGTATGAAAAGGTAGGACACTGAAAGATGAACTCCCCAGGTTGGGAGGTGCCCAATATGCTACTGGAGATCAGTGGACGACAGAGGATGAGATGGTTAGATGGCATCACCAACTCGATGGACATAGGTTTGGGTGGACTCCTGGAGTTGGTGATGGACAGGGAGGCCTGGTGTGCTGTGGTTCATGGCGTCACAAAGAGTCGGACATGACTGAGAGACTGAACTGAACTGAACTAGTAGGTTTGGTATCAAGGAGCAATGGAGAAATAATTCACCACCATAATCACAAATAATAACATTATTATTATGAAATAATGAAACAAATGAAACAATATTATTTTTTGGTATTTGCTGATATGTATCCATAATTCTCACTTTGAAGAAAAGATTTTTATTTTTCTGGTGCCATCAAGTGGTAATATTATGAAGTGTTCTAAGGTTTAAATACTAATAACTTTTAGACAGAAAAGTAACACACTGATATGTTTTATAAATGTCAATTTTGTGTTTTAGCACAAAATTACATAGAAAGAAAAGGGGGTAACATTAAATCTAATTGTGTGCAACTCATCCCCATTTTAAAACTCCAAATGAGAATTAAGACAAAGAAAAATGAGTAAGCCATTAAGATTGGAATGTTCCACTAGCAGACAAAAAACCCAAAAGACAATGAAACTACTTGAAAAACAAAATTTATATCAAAATTATATATCAATCAAATCATAAGAGATGCTCTCTCCTGAAGTTCCATTAATGTGGCAGTAAAAGAAATTATTTTTAAGGCAAAACCCTTCAAGAACAAAAAGAAAGAGAACAACAGCAACAAAATTTTAGAAGCTAAAAAGTAGATGAATGAATAGTTACTGTGTGACCAACTCAAGGAAGCTGCCTTACTTACAGAGCAATGTAAATCTCTCCAAAAGTTCAGGAACTGGTGGTTTTAGATAGCTGTGGAGTGAGTGTGAAAGTTAAAACCAAGAAAATTCACCAAAATCCTAGTTAAGAAGTTGTTAGGACGCCACTACACACTCCTTCTTCCACTCCTTATGGCGAAGTATCCATTTTTACATCACTCATACTAAAAGATGGAAAGTTTATACTCGAGGAGGAGTAAACAGAAGGCTTCTGACTACGTACACCAAGCACAGGGAGGGTCAAAGTGCTGCAGTTAAGAAGCAAAAATTGTTAGTGATCCAGGAGACTGTGATAATCTAAACAGTACTGACAAGCCAAAGACCACAGAACAACAATGGTGCTTTTCCTGAAAGAAAACCACTGGAGGAAGGTCCTCTTAACCTTTGACTACTGTGTCCAGGACATCAGATTATGAATCGCACTATGCTTCAATCAGCTTCCCTAAGAGAAAGGCAAATGATGAAAAACTGATGCTTAAACATAAATAACAGGCTAAGTTCTATGTACAGACATTTAGCAGCATTCAGCTCTCCATGTCCTGTATCACCCCCATTACCTGGCTGAGAATTTATCACAACTAACAAAAACAGACTAGTAAGCAAATCCAAGAACCTTTTACGTTCACAGTTTAAAAGCCCATTTCATCTTGCCTCTTCAGGCCATCAAGAGTAAATGTACTAAAGAATCTCTGGGAATACTCCAGACAGAATCAGGAGGACATGGGAGGAAAAAAAAAAATTATTATTCAAACGAGGGACTTAGAAGCTTGATTTTTAAAAATTCTGTTTGTGTTAATTGATCAAAGCAGAGACTTAAGTATATTGTCTTCCACCACGTAATTAAATTACCATATTTAGGTAATTTAATCTCCAGTACTTTCTTTTTTTCAGTCTTGTTTTTACACTAGATTATACATAAGAAATTGCTATATATGTATGCGTGTGTGTGTGTGTATGTATTTTCCCCCAAGTATCAACATAAGAACATGCCAAAACATAATAATACAGATAAAATTATACCTTGAACACCTTCCAGGAGCAAATCAACTCCCTTCCTGTAAAACTCAGAGGCAGCTTCATAGTCATCTTCTTCTTCCTTTTTTAAAGCCAGCTTTATCAATTCTCCTGCTTTCTCCAAATAATCTCTCTTGCCAAGCTTGGATTTTAAACTACCAGGAAAAATGCTACGACTTTCTCGTTCTTCTTCTGTTTTGTTCTGTTCACTGTCAGAAAAAACAGCCCCTAGTGCTGAAGAATCCGAAGAAAGACTGGGACCAAAAGTCCTGATGGGAGAATTTTGATTGGAAGCCATTCCATCATCCAACTCAGCAAGAGAATCCACATCAACAGTAAGAGACACCCGATCACTGTCACTGGAGAAACCTAGAAATATGATCACAAGAGTGAACAGACATTAAACTGCGAATCAGCCAAAAGAATACAAACCATACTGACTAAACATTTTTTCATGCTACCCATGTCAACCAGGAAGACTGCAATTCACTGGTGGAAGTCAGTGTCTAGCAGTTTGTTTCAGCTTAGTTCATTCATTCTTGTACTATCTCTCCACAGTTCTGGAAGACAATCTCCTACCTTAACCATCAAACTAAAACTGAAGACAAGTCTTTATCTAGCCCTGTTGTTACAAGATGCCTTTACCACAGGATCTTGTATTTACAGAAGGTTGATGCTTATATACACAGCTTCTGTGAACAACAGAATTATGATAAAAGGAAAAAAATAAGCGCTTTAGAATAGAAAAGAGAAGTGCTTGAATCCCAGCTCTTAAAACTTACCATGTGACCAACCACAAGTTACTTAATAACAAAACTTATTATGTGGGGCTTTAAATGAGAAAAAGAGCTAATGCATATAACAGGCGAGATTAAATTATAACTTTTACAGCAATTACATAATAATAATTTTACCATACATAATAGAATGCATCCTCAGAGATGTGCTTTTAAGTAACCA
>SJYA01002249.1:378476-422722 GCA_006410615.1 Neotragus moschatus
CATCCTACAGAAATTTTACTTACCTAATTTAATAAACAATTTAATAAAAAAAATAGATAATAAAGAATCAATCTTTAATGAAACAATAATAATAAAAACTGTTCTAGAGGATCATAAGTAGTAAGAAAATATGCCACAATTCTATTTTAAATCTTCAGTTCAAAAATATTAGCCTTTTAGTATTTCTGAATATGTAGTAAAAAGAAACTCTTATTATACAGCATCTCAAAGGTTTTGATTAATAAAAAGTCAATTTGGAGGCAGGGGGAGGGGAGTTCAGATGTGCTAGAATATCCCAATATGGTGGGAAGTTAGCAAATACTCTCCCCCCGAGAAGGCAGGACAAGGCTAGAGAAAACTGTCAAAGCAACCATTCCAGAGCTCTGGAAACTGACAGAAAACACAGAGCAAATGAATAAGTGGCTACTCACAAAAAACTACAGAACCAAAGGTAAGAACTGTGGGAGTTTGCGGCGTTCTTGCCTGGGTTGTTTCCATCTTCCATCCCATCTGGGTTGCCATGGTAATCATACAAGGGAAGACAAACCTTAAAAACTAGCAGGTTCACTTGCAGATGAGGCTGGCATGATTCAGATTTAAGCAGAGAAAGAGGTCCATTCCAGTGTCATCAACAACAGTAGTAATCTCAGTGCCAAACATGGCAAGAACACAGAAACAGCAGCAGCACAAAGCTGCAGTTAGTAAAGGACCAGACATTTAGCAGGAAGACCCAGAAAATGGCAGAGCTATAAGGGTTCTTATTCTTAATAAACTCTCCACCTATCCATGAAAACCAGAGAGGGATCAGGCTATCTGCAAATCCCTGGCAAACCATGAGGGGGTGCACATGCGCAGAGGAAACACAAGAGATCCCAGGGGCAAACAAAGGCCAGAGCAACTTAAACCATGCCCGAACCTTTAAAACACACAGAGAATCATCACCATCAAGGGAGAAACAGAATGAAACACAGTGCACAAGCAAAGAACAACCACTGGCTGACCCAAGCTACGCTTACACAGGGCTAGCCAACGCCAAGCCAGGTTTAGAGATAAAGATATTATGTTGAGCTGAAACAGCAGCAATCACACACTGTACGTCAAACAGACTCCACAGATTTAGTACAGACATGTTACAAAACACACTGATAAAACTACAGCAAGAACCCTCAGGGGAAACAAATCAGAACACAGATTTGCTATATTATCCAAACTTTTTGGTTTTCAACAACAAAATTACAAGATATTCAAAGAAACAGAAAAGTGTGATGAAGAGTGAATACACAAAATGTGATATATTTATATCCACTTAATAGAATATTATTCAACCATAAAATGGATTTAAGTACTGATACATGCTACACATAATACAGATGAACCTTGAAAGCATTAACCTATGTGAAACAAGTCAGATGCAAAAGACCATATATCGGATGATTCCATTCATGCCCAGAATAGGCAAACCCATCAAGACAGAAAGCAGATTACCGGATGGGGCAAATGGTGTAGGAAGGGTGAACGCCAACGGGAATAAAGTTTCTTTGTGTGTTCCGTTGCTCAGTCGTGTCTCACCCGTTGCTTTCCCATGGGCTGTAGCCCACCAGGCTCCTCTATCGGCGGGATTCCCCAGACAAGGATGCTGGAGTGGGTTGCCATTTCCTCCTCCAGGGGACCTTCCTGACGCAGGGATGGAACTCGCACCTCCTGCATCTCCTGCATAGGCAGGCAGATTCCTTGCCACTGAGTCACGTGGGAAGCCTCGAATGTTTCTTTAAAAGTAAAAGTACCAGTCGCTCAGTCGTATCCGACTTTTTGCAACCCCATGGACTGTAGCCTGCCAGGCTCCTCTGCCCATGGGATTCTCCAGGAAAATACATTGGCGTGGGTTGTCATTTCCTCCTCCAGGGGACCTTCCCAACTGTAGACAGAGGAGACTTCATTAATGTGCATTCTTTATGGGGTGATAAAAATGTTCTGGAATCAGGTAGTAATAATGGTTGCCTAACCATGTGAATATACTTAAAAAAACACTGAACTGTACACCTTAAATGGTGAATTTTATGTTATGTGACTTGATCTCAATTTTTTAAAAAAGTACCAGATGAAAATCCTGGAGTTGAAAAGTAACAAAATTTTAAATTTACTAGAGAAGTTCAACAATAGATCTGAGAAAGACAAATAGTCAATGAACTTGAAGATCAATATAAACTATTCAATATGAAGATCATAGGAAAAAAATGAACATTATAATAAAGAGAATCAGGGAGAGCTACAGGACAATATCAAACGTACCAATTTATATATAATGGTAATACCAAACAGGAGAGGGAAAAAAGGGCTAAAAAGTATTTGAGAAGATGAGGGCAGAAAACTTCCCAAATTTGATTTTTAAAAAAATCAGTCTACAAATGTAAAAAGATAAACCCCAAATAAAATAAACAGAAAGAGCTCAACACCTAGTCACACAATTGAAAGACAAAGGCTAAATTCTGAAAGAAGTAATAGAAAAAGACGTATACAGTGGAGCCATAATATAATTAACAGCTGACTTCACATAAAAACAATAAAGGACAAAAGGCAGAGGAACGATAAGTCCAAGCTGCTGAAAGAAACACTGTGGGACCTCCTTGGTGGCACAGCAGATGAGAACCCACCTGCCGATGGTGAATTTTACATTATGTGACTTAAATCTCACATAAAACTCTCACAAACCCAGGGCACGTGGGTCTGATCCCTGATCCAGAAGACTGCACATGCCGCAGAGCAACTAAGCCTGTGCACCACACTACTGAGCCAGCACTGTGGAGCCCTCAAGCCGCAACTACTGAACCCACGTACTGCAGCTACTGAAGCTTGTGCACACCTAGGCCTGTGGTCCGCAACAAGAGAAGCCACCGCAATGAGAATTCTGCCCGCACACCACGATGAACGGATGCCCCTGCTCACGGCAACTAGGGAAGCCCGCGCAAAGCAACAAAGACCTAGCACAGTCAAAAATAAAATAAATGAATTTTTTTTAAGAAACATATCAATCAATAATTCTCTATGTCCAGCAAAAAAAGAAAGAGAAAGACAGCGCTACACTGTGTCCAACTCTTGCAATCCCATAAACTGCAGCCTGCCAGAGTACTCTTTAAAAATGATGGGTAAAGGCACACCCTTGCAAGGGACAGTGCCGTGAGTATCACGTACAGCGTACAAGCTGAATGGACTCCAGCAGTGACCACTGCTGCTGGGACAGCTGCAACTGGTTATCTAGCTTACAAAAGATTTTAAAGATCATCACAACTAATCTAGGGTAAACCCTCTCATCCAGAAAGACAACCCCAAGGTAGTACATGCTTTTGACATGGGAGATTTGGCAGATAATGCTGGGTACTGAAGATGCTGCCAAAGGTCCAAAATAGTTCCCATTCTGTGATGGATCTGACACAAAACACAATGAAGAAACTGGAGACAGTATGGAGCCTCTGATCATTAAGAAAAAAGACACTTAAATGCATGCTTTTGATGCTGCAGACCAACTTGTCCGGGTGTTTCCTGACTCTTTAACTAGAACGACTACCACTTCTGTCTACTTCAGCTCCTCTGAGTTCTAGATGTGGTATATTGCAAACTACAGCCCTCACATTCACCACATCTGCCGTGTATGCTGAACCACTGTACGCACAATTGTTGAAACAAAAAAAAAGGGAAAAAGGAAAAACCAATCTCATGGCCCAGGGGTTACTTTGGTCGTGTAAGGATCTGTTTCTTTACATGTAAAACTGAGATTATTATATAGTTCTATGTCAAAGCTAATGTATTAAATTATTCTTAAAATTTAAAAAAAGATGGGGAGATAAAAACATTTCCAGATAAGGCCTAGAGACTCTATTACTAGCAAATCTGCCTTACACACACAAAAGAAAACTACAGTCCTCCAAGCTGAAAGAAAAGAATAACATATGGTAATTCCAATCCATCTAGACAAATAAAGAACACCAAAAAAAAAAAAAAAAAACAAAGAGAGAAACAGGGCAAACAGAAAGACTACATGTATATGTGGTCTTATTTTCTCCTCCCTTAACTTTTTAAAAAGACACTGTAACACTGTATTGTTCCGTTTATATATGAGGTATCAGTTCAGTTCAGTCACTCAGTCCAACTCTTTGCAACCCCAAGGGCTGCAGTACGCCAGGCTTCCCTGTCTATCACCAACTCCGGAAGCTTGCTCAAACTCATGTCCATTGAGTTGGTGACGCCATCCAACCATCTCATCCACTGCCATCCCCTTCTCCTCCTGCCGTCAATCTTTCCCAGCATTGGAGTCTTTTCCAATGAATGAGTTCTTTGCATCAGNTGGGTTGCCATTTCCTTCTCCAGGGGATCTTCCCAACCCAGGGATCAAACCCAGGTCTCCTGCACAGCAGGCAGACACTTTACCATCTAAGCCACCAGGGAGATTTTAGCCCTTGGTATGTGTTAATTTGCAAGACTGCCTTTCATAATTCCTATAAAGCAATATTCTTCTTGCTTAATCATCCTGTCTTTTTCTATAAGCAGAGATTATACAGAAATAGCTGTATTTAGCAAACAGCTAATACTGTATCAATTTGATTTGGTCTTTTATCCTAACTATCTGCATTAGGACACAAGCAGAAGCCAATTCATCATCTCAGCCCAGTTTGCAAAGTAATGAAAAATTAAGCGACAAAGTCAATCAGCAAGAATCTTATTACCACAAACTTTTCTACTATTATTTCTAAATCACAAGTTTGTAATGTCTTTCAAAAGATCAACTTCCTTCAGTAAACTAAAATAGACCATAAAAAATAAATTCCTTTTGTAGATAATATTCTTTTGTAAGATCCTCATATATCCTTGCTGACTACATGTTCTAAGAAATTACATTTATACAACTGAGGAGATTTTTAGTTAAAGAAGGGAAAAAATAATTACAGCACAATCATCTAGCTTTAGTCTAGAAAGCTAAATGTAATAGAAAAATAAAGACATTAATACTGAATAAAGACATTGATGTTAACAACAACTAGCAAATATTCAATACATAATAAACTAGAATATTATTAGTAAAAATGATAATGAACTCAGAATGAAGGCACCTCATGTCAAGAAACTTAAAATACTAATATTCAAAGATCTCTGGTAATACAATTTGTACTAGACTACCTCTTTTAAGGTGTCCACAAACTATTTTTATTCTATCTTTACACAAATTAATCTAATTAGAACAAATTTAATATGGACTTTCAGTGGTTTCTGTCCCCAAAATAAGTCTATTACTGAAAGAAACCTCAAAAAGTGAAGATAACTACTGGAGTTTCATGATATTTAAATATTTACAGTATTTCAATTATGATGAATTAGATTATCTCTAAGCCCTCTGCAACAATGTTCTTAAATCGGTGAATCACAAACTGCACACATTTTCACAAGAGAAACAGAAGACATGCCAGACACTGTTATTTACTATTAACTTCTAGTTATTTTACTGAATAATGAAATTTAAAAGTAAATGATAAGATACGAAATATTCCAGAAAGAACAGCAAACCTTGAAAAAGTCTTCAAGCTGCTTGCTGTGATAAAGGGCAGGAATGTTGGCGGAGAACTGCAGCAGGTCTTCAGCACACTGCCTCCTCTCTTCAATAACAGTTTCAGCAAATCGCCCTAGAATTAAACAAAAGTCAACACTGAAGGAAAGAAAGACCAAAGCTTGTTTGCAACGGCTGAGCTTCCCAATGAGAAAGCTCTTGGCTGTGGTCAGCAAAGCAAATAGCTGTTACGAAGTCACATTTATCCTGAAGTCAAATCTAGTCTCCGTAACTGGAATCACTCGTGCTCCCACCAGGGAAGAAAGTAACATTTCTCATAAAACAGGAGGCAGAGGTGGCAACGAGCCAACAAATACTGCTGTCATAATCTAAAGGCTGTCAATACAAAAAACTTAGCGTTTAAGAAGCTGGCAATTTGAAAATAAGTTGAAAAGAGAATTATAAAGAACTCAAATAGTTTTCCACAGTAATTTAATACTGCAATTACTCATATCATTTTCCCTTTCCCACTCCTTTTTGATTTATAAAAGGAGTCGAAGAGAGGAAATTATGAGAACATCTGTATGGCAGTGGGGTCAAACATCTCAGCGTGAAGCAAAAAGCTTTCAAGCCAATTTCCCCGTGCGATGCTCAGTGTGCATAAAGCATGCTTGTGAGAAAACAGAGAGCCCGCGCGGCGCAGTGAGCTCTGGTTTACAAGGTGATCGAAAGGTAGTTTTCATAGAAATTTTTTTTTCATAGAAATTTTTTTAATGATATACACAATTTGAACACTGATAAGACACTTTCAAACATGAGCATTTTGTACTACTCTCAGATAAGATCACTGGTGGGCATCTGTCACACGCCATGTATCATACTGACTGCAATTTAGGTTTAAAAAACTACAAAATCAAATGAGTAACACATCCCATACTTGACTGGCTTTGCAAAATGTTAATGAAAACAGAGGCATAAAGAGATTCTTAGTTATAGGCACCACAACTTACTGGAAACAAATCAACTTCTTAGCAGTTATCACAGAGCCGCAAATGAGTGAAAAGGAGGAAAGAAATAGATGGATTAAAACAGAGCCCTCAGTTGCTTTAGCCAAAGCATGAAATACTGTACACCAGCGAGTACAAAGAGAAAAGAGGTCACTTTTACCCTGCCACACTTCTTCCAGTAACTTACTAAGTACTTAATATAACGATAAAGTAAGGTAATCTGTTTTTTAGCAACTTTTTAAAATATCACATCTGTTTTCCACTCACTCAGAAACACAATTAATGATTAAATTTTGGTATGCTAACTAAATCTCTACTCATGCCAAATCTCTACTCTCCCTATTGTTTATAGGGAAATTTGTTTCAAAATGCTCAACTCTATTGTGAGAGCACAGAATTACAAAAAAAAAAAAAGATGTTCTAAGCTAGGAAACATCACACACATCTAATCCAACATACTTTAAAACCAGCACTTACATGTAAGAGTACACTATCTCCCAGCTGACAAACAAGATAATAACTAGACTTTGTGGAAAATAACTGAGGTTCAAGCTTGTTGATTTTAATCATGACATCACCTTAAAATGGTTAACAACAGAAAGTGAACAGGTTTTTAAACAGAAATAGAATAGAAATGGTTATACATACATAACAACAGAAGTGGGTGTGTATATATATAACAACAGAAATGGGTGTGTATATATATAACAATAGAAATAGGTATGTATATATATATATAAAACACAATAGAAATAGTTATACAGAAAATGAACAGGTTTTTACAAGCCTATGAAGTGTAAATAAGCAAGGTAGTATGATCACAAAAACGCTAGTCAACCTTTAAAAAAGAGAGGACGACTCCTAGTTATACTACCCAACGCAAGAATTTGAACAATTAAATGCCTCAGCTTAATGTGTCTCAAGTCTAATGAAACGTCTACTTAATGACAACTCAAAGAAATGGTTTGAGAGATAGACCTGGGTTCAAACTACTTGCTCTCTCATTTGGTAATTATAAAATTTAGGTTGATGACGTCCTAATTTACAAAACGGAGAAAATGAACAAGGTACTCAAATGAATAGCCCATATCAAGCGCACGCATGCGTGCACAGCCACTCCAGCCATGTCCAACTCTGCAACCCCACGGACCGTGGCCCGCCAGGTTCCTCTGTCCATGGGTTTCTCTAGGCAAGAACACTGAAGTGGGCTGCCAGGCCCTCCTCATCACACGCATAATAAGCTCTTAATAAACCAATCATGGTTTCTTTAAATCTTCAAGTACCACTATAGTGTCCGGTATATAGAATGGGCTAATATATTTTTGTTGACTGTATGAGTAAATAATAAAAACTTAGAAACTCTGTCCACAGAATTTTCCAGACAAGAATATTAGAGTGGGTTGCCATTTTCTTCTCCAGGGGATCCTCCTGACACAGGGATTAAACCCACGTCTCCAGCATTGGTAGGCCCATTCTTGACCACTGAGCTATCTGAGAAGCCAGGCGACGGGGGACGGGGTGGGGGGGGTGGCGGCGAATAGACAATAATTTCCAGCTTGCCTTGAGGTTACATGTGAACTCAATTCTGGCCAAAAATATATAAATGAAATTTATTCTGCAGCTCACCAGAAATCTCTTTAAGAGATAACTGCTACACACCCTCCTATATACACTCTCCCCCTCCTCCTCTTTCTTCTGTCTTCTCTTCCCCTTCCAGGAGGGACTAGGATGTGGGAGGTTAAAAACAAGACAGAACAAGGCAGGAAGGAGGTTGAATTCCTGATCACTCTGGAGCCACCTTGCCTGAGGCTACATCCAGCGCATATGCCATGAGAAACCAAAACTAGTATTATCCATTATGCTAAATCTACTAGNCCTCTTCCCCTTCCAGGAGGGACTAGGATGTGGGAGGTTAAAAATAAGACAGAACAAGGCAGGAAGGAGGTTGAATTCCTGATCACTCTGGAGCCACCTTGCCTGAGGCTACATCCAGCGCATATGCCATGAGAAACCAAAACTAGTATTATCCATTATGCTAAATCTACTAGTTTCCAGTTCACACTCAACAACTACATTAAATTCTTCCAATGGCAAAAACACGTCTGAAGTGACACTGCTAGCTCTCCTATCAATAACATTATCTGGAAGCAAACTTCTGAGAACAGCAACACGAAGCACAAATTCTCTGGCCTGAAAACAACCTAAGATATTCAGTCCTGGGGGAAAAAAACATCGACCAAACAGGTTAAAATGANCAACTACATTAAATTCTTCCAATGGCAAAAACACGTCTGAAGTGACACTGCTAGCTCTCCTATCAATAACATTATCTGGAAGCAAACTTCTGAGAACAGCAACACGAAGCACAAATTCTCTGGCCTGAAAACAACCTAAGATATTCAGTCCTGGGGGAAAAAAACATCGACCAAACAGGTTAAAATGACAGCTAAAAATGTTCATTATCCCTTCTTTTGCCTAAATAAGAATTTGAGTATTCATCAGTGCTTATGATTATTGTCCAGCATATTTATCCTTTAAACAAAAAAGCAAACTGCAGTACCTATAAATTTAGTAGTAGTAATTGTGTGAGCATCTGTAATCTTAGAACAGAAATCCAGAAAATGTACACATTATATTATTTTTCAACCCACAAGACCACCTGAAATTATCTTTAAATGAACTAATAATTTGTTGAGAAATATAAATGAAAAACTTCCCCATATTTGATGACATCCTAAAAAAAACGCTAGTTTACTAGTTGAAACAAACAGATAAAAATTTGGCTGCTTTAATCCTAGTGTGATCAATGACTCACCTCACCTCCCCATTAAACTAGATTTAAATGCTTAAGTTGTGAGTATATCAACTTCTAAGTAGAATAAACATGTCAAAAGTGCATTTTTTGCTCTATTTCTATTGATCTACGCATCTCTATTCCACTAAACTTGGACAAGCAGAGATGAATTAGAACATTGTTCAGAGTACAACCAAAATCAAAGGCCAATGCATTAAAAGGTTCAATTACACTAAATCCTGTCATCAGAACAAATATGATAAAAGAACACGTTCACTTCTTTGTTTCCAAGATATTTCAGAAGAATAACAAAAATAAAAAACAATATTGGTAGCACAGACAAAGAGAAGCAGATAAATTTTAACGCAATGACTACTGGCTCTACTACATGTAACAAAGCCACCTAATTTGGCAATTAAATTTAAAAGTAGCAAGATTCAACAGAAATTCTAATGGGAGACAACGCCCTAGGGGCTACTCTCAAACTGTTAATCTTTTAATATCATCATAACCTCCCTTGAAAGTCAACAACAATGAGAAATTATAAACAGGTGCTTCTCTTACAGCCTTTAAATTTCCATTTACAAGAATGGAAATTTTATTTTCTTGTGACGAGTAGAAAAATTATAGGTAATTTATGATAGAAAATGTAAAACAAATTTTTCCTGAGGTTTATTATGCAGTATTACACATTAGGTACTATATTATTTGTGTGTGAGTGTGTATATATTCTCTTTAAGTCACTCTACCACCTCCAAATTACTCCACAATGGTTTGCTATTAAAAGCGGCAGAAGGAAAATTAAACCAAAATCTTCTCACAAAGCTAGCAAAGCACTGAAAATACAGTCTCTCTCCTTGATTTCTAAGCTGTCTTTGCAACCTTCTCTATTTTTTTTTTAAATTATGAAGAACTCACGAAAGCAGGATTTACAGGTTTTTTAAAATGCAACTGTCAGTAACCAAAAACCAGTTAAACAAAACTAAAAGTTATCCTTGACCAGTAAGAAACTAACCAGAGAAGCTTGGTGCTAATTCCTAACTGTATTAAAAACTCACTCACAAGGCAAAAAGGAGAGAGAGGCCGAGTTCTTAGGTGTGAATTCCCTCCAGTCAACAGCACCAAGAACATACCGCTAGTTAAAGAAGTTAGATTTAAAGACTTCTTCTGACTAAGGAGAATGTATACTCTGGGAAACCCTGGGGAGTTTCACTCAGAGGGTGTTATAAAGGACTTACAGAATTAAGAGTTTCTGTTTGCTGCTGGGGGAAAGATTCAAAGTGGGGCTTTGTTTGCTCTGTCAGGAAGTGGGAGCCATTCTAAGATTNAAAATTATAGGTAATTTATGATAGAAAATGTAAAACAAATTTTTCCTGAGGTTTATTATGCAGTATTACCCATTAGGTACTATATTATTTGTGTGTGAGTGTAACCTTCTCTATTTTTTTTTTTAATTATGAAGAACTCACAAAAGCAGGATTTACAGGTTTTTTAAAATGCAACTGTCAGTAACCAAAAACCAGTTAAACAAAACTAAAGGTTATCTTTGACCAGTAAGAAACTAACCAGAGAAGCTTGGTGCTAATTCCTAACTGTATTAAAAACTCATTCACAAGGCAAAAAGGAGAGAGAGGCCTAGTTCTTAGGTGTGAATTCCCTCCAGTCAACAGCACCAAGAACATACCGCTAGTTAAAGAAGCTAGATTTAAAGACTAAGGAGAATGTATACTCTGGGGAACCCTGGGGCGTTTCACTCAGAGGGTGTTAGAAAGGACTTACAGAATTAAGAGTTTCTGTTTGCTGCTGGGGGAAAGATTCAAAGTGGGGCTTTGTTTGCTNCCTAACTGTATTAAAAACTCATTCACAAGGCAAAAAGGAGAGAGAGGCCTAGTTCTTAGGTGTGAATTCCCTCCAGTCAACAGCACCAAGAACATACCGCTAGTTAAAGAAGCTAGATTTAAAGACTAAGGAGAATGTATACTCTGGGGAACCCTGGGGCGTTTCACTCAGAGGGTGTTAGAAAGGACTTACAGAATTAAGAGTTTCTGTTTGCTGCTGGGGGAAAGATTCAAAGTGGGGCTTTGTTTGCTCTGTCAGGAAGTGGGAGCCATTCTAAGATTCTGTTAATTCTATATACTTCTTCAATTCTATGGTTTTAATAAATTTTATTATGAGGCAAGAAGAATGAAGAGAGGCTAAGATCATGATTTATAAAAAAAATCTGTCGTCATCATGGTAGCCAGGATGAAGCAAAGCTTGATTATTTTTGTGACCTGACAATGTCCANCTTCTTCAATTCTATGGTTTTAATAAATTTTATTATGAGGCAAGAAGAATGAAGAGAGGCTAAGATCATGATTTATAAAAAAAATCTGTCGTCATCATGGTAGCCAGGATGAAGCGAAGCTTGATCATTTTTGTGACTTGACAATGTCCATGTTCTTGTGTGTGTTCAGACATGATTACAGAGTGGTCTTGTTTTAGTCTTGATCCAAAGACACAGAGCGCCCTTGTCTAATGTTCCTATTCTGTGAAACTGCTTATATTCAACAGGAGAAAGACACAACCTTGCTGTGAATGCCAGGCTGACCCTAGTAAGAAACGCCGAGGTCGAACAGACAGGGAGAGTCGGGCCAGTTCTTTCCTACATCTGTCAGGAGCGGCTTTTCCCATTCTCACAGGAAATCACAGTGTGAGGCGAGATGTAACAAAACAAACAAAAAGTTTTTTATGATCTCAAAAAAGATCAAGTTTGTGAAATGTACAAACTAATACTCTTTAAAAATGTTAGAACAGTGGAGAAAAGAGGCTGAATAACTTGGTTTACGTGGAAAGCCAATAAAACCTCGAGACAAGAAAAAAAAAAAAATGTTAGAACAAAGACCCAGCACAGCCAATAAATAGTTATTTTTTTAAAAGAAAAGCAAAATAATAATTTTTTTAAATGTCAGTCATGAAAAGACAAAAAAATGCACAAGGAATAGTCTAAAGAAATGAAGCTACAGATATGATCCTGGATGCAAAAAAAAAAATTTTAGAATAATTAGAGAAAATTGAATATTAACTACATGTTTTGACAACAGTATTACATCAGCATTAAATTTCTTGAGTAATAGTGGAAATATGGAAGTAGGGATGAAATGTCACAAAATCTGCAATGTATTCTCAAGTGATTCAGGAAAAAAATGATACAGACAGACACAGGAAAATGTGGCAAAATGTTCTTCAGTGAACTTGAGCCAGAGGTATATAACTGTTCACTATATTATTCTTTAGGCTTTTCTGTAAATTTTGCAAGTTAAAAAAATTGGAGAAAAATAAAATGAGTTAAGTGTCAGACTGGTGAGACGTAAAGCCAGGAGGGGGAAACAACCATCTCAACTATCCCCAAAGAAGATAGAGAACTTCCTAGAAGAAGAGACAACCAGAGCCCTGAAAGGCTAACCGGAAGCTTCTCAGTGGAGCCGGGCAACACTGACGGAGGAGACACGGAGAGTGTGGTGCGTTAGGGGAAGGGCAGACCGAGCAACAGATGAGAGCTAACGGAGCTGGTGTGCACCAAGCACTGAGCTACACACGCCACCGATACGATCCTCAAGACAGGAAGCTATAATCCCTAACTCCTCAATAACAAACAGGCTCAGATGTTAGTCTGTACAAGATCACACCACTAGTAAACAGTGGAGAGAAGATTTGGGCTTAAATCTGATTCCAAAAGGTTGCTCTTTTCCCTGAAACACTCGAATAGTAACTACAGATCTGATGGCTCTGTAAATCACAAACAGGACTCTTGCAGCTGAGGCTCACGTACTAAAAATGTGAGCCTAGCTAAAAAGATAGATGACTAACTAAAACTTCCCTTCACACAGCCACAGCTGCTGCCTGCAGGGTTCATTGCAACTGTAAGTATTACAAATGGACTGCACCAGTTACTGAAAAGAGATAAATTGCTTACTTACTAAAATTAATAAGAAACTTTCACTCTTTAATATATAAGGATGTGGAGAAAAGTTGGAAATAACCCACTAGCAACAGACAATAATAGCTAAGAATCTCAACCAATCCAGAAGCCATGCCCTTGCACCCAGTGACAAGCTGATCATTTAATCTGCACAAGATCACAAGCTCCTTGGGCACAGTTGAATTCCACAGTACAGAAGGTCTAAGGTAGGAAGTAAAACTATCCCTCCAGCCACGTCACCACAGGCTGCACACACGAGGTACGTCTTCACACAAACATGAATGTCTATTTAAATACAGATGGGATCTGACCAAACATACTGCTATGCAACATTTGTCTCTTTATCTTAAAAATAAAATTCGGACAGCCTTTCATATCAGTGTACCACAGATAGCTGCAGAATCCTGTCACTGTCTAAGTTTGTACGGCACACCCATACGATCATATAGTGAGAAAACTCAGCTTCAGTTTTCTTCTGTTGAAGGAGAGGGAGGGAGGAACTGAGAGCGCAGCACTGACACACATGCACTACCGTGGGTAAGCAGCCAGCCCGCGGGGAGCTGCTGAGCAGCCGGGGGAGCTCAGCCCCGGAGATGATCCCCAGCTAGGGGAGGGGGAGGGAGACCCAAGGAGGGGGCATATGGATACCAATGGCTGACTCACCCTGTACAGCGGAAACTCACCAAACTAAAGCAATTATATTTCAACAAATAAAGGGAAAAAGTGCTGCGAGGACACATCTGTATACACACATATGTGCTCAGACATGTGTTATGTGTTCTCAAAGTGTGGTCCACAAACTGCTGGGGGTCCCCAAAGGGCGTTCAAAGAATCAATAAGGTCAAAACCATTTTCATAATAATACCAGGACAGCAGCTGCATTTTTCACCACATGGACATCTGCACTGGTAATCTAAAAGCAATGGCAGTAAAGCTGCCGCCCTCTTGGCACGAACCAAGACAATGGCACCGAAGTATACCTATTAGTAATTAGTAATGATATAGTAGTAATAGTCATATTCCTTATTGCCACTCATATTAAATTTTTTAATGCCAGTTTTACATAAGAATGGCCATGATGAAGCATAAAAATTAACTTTACTAAACCTCAATACTTGAGACCATTTCTTTCTAAAAGTCTGTGGGTAAAAAATATATAAACTACTATGACTTGGATATCTGACAGATATTTTCTCAAAAATAAACAAAGTGAGCCTAACACTTCAAAGAAAACAACCAATGGCATCATTTTCAGTGATGAAATTCAAGCTGTCAGTTCACTATAAGCTTGACAGCTTCCTAATACTTTAAAAAGCTTCCTTTAGAGATCTGTAGTGATAGTTAACATTTGTGGATACTACTTAATGAAAATGGCCAACATTTGCAAAATCTGCATAACTCAGGGAACCAATACTTGTCAAATGATCAATGCATGCCATAACCGCACACATAAGTAAAAAATACATTCAAATCTAAGACAGACAAATGGATTTTAATACAACAAAGAGCCAAAGGTTCATTGATTGAGTGTCAGATTCCATAATGGAACTAAGCCTTTAAGAAACTACTGCTGTCTACCCAGTCATAGAAAAGAATAAAATTTTCCCATATGACCTCCTGGAAGGTTGTATGCTTACTGAAATTAGTCAGACAGAGAAAGACAAACATTGTATATTTTCACTTATTTGTAGAATCTAAAAAATAAACAAATGAGTATAACAAAACAGAAACAGAGTCACAGATACAAAGAACAAACTGCTGCTGCTGCTAAGTTGCTTCAGTCGTGTCTGACTCTGTGCGACCACATTAGACGCCCGCCAGGCTCTCCCATCCCTGGGATTCTCCAGGCAAGAATACTGGAATGGGTTGCCATCTCCTTCTCCAATGCATGAAAGTGAAAAGTGAAAGTGAAGTCGCTCAGTCCTGTCCAACTCTTAGCAATTCAATGGACTGCAGCCCACCAGGCTCCTCCATCCATGGGATTTTCCAGGCAAGAAAACTAGTGGTTACCCAACAGAGAAAAGGGTGAGGGGAGGGGCAATATAGTGGTAGAAGATTAAGAAGTACCAACTACTAGGCGTGAAATAAATATGATACCAGGATATAAGGCACAGCACAAAAAATATAGCCAACATTTTACAGTAACTTCAAATACAGTATAATCTAGAAAAATATCAAATCACCATGTTGTATACCTAAAACTAATATAATACTGTAAATCAGCTATGATTCAATAACAAAAAAGAACAAATTTACCACTATCAAGCTTCGGTGTATCAAAGAAGAGTATCTTCAACCATCTGAAAAGCTGTTAAAATACTCCTCCCTTTTTCAACAACATCATTTGTGTGACCCTAAATTTTCTTCATATGCTGCTGCCGCTAAGTCGCTTCAGTCGTGTTCAACTCTGTGAGACCCCACAGATGGCAGCCCACCAGGCTCCTCTGTCCCTGGGATTCTCCAGGCAAGAACACTGGAGTGGGTTGCCATTTCCTTCTCCAATGCATGAAAGTGAAAAGTGAAAGTGAAGTCCCTCAGTCGTGTCCGACTCTTAGCGACCCCATGGACTGCAGCCTACCAGGATCCTCCATTCATGGGATTTTCCAGGCAAGAGTACTGGAGTGGGGTGACATTGCCTTCTCCATATACTTCATCACATTTCACCACAGACTGGATCCAGAAGCAGATATGAAAATTAGGTATTTTTCTTTCAATCCAGGCATTGAAGATTCATCTAAGTAAATAATACTACACTAATTTTTCATAAAAATACTTATGTTACATTTTTAACCAAGTACAAAAATATTTTTAAACTTCTAGTGTGACAAATATTAATAGCTACAACAACATAAACAATATTTTTCAAGCTTCAATAATTTTTAAGAGTGTAAAGGAGAATTCTGAAGCCAAATATCTAATAATCAATAATTATCTCCCTGTAGACAAGAGAATAGATGTGTAGTAAAATTTACTAAAAAACAGGAAAAGGTATATTCCAAATTGTCCTCCCCAAACTATGCAAATTTCTACTCTTCCTATATCTATTTCCCCATACGAATTATAATCAAACTTTCAAATTTCTGCCATGAGACTGATTTTCAGTGTTAACACTGTCTGTAACTAGTCCAGCTCTTAATCCTTAACTCATTATTTCTGTATTTTTCAAGTATATATATGGTTAGGCACGGTGCTACCTGCTGAAGATACATCTGTCCATAAGAACAAAAATGAAGTCGCTCAGTCGTGTCTGACTTCTTGAGACTCCATGGACTGTAGCCCACCAGGTTCCTCCCTCCATGGGATTCTCTAGGCAAGAGGACTAGAGTGGGTTGCCATTTCCTTCTCCAGGGGATCAAACCCAGGTCTCCTGCATTCCAGGCAGACGCTTTAACCTCTGAGCCACCAGGGAAGCCCCAAATAAGAACAAAGCAGTCTCTAAATAACACAGCTCAGGGAAGGCAGAGGAAAAGACAGGTATAATACAAGAGAAGTTTCTTTACTTTTAGAATACAAAAACAAAAAACTGTTGGTGTGGCTTTAGAAGTATGGTTCTTAAAACTCCTCAGAAGAGTAAATTTTTTACATTACTTGCATCTTCATAATAAAAGGAGAGAATCTCTTGACCAGATGAAAGCCACATCCTAAAGCACTTCTGGATCACGACGCTCGCTTCAACTATGAGACTCTAAATTTCTGAGAAGGCAGAGGCTGAGGCACTGTATACAACAGTGCCCGTTTCTAAAATGTTTCTTGAATTAAATGTGCTCATAAAACCCCCAGATAATTAAGGGTTAAGCTGAAATTAATCAGAGAAGACTCTAGTAATAGAGTCTTACGTTCACGGCATGTAACCAGCTACAACTTGACAACCTTAAACAGGACAGGTGTCACGAAAAAAAGGAAGAAACCATAGAGTTTGGATAGTAACTATGAACAGAAACCAAGAGAAATGTGGAGAACCAATGGGATGTCTAGACTCAAAGACCAAAAGCAAGCAGTCGGAGGTTAACAGCCTACAATAACAAGAGTTCGTGGATCCCCTAACGCTGAGTATAAGAACGTAATGAATAGATGGAACCATTAGGACTAATGGGTTCTACAGTGAGTGACCAGTTGCCCACTTCCCTCAATTGTTTTCTTTTATCTTTCTAATTATGCTCCCAAGATACTTCTTGCTATTACTTATATTTTGAAATGTCAGCATATATCATAAATTGTTAATATTTAGCATTTATTAAAATCAAAGAATTGTAGCAAGAAGCTTTCAATGACCCCTTTATTCTGGCATAAATGTCACTGATGTTGCTAAACTATATAAGATTCTCTGCATCTTGCGCCCAAATCTCAAGGAGCTGTGAAAACCTGCTGCACATCCTGAGGAAGCAGGTGTGAAGCTCAGGAGTACCGTGATCCTGCAATCAAATCATAATGAAGAAATCCCTGTGCCACGAGAACTCTGAGCCAACGGAGACAGGATAACGTCAGATTACCCAGAATTCTTCTAAAATCAAAGACAGACAGCAGGGTTCAGTCAAGAGATTAAAATCACACAGCAACTGGAGCAGGAAAAATTTAATATAAAGAAGTATTAAGCATGACAATAGAAAAATAGAAACTCTAAAGTGAAAAGAAAATCCTAATGAATACCCCAGGGTACCCAAGGAAGAAAAAACTTGGAAGGGGGAAGCCCTCCGCACGGTTTGATCTCAGATCCTCTTGGAAAAGGTATGGTTACAGCCACTGGATTGGGAGACATTTGCTGGGCTCCCCGGACTGGTCCACAGTCACCAGGAAAGACCCCCTCCATACTTCAGAAGGGACAGGGCTGGCAGGTGGGCAACAAGAGAGTCACGGTGCTGGGAGCCCACGCATAAAGCAAGGTCCTGCGAGGCCTGGGGAACACGCTGTCAGGGTCAGGAAGGCCACAGGAAATGACTTTCTGAGGTAAGGAAGGCAGGCCGCAGCTGTCAGACTGGCATGCAAAAGGGGGGAGCATCAAGAATCTGCTCGCTTCCAGGGCAACGAGGCCTGAGCTCGAGTGTCCTGTCGGAGGGGTATAGGGTGCTAGCGGGCTGCAACGGAGGGGCAGATACACAGAGAGAGAGTGTGTGAAGCCACTCTCCAACAGGCCTGGAGACCATGGCGTGCTTAGCTAGATGGCCATGGACTAACTGCGGCTACAAGCTCATCAGGAGCCTGGGTTCCAGGTGTACGGCTGAGGCAGATGCTTCTGGCAACAGTGCAGCAAAAGCAAAAAGAAAAATAGTCCACAGCAGACTGCAAAGAGGGAGAAGAGACCTGACCCTCCCAGGGCGCCCCACCAGTGTCCCCTACAGTTAAGCATATGTTTAAGTGGAGCTTAACTGCAATACTCACTGTAAAGGGAAACGCTTAAGGAATCCAGCCTATGAATGTGAAACAGGAAATGAAAGAAGGACCTGAAGGGAATTCCCTGGAGGTCCAGTGGAACTAAAATGGGGGAACTAAATCCCACAAACCCCACAGTGAGGCCAATTAAAAAAAAAAAGGAACAGACCTGAAGCTAAGAGGCAATAAATGGATAATGAATAATTGGCATGGCTTCCTGGAACCAAGCAGAACCAATATAAGAGCCCCAGTTATTCCAAGATGACCTTGCAAGGCAGCATTTTCCCAGTGCTGATGAGAAGTATAGCTAGCATCAGAACATACTCTATAAAGCCATTATACAAAAATCAACATGGTACAGAAACAAAAATTAATGCAACAATAGACAAATAAATGCCACAAAAGAAAAAACCCTTAATTAATGGCAATGCATATGAAAAATATAACAAAGATTTCATTAGGAAAAATACCAATTATTGAATAAGTGATCTGACAACAGATATCTCACCATCTGAAAGAAAACTAAAATGGAGCATCATCTGACATCCCATTCAAATGTAAATTCCACACAGATATTAAAAAGAATTTTTTAAGCTATAAAAATCATCTTATAAGCAAATGAAGGTATGGGACGACCTTTCTCATCAGGACCAAAAGCACACAATCTTGGCAAGGAGGATAGTGGAAGAGCATTCAGGAATAAAACTGAACATATAAAAATCTGTTTGGCAAAAGCTATCATAAACAACTCTGAAATAAGCACATGCAGGTGTATATATATGTAGATATGCAGATTTGCACATGAATAGAAGTATGTACAACGTATGCACTGTAATATGTATGTACATAAATGCAGTTTCCCAACTACAGCAGCTGAGCGAGCCTTGAAACAGGCTACAGTGAGGCTGTCTACCATCCAGAGAGTGAGCTTATCTACTGCCCAGATAGAGGACCCTGCGGCAGCCAGAGTCCAGCCAAAAAGTGGAATCCATACGGCAGTTTGAAGAGGGAAAGTCTTATAAAGAATTATTAACTATTTTCACAGGATTAACTACTAAGAAGGAATAAAAGAGAAGTGTAAGGAATATCCTAGGATGGAGGGAAAGAACCAAAGGCAACCCTAGCAAGGGGGCCTGCTCCTCAAGGCTGGATTTGGGGCTCCTGGGGACAGCGGCCGCAGCAGACTGGCTGAGTGTCAGCTGAGCTGCCCCAGCCACTTGCTCCGCAGCAGGAGGGCCAAAGGCACTGGGCAGCAAACTGCAGGCTGGAACTGCCAAACAGGAAACTCTGCTGCGGTATCAGCAGGCCACAGGTGGAAGGAGGGGAGCCCTAGACAGGAACGAGCAACAAAACCTGCTAGAGGGTGAGAATCACTCAGAAGCCCACGCACGTCCATGCCACTGGCACCACAGAGCACGCAGGAGCAGAAGTCCATCTCCCACAAGGTCCCTCCAACATCTCGACGGATTAAGTTTACACATGCCAGTTGGAAAAGTAGGTCCAATGGGGGCGGGTGGATTTGGAGCTAATTTTATGCAAAAAACTGATAACATAGTTTCTAAAAACATTCCCCACAAAAAGCAACCAGGGCTTTGTGAAGAGATGGCTGATTCCAAGGCTAGAGCGTATGAGCTCACAGATGAGCACTGAACGTCTTGTTATGCTTAAAAGTAGTAAGTGCTTTAAAAAAACAACAACCACAAGAACATTTGATGGCTAAAAGTTTCAAGGACAGAGAAGCCAAAGTAAAAGGGGCCCTAGTGGTCAAAGCTAGAACAATTTGGGCATCTAGTACCCTGAAAGAAAGTGTGAATGAGAAAGTCACTCAGTCGTGTCTGACTCTCTGAGACCCCATGGACTGTAGCCTTCTAGGTTCCTCTGTCCATGGGGTTTTCCAGGCAAGAATACTGGAGCATTCCGTTCTCCAGGGGATCTTCCCAACCCAGGGATAGAACCCAGATCTCCTGCATTGCAGACAGATTCTTTACCATATGAGCTACCAGGGAGGCCTAATGAATTCTGAATTCTAAACTATTAATGGGGGGAAATTAGGTATATGAGTCCAAATAAATAATGGATGGATAAATGCACAAATAGACACAATACACAAATATGCAGCTATACTGACAGATAACACAGATTCAGGTAAACAGAAGAACAGTTATAAAGACACACAAAGAGATAGAGAGGATAATCACTAAGATGGAAGCGGTGCTAGAACTGGAAAATCATTCTTATGAAGCCACGATGGGAGCTGGTGATGGACAGGGAGGCCGGGCGCGCACAGTCCACGGAGTCGCAGAGTCGGACACAACTGAGCAACTGAACTGAACTGAAGCCGTTGACTCATTGGAAAAGACTCTGATGCTGGGAGGGATTGGGGGCAGGAGGAGAAGGGGATGACCGAGGATGAGATGGCTGGATGGCATCACTGACTCGATGGGCGTGAGTCTGAGGGAACTCCGGGAGCTGGTGATGGACAGGGAGGCTGGGCGCGCGCAGTCCACGGAGTCGCAGAGTCGGACACAACTGAGCAACTGAACTGAACTGCACTGAAGCCACGATGTAAACACTGATTTGTGCAAGAATCTGTGGATGCCAAATCTAAGGGGCAATTTTGTAAAAGAGCAGAATATATTCATGATCTTAAAAGTTTTGAAAGAAAGGAAGGAAGAGAGGGATGGAGAGGTAGAGGAGAGGAGGAACTCAAATATATGTGATAGTCTCAAGACGGCCCCAAAGATACTAGGTCCTAATTCCTGGAACTTGTAAATGATACTTTATTCAAAGAGTGTGTGCAGATGTGATTAAGGACCTTGAGAGGCAGAGATTACCCTGGATTATCAGGATGGACACTAACGCCATACAGATGTCTTATAAGAGAGAGGGGCAGAGAGAGATTTCACACAGAGAAGGCAGTGGAGCACTGAAGTAGACAGAGGATTGAGGATGAGGGCCTTGAAGACTGAAGCGATGCTGGCCCAAGTCGAGGAACACACCCAGCCACCAGAAACCGAAAGAGGCAAGGAACGTGCTCCTCCCTAGAAGCTCTAGGCTCTGCAACACCTTGATTTCTGCCCAGTGATACTCATTTCAGGCTTCAGGCCTCCAAAACTATAAAAAAATAAAATAATGCTCTATTGTTTTAAGCTGCCACAAAAACAAACCTTCCTCTAATTTCTTTCTCATCTTTCACTAAAAGAAACAAGAAACCACACCAAACTTAAACACTCTGGTTGGAAATCTCCCAGCAGCACTACCCTCTTCCTTTGGTACCGTCCCTACTTCCCACACCTCTGTACGCAACCATGTTGCTAAACTTTCCACAACTATATAAGAAGGACCCACTCCCTTCCTCTAATTTCCAGTAACATTCTCCTCATTTTCCTGCAAACCCTCACCTTCAGTCTTATCAAAGACCACGAGGCTTCTATAAACAGCTTCCTCAAGACAGTGTAGGCCCTCGCACTCTCCTCAAAGCCCATGGTTCATTCCAAAGCCACTCTCCACATTTTTGGGTTTTGTCATAACAGCACTCAAACTTCCAGGTTAAAAAAAAAAAAATTAAGTACTGATTGCGATGTAAAAAATTATCCCAAAATTTGGTAGCCTACAATAACAAACATTACTATCTCACACAGCCTCTGATAGTCAGGAATCTAAAGAGGCTAGGCAGGAGGTTTTCAGCTCAGTGTCTCTCATGAGGCTGCAGTCAGCTGTCAGCCAGCGCTGCAGTCATCTCAAAGGTCCCCTGGGACAGGAGAAATCTGCACCTAAATTCATCCACATGACTGTACCAGGCTTCACATGACTGCTGGGTGTTAGTGTTGACCTCTGTTTCTTTCAGTGTGGGCCTCATCGTGGGCTATGTGTGTCCTTACAGCATGCAAGCTGGTAACCCTCAGGGCAAGTAATGAGAGAGAGAGAAAGAGAGAGAGAGAGACAATATCCCCAAGAGAGAAGCCACAGCTTTTATAACCAAACCTCAGAAATGACACACCGCCACTTTTCTTTATACTACTGGTCACACAGACCAATCGATTCCTGGGAAGGGAATAAACAAATGTGTAACTAGCAGGAGAGAAGGACTGCATATGGCCATCTTGGAAATGGTCTGTCACAAAAGGTATGGTCCAAATATTTAGCAAAATAGAACACAGCATGACTTTGATTTATGGGTGTAGTATAAGGAAAAAAGATTCCATTAAAACTACATTGTCATAACATGTGTGTGTATGGCTGAGCCCCACTGCTGTTAAACTACAATACAAAATAAAAAATTTTCAAAAACTTACATTGTCACAGCAGTCATCACAGTTACTTAACAAAATATAATTGTTACCTGTTTAATGAACAATATTCACAGTCATAGTGATACAAATATTACCTGATATAATAACAACATTTACAGTCATAATGGTACTAATATTACAGATGAAGTTGATTAAAATTCCAGATTTCAAAATCATTCTACAGATTAAGTATGGAATCTTAATTATGATTACTGAAAAGAGTATAAATATTACCACCTTCGAGAAATGTTAAAATAAGCATACAAGTTTCAAAAGCTGAGGGGTAAAAGGAGCTAATGAGGTAAAAGAGAGGACAAATACACTCTTCGATTCATCTTACAGAGACAAATGGTATTGTCCATAGTTATGGAACAAAGAAATAGAGACGTGGTCAACAGAGGAACTAAAAATATTACGTAATAATACAGGGGAACAGGTAAGTCAAAATCTTACCTACCGGAGTAAAAAGTAAATAGACACGTCATAAGCTGTTATACCAAAGAACAAAGAAAAAAGCTGTATAAATTTACTATTATAGATACAGAACACACATTCAAGAAATGAAAAATAAAAAAGATAAAAGCCAGTTTTCTCTAGAAGCAAAACTGGGAAGAAGATGCGCAGAGCAGAAAATGACACTTTTTTTTTTTTGAGGTTTATAACCATTTGAACATTGGTTTATAAGTTTTTCGTGTATAACATTATAATTCTACTTTTGTATACACCACAGCACGCTCATCACCAAAGTCTAGTTTCCATCCATCCCTGTGCACTTGACCCCCTCTAACCATTGTGCCCTATCCCCACTGCTCTTCCCCCAGTAACTACCAATCTGTATCTACGTCTTTGTTTTCGTTCCATTTCATTTCGTTTAGATTTCACATGAGTGAAATCATACAATATTTGTCTTTTTCCATTTGACTCATTTCATTTAACATAATACCCTCCAGGTCCATTCATGTTGTTGTAGATGGCAAGATTTCATTGTTTCTTATGGCTGAGTAGTATTTGATTGCATATATATTTACACACACACACACACACACACACACACACACACATGTTTATCCATTCATCAGTGGTATTTAGGTTGTTTCCTTATGTTAGATATTATAAATAATGTTGCAATAAACATAGGTCTGCATACATCTTTTCAAATTACTATTTTCATATTCTTCAGAATACCCAGAAGTGAAATAGATGGATCATATGGTATTTCTATTAATTTTCTGAGGAATCTCCATACTGTTTTCCATAGTGGCTGCACTAATCTACATTCCCACTCTCATAGTATGAGGGCTCCTTTCTCTTCGCATCCTCTCCAGCACTTCTGACAACCAGCATTCTAACGAGCATGAGGGGACATCTGACGGAGACTCTGACCTGCATTTCCCTGACAGTGATGCTGAACATCTTTTATGTGCTTGTTGGACACCTGTACGTCCTCTTTGGGAAAAGATTTATTCAGATTCTCTGCCCATTTTTAAATCAGGTTGTTTGGTTTTTTTGTTGCTGACTTGGAGGAGTTCTTCATATATTTCAAATATTAGCCCTTAACAGGTATATAATTTGCAAGTACCTTCTCCCACTCAGTAAGCTGTCTTTTCATTTTGTTAATGGTTTCATTTGCTGTACCGATGCTTTTTAGTTTGATGTCATCCCATTTATCTCTGCTTTTATTTCCTTTGCCTGAGGAGACGTATCTTAAAAAATTACTGCCGAGACTAGTATCAAAGAGTGTACAGCCTGTTTTCTTCTAGGGATTTCACACTTTCAGACGTGACATTCATATCTTTTGTACATTTTGAGTTAATTTTTGTGTATGGTATAAGACAGTGTTCCAGTTTATTCTTTTGCACACGGTCGTTCACTTTTCCCAAGACTAATGGAGAGACTTTCCTTTCTCCATGGTATGTTCTTAGTTATCCATATATATGTGTAGATTTATTTCTGGGCTCTCAGTTCTGCTCCATTGATCTGTGTGTCTGTTTTCTGCCAATAACATGCTATTTTGATTAGGACAGCTTTGGGCATGCATGCTAAGTCGCTTCAGTTGTGTCCGACTCTCTGTAACCCCATGGACTGGAGCCCATCAGACTCCTCTATCCATGGGATTCTCCAGGCAAGAATCCTGGAGTGGGCTGCCGTTTCCTCTTCCAGGGGGCTCTGCAGTGTAATTTGAAATTAGCGAGTGTGACACCTCCAGGTTTGATCATTTTCCTCAAGATTACTTCAGCTATTCCAGATCTTCTGTGATTCCATACAAATTCTATGATTTTTTTGTTCAATTTCTATGAAATCTGTTGTTGTGATTTTTGACAAGGATTGAATCTGTGGATAACTTTAGGTAATATAGGCAGTTTAACAATGTTAATTCTTCCAATCCATGAACATGGGCTATCTTTCCATTACTTTGTGTTTTCTTCAGTTTCCTTCAACAATGCTTTACAGTTTTCAGTGTACAAGTCTCCACCTCCATGGTTTATTCCAGAGTATCTTATTCTTTTTGCTGTGATTGTAAATGGGATTGTTTTCTCTTTCTGCTAGTTCTTATTAGGGTATAAAAATGCAACAGTTTTGTATTTTGATTTCACATCCTGCAACTTTACTACATTTGTTTATTATTTCTAATGGATTTTTGGTGAAATGTTTATAGGGGTTTCTATATATAAAATCATGTCACCTGCAAACACTGACAGTCTTACTTCTTCCTTTCCAATTTAGAGGTCTTTTCTTTTTCTTGCCTAAATGCTCTAGCTAGGACTTCCAAGACTATGTTGAATAAGAGTGGGCATCCTGATCTCATCGATAAAAGGACAGCTTTCAGGTTTTCACCATTCAGTATGATGTTAACTATCAGTTTGTCATATATGGCCTTTATCATGTTTAGGTACATTCCTTCTATAATAATTTTATTCAAAGTTTATCACAAACAGATGTTAAAATCTGTCAAATGCTTCTTCTGCATCCACTGAAATGGCCATATGATTTTTATTTTCCATTTTATTAATGCGGAGTAGAGTATTAATAGATTTGCAGATACAGAGCCATCCTTGTGTCCCTGGAACGAATGTGACTTCATCATTATGATCCTTTTAGTGCACTGTATTCAATTTGCTTAATATTTTGTTGAAGATTTTTGCATCTACACTCTTCAGAGATACTGGCCTGTAATTTTCTTTTCTGCATGTTATCTTTACCTGGTTTTGGTATCAAGGTAATGACGGCCTCGTAAAACGTGTTAAGAAGCACTCCAGTCTCAATTTTTTGGAAGGGCTTCAGAAGAACAGGTATTAAATCTTTGAAAGATTCATAGAATTCACTGCTGAAGCCATGTGGTCCTGGACTTATGCTTTGGGGAGGCTGCTTTTTTTTCTTTATTAGTTTCAATCTCTTTACCAGTGATCAGTCTATCAGATTTTATACTTCATGTTTCAGACATGAAAGGCTAAATGATTCTTAGAATTTATCCAGTTCTTATAGACAGTCCAAGTTGGTGGTATATTCATTCATAGTAGTCTCTTATAATCCTTTGTATTTCTGTAGTATTCATTGTAACTTCACTTCTTTCCATTTCTGATTTTATTTGAACCTTCTCTTTTCTCTTAGTGAGGCTAGCATAAGGTTTGTCAATTTTGTTTACCTTTTCAAAGAACCAGCTCTTAGTTTCACTGATCTTTTCTACTGTCTTTTAAATCTTTATTTACTTCCACTGTGACTTTTCTTATGTCCTTCCTTCAACTGACTATATATTTCATTTGCTCTTTTCTTCTAGTTTCTTTAGTTTAAGGTTAGATTACTAGAGATTTTCTAGTTACTTAAAGAAGGCCTATACTGCTATAAACTTCTGCCTTAGAATTGTTTTTGCTGCATCCCATAGATTTTGGTATGTTCTATTTCCATTTTCATTTGTCTTCATGCATTTTTTATTTGTCTTTTGATTTCTTCATTGACCAACAGTTGTTCAGTCTCCACATACTTATGATATTTTCCAGCTTTCTTCTTATAGTTTGATCTTCTTTTAAAAAAATGTTTACTTATTTGGCTGTATCGGGTCTTGGTTGCAGCATGTGGGATCTTTTCATTGCAGTCCAGTAGTTGCAACATGCAGGCTCTCTACTTGCGGTGCTGGGGTTAGCTGTCCCACGGCATGCGGGCTCTTAGTTCACCAACCAGGGACTGAACTCACATCCCCTGCATTAGAAGGCGGATTCTTAACCACTGGACCACCAGGGAAGTCCCTGGCCAATTTTCTTAAAGAGACTTGTGTCCCAACATACAGTCTATCCTTGAAAACAATTTATGTACACTTGAGAAAAATGTGTATTTGGTGCTTGTGAATGGAATATTCTGTATATATCTGTAAGAATGGTCTAATATTTCATTTAAGGTCAATGTTTCCTTGCTGACTTTCTGTCTAGATCTATCCACTGATGTAAGTGGGATGTTCAAGGCCCCTAGTATTACTGTGTTGCTGTCAATCTCTTCCTTTAGGACTGTTAATAATTGTTTTATATATTTTGGTGCTATGTCAGATGTATATAAGCGTATTAATAAGTTATGTCTTCTTAATGGACAGTCCCCTTTATCATTATATAACATCCATTTTTGTCTCTTNGTTCAAGGCCCCTAGTATTACTGTGTTGCTGTCAATCTCTTCCTTTAGGACTGTTAATAATTGTTTTATATATTTTGGTGCTATGTCAGATGTATATAAGCGTATTAATAAGTTATGTCTTCTTAATGGACAGTCCCCTTTATCATTATATAACATCCATTTTTGTCTCTTGTAATTTTTTTGGCTTTAGGCCTATTTTTCTGCAGATGGTGATTGCAGCCAAGAAATGAAAAGACACTCCTTGGAAGGAAAGTTATGACCAACCTAGATAGCATATTCAAAAGCAGAGACATTACTTTGCCAACAAAGGTCCATCTAGTCAAGGCTACAGTTTTCCCAGGAGTCATGTATGGATGTGAGAGTTGGACTGTGAAGAAAGCTGAGCACCGAAGAATTGATGCTTTAGAACTGTGGTGTTGGAGAAGACTCTTGAGAGTCCCTTGGACTGCAAGGAGATCCAACCAGTCCATCCTAAAGCAGATCAGTCCTGAATATTCACGGGAAGGACTGATGCTGAAGCTGAAACTCCAATACTTTGGCCACCTGATGCAAAGAGCTGACCCATTTGAAAAGACCCTGATGCTGGGAAAGATTAAGGGCAGGAGAAGGGGACGACAGAGGATGAGATGGTTGGATGGCATCACCGACTCAATGAACATGAGTTTGGGTGGACTCTGGCAGTTGGTGATGACCAGGAGGGCTGGCGTGCTGTGATTCACGGGGTCACAAAGAGTCGGACACGACTGAGTGACTGAACTGAACTGAACACATGCTTTCTTCTGGCTGATATTTGCTTGGAGTATCATCTTCCATCCCTTCACACTGAGCCTTTATTTGTTTTTAGAGCTGAGCTGAGTATCCTAGAGGCAGTTTTTAATCCATCTGGTCACTCTGTTTCTTTTGAGTGAATTCAATCTATTTACATCTGGGGTGTTACTGACATTTGAAGACTTAGTATTGCCATTTGTTTATCATTTTCTGGTTGCTCCATTTTTTTTTTTTCTTGTTTCTACCATTTTAGTTTGGTGGTTTTGTGATGTTTTTCTCAGTCTCCTCTTATGTTTCATGTTTCTCTTCTAGATTTTACCATACTGTTTTTGTTTTATGTTTTGGTCTTTTGGCTACAAGGTAGGTGGGGATCCCAGCTCTCCAACCAGGGATCAAACCTGTAACCTGCACTGGAACACAGTATTAATTTAACCCTGGACCGCCAGTGAAATCCAATACAGCAGCATTATTTTTAATAGCCAAAAGGTAGAAGAAATCCAAATGTTCACTGATAGATGAAAAAATAAAATGATGTACACACACCCAAGGGACTACATTCAGACATAAGAAGGAAATTCTGATACATTCTACCACGTGGATAAATCTTGAGCAATGATGCTAAGTGAAATAAGCCAGCCACAAAAGGACAAATACTGTATGATTTTACTTATATGAGTTGCTAATCCACAGTTGGTTGAATCCACAGATGAGGAACCTGCAGATACTGAAGGTCAACTGCACTACACCAGACACGGGACTTGAGCATCCACAGACTCTGGTACCCACAGGGAGTCCTGGAGCTAGTCCCCCAGAGACACTGAGGGACAGCTATGCAAGAATAAGTCAATGTTACCTTATGTTCCTACAAGGTTTTTCTATTTGCTTGATTGGTTAGAGTTTGAATTGTTCTGGTGCTGTTTTTTTCTTGAGAGGGAGGAGTAAACACACTCTAAGTTAACAAAACCACAGCAAGAACATGAAAAAACAACTGACCCAAAAGGACTGACGTCTAGCCTGCCACGTTCCTCTCTGTGGCATTTGAGCCCACAAAGTTAGCCTCACCACCCAGAGGGGAAGATGTATAAGGAATCTGGATAAGACAGCTGTGCAAAATGGAGCTGGAGGAGCCTTACTCGTGCACACAGATACTCTTGAGAATAACCCAGACACTCCATTTGATTTCATACCGGGAAATTCTAAGAGGACAGAAGCAACTATTAAAAAAAAACAAACTACCTAGCAGAGCATAAGGCAATAGCTGTGCTTCCACTCCCAGATTTAGCCCAGGCAGAATGGATGGCTGCCCCTCTCTACATGAAAAAGGTTACAGCAAGTTCTGCAATTATCGTCAATGAAAGTATATGAAGCAGCAATTTTTTATACAACGTACAATCCAAAGCCAGTTGTTCAGTTCAGTTCAGCTTCTCAGTCGTGTCCGACTCTTTGCGACCCCATGAATCGCAGCACACCAGGCTTCCCTGTCCATCACCAACTACCAGAGTTCACTCAGACTCACGTCCATCGAGTCAGTGATACCATCCAGCCATCTCATCCTCGGTCGTCCCCTTCTCCTCCTGCCCCCAATCCTTCCCAGCATCAGAGTCTTTTCCAATGAGTCAACTCTTCCCATGAGGTGGCCAAAGTACTGGAGCTTCAGCTTTAGCATCATTCCTTCCAAAGAAATCCCAGGGCCGATCTCCTTCAGAATGGACAGGTTGGATCTCCTTGCAGCCCAAGGGACTCTCAAGAGTCTTCTCCAACACCACAGTTCAAAAGCATTAATTCTTCAGTGCTCAGCCTTCTTCACAGTCCAACTCTCACATCCATACATGACCACTGGAAAAACCATAGCCTTGACTAGACAGACCTTTGTTGGCAAAGTAATGTCTCTGCTTTTGAATACGCTATCTAGGTTGGTCATAACCTTTCTTCCAAGGAAAGAAGAAACGTTTTTTAATTTCATGGCTGCAATCACCATCTGCAGTGATTCTGGAGCCCAAAAAATAAAGCCTGACACTGTTTCCACTGTTTCCCCATCTATTTCCCATGAAGTGATGGGACTAGTTGTTAAGTATCATATTCAAGCCTGCACTACTATGCCTCGCATGCTTTGAAACTTGGACAGCACACTGGAGGCCATTCAGAAAAAAACCTGGAATAAAGGTTCAGGAGGCTATACCTGAACAACTTTCACTCTTACAGATGTGGAATGTTCAGAAGGCTGTGTAAATGCACCAGTGGTTCAAATAAACGACAGCTACTACGAGAATCTGACACCTAAGGATATTGAAGAAATTACTGAGGACCTTAATGCTGGCAAAATCCCAAAACCTGGGTCAAGGCGGGGGTGCTTCTCATGCGCGCCAGTCAGCGGTCTCACCTCTTTGACTGAACCACCTAAGACACTTGCTTTTGGTGTGCAAGCAGGCCTTTAATTTATGTTCAACTGTAAATATATCATTGAAGAAATAAAATATGAATCTCCTATATTAAAAAAAAAAAAGCCATGAGAAAACCACTTCAAGAGCCTGCGGCATAATAGCCATTATCTTAATAAGGGGATTCTGACTTCATGGGACACTGTTTTAGTGTTCCGTGTGTATACATAATTAGCTAGTCATCACTTTTCAAAATCACAATTTCAAAATAATCACTTACCAAACACTATTCCTTTAGCAAATGGAGGAAACAATTCTGAATGTCGAAATAAGTTTTTGTGAATTTGCCATAGTTCTTTGTGCAATTTCTTAAAGTCACTATATCTCTTCCATACGATTATCTAAAGAGAGAAGAAAATTAAATGTGTATCTCACAGTCAAACCATTTAGGTTCATATATCTGAACAAGAAAAAAAATTGTCATTAAAGTGCTCAAACTGTCATGCAAAGGCAAACAAAAATGTTCTAACCAATGCAGTTACCTATCTGAAATCAATTAATAATATTTGCTTTAAAATATAAAGCAGCAATTCTCCCTCCAACTGTTTTGGTTTTTAAATTTCATTTTAAGAAAGCACTGTTTTCTTCATATTAGAAAAACATTCAACCTAGTACAAAAAAGGTCTATACTATACAAAACATCACTTAACCTCTTCAAACATTAATTACAATTGCCCTGGAAATGAGTTAGATGCCAAAATATATTCATCTCAAAAACAGCATGTTTATAAACACAAAATAATTTAAACAAATTTAAACGCAAAGAACATACTCAGCATTTGCCTTAAAGGATAAATAATCTGAAAAACACTCAAGAAGAAATAGCTTTGTAGCAAGTAATTAACCTAAACTTTTGCATTTCATAAAATCTCAGTTAAGATAGTAATAAGATTTCTGGAGGCAAGGTAAATCCTGATCAGAATACCACTAAAATTAGGATATTTCAAAAAACAAAATAATAATCATTTAGATTATAACACATAAAAGTAAGCTACCTTTGTTAGTTTAATTATTGTCTAAACTTATTTAGATTAAATCAAAAGAAAAAAAACAAAACACTTAATAAAGAAAAAGAATTTAACACCCGGTCTTAACACTGATCCAGACATCAGTCTCTATAGGGTAAAACTGAGTTTTAAATTCCATTACCTAGTATATTGGGGCCTTTACTTCTGAAAAATCTAATTATCTAACTTCTAACAAACTCAATAGTGTAATACTAATAAGCAAACATTAGGCCAAACAGGTCACCAAGTGTGATTTAAGAGACCTGTCAAAAAGTCCACTCACTGCATATAAGAAATTCTTTGCAAAATTCTGTCATGCTATCAAAAATTCCATTATGATTACTAAATGTGCTGCTTTTCATATAAGAGACTTGCTGTTAATCCTAGGAGACTAGTCAAACAATATGAATTAATTTAAACAAATTGTTTGCCCCTGAGCTTTCAGTCATCTGCACGTGTACGCAGTCACTCAGCTGTGTCCAGCTCTTTGTGATCCCATGGACTGCAGCATGCCAGGCTCCTCGGCCCATGAGTTTTTCAAGCAAGAATATTGGAATGGGTTACCATTTCCTCCTCCGGGGGATCCTCCTGATCCAGGGATCAAACCCACATCTCCTGCGTCTCCTGCACTGGCAGGCAGATTCTTTACCACTGAGCCACCTGGGAAGCCCTTTTTATTCATTCACTCAACAACAAAAATAGTCAACAAAGCAAATATTTTCATGAGCATACTTTACGCTAGGCACTGTGTTGGCACAAAGGACGAAGAAATAAGAAATACAGTCCCTCCTTTAAAGAGTTCTCTATCAAATTAAGAAGAATAAGCCAACACAGTAACTGTATCACAAGACAGCACAATTGTGCTGAAAGGGTGCTATGGAAGAAGCACCCACACAGTGTCAACTCGGGTGAGCACACTGAAGGAAGCAATGGCCAGAAAAAAACAAAGAGAGGGAGAGAGAAGTGGTCAGGAATGAAGCATTTTAAAAGGAGAGGGAAAGGCCAAATATAATTACTAAAATTTTGGCTTTTACAACTGGATAGATGGTGGTGCTATATTCCCAAAGGTGAAGAGCCAAGGAGAAAAAGCTGGCATGAGATAAGAATGAAGCTCAGTTTTAGATATATTTTATTTAGGTGCATGTGAGGCTAAGTCTAATTGAAGATATCCAATAGACAGGTCGGGAGTTCAAGAGCAAGAACTAAAAATAAGATGTAGTAAATGGGGAGAAGAGAGGTGGAAATAACTCAAAAAAGATTTCTCAGCATTTGTTACAAGATGAGAAGTCTAAACGGCTGAATGATGGGGGTCAGCCAGAAGTAAAAGAAGAGGAAACCAAGGACAAAGTCAGTACTGAAGACGCTCAGCTGTGCCTGGAGACAGGACACGTGGAAGAAGAGGTTTCACATGAAATGGAAAAGAACAAGACAAATGCAGACAGTAGAGCATCCACAGTTCCAACAGAAGAGAGCGAGAGGAACCAAGAGGGTCAAACCAGCGCTTACAAAGTAAAAGGCCTCAGGACACTGAGCTTACAAGCGATCTTTTAATTTTCATATTTTTGCTGCCCTGCATTTTCCAATCTTGATACATTAACATAATTCTGGTCATGGGAACACAGTGCTATTTCATATTTTTTAAATAGATCAAATTATGGTGATACCACATCTGCCAAGGGCTTAAGGGCAAAACGAGCAGTGGGCTTCTGACAATAATCTTACCGAAGGGAAGCACAATCCTTAAAGCTATTATAAATTAGACATGAGAGCTATTCAAAAGACAACAGCTCATGGAAACAAATCTGTAGATAAAATTTGTATTCCCAGTTAGGGTCACTGTCAAAATCAGGGTAACTTAAAAGGGGCGAAAGTTAACAATTTAATCACAATAATGATAATAATACCATGGCATATAAACCAGCAGATAGTCTTTCAGAGGAAAAATTAGGAAATCTGTGTTTCTTCATTATGTCCTAATTCATTCATTCACATATTCACTCACATATTCTCAACACTATAGAAGTGAAATACCCAAGAGCAAATAAAATCCTCAAAAAATGCAGGAAACCAAAGTATCTCCAAATGTCACAAGCCACTGCCTCCTTTGCTTCTTACTCCTTTTAAGCTTGGACATTTCTAAACATCTTCAAAATGGAAAAGTGAACAAAAGCACACCTCCACTATATCAGCAAGTAAGGATGTCTGTAACTGGACTATACAAAGTAACCAAAAGATACATGCAAGAAAAATATTTTCTCAATAATCAATTCTTTCCTATTAGGAAAAAAAAGTTATAATAACACTTATTACTCTACTGAATCAACTCTGTAGAAATATCCTATTCATTAAAGTTACCTCTGCATAAAATTTCTCAATTAAATATTCCTCAATTA
Source organism: Neotragus moschatus (assembly GCA_006410615.1). Lineage (NCBI taxonomy): Eukaryota > Metazoa > Chordata > Mammalia > Artiodactyla > Bovidae > Neotragus > Neotragus moschatus. The sequence goes on from SJYA01002249.1 coordinate 412,655, forward strand.
AAAATTCAGTGACAATCATAACAGACTACAAAGAAAAGCTTAATTTTCATTAAAAACACTTCCTTAGATATTTTTTACATAAAATGAGTGCTTTCTATACAGATAATTTCTCTTAACAATACCAAAGAAACTTTAGATCTTTCACAAAACCACTCAATTAACTTTCTCCTTTTTACTCTCATATAATATTTAAAACTTGCTGGATCAAATTTTCCTGCCATGTCACCACCATACTACCTGCTTATAAATTTTCTTTCCTCCCCTCTAAAGAGCCTTTTCTTTCCCCTGACACATTTCTGAATGTGCTCAAATAGTTTTTCTAAAACTGTTTTATTTATGAAGTGACTTAACAGTGAGAGACTTTGGATACGAAACACAGAAAGTTCTATTTTGGTTCTCCTTTCCCAGATTTCCCCAGTGAAACAGAGAGACAGAGAGCTACAGGCTACTTCTTTTTAAAGGCAGGGAGTGAAGGACACATCTCTACCCCACTCTTTACATCCTATAGTTGCGTGCTCTAGAGAACCTACTGAACAAAAGGTCACATTAACTGTTGCTGTTCCCCCTCCAGAGTGACCTGTGCTGCTCTTAATAAATGAAAACTTGGAGGGAATGTTTAAAAGATAAAAAGGAAAACCATCCTGGATAATTTTCAATTATTGACTCTATGCAAGTATTCGGGCCTACTTAGGAACAAAACATAACTACCTGGTAGCATGTGCCAAGGTGCGTGTGTGTGAGTGAGAAAAAGTACTAAATCTCCCCAATCTTCTAAGGATAGCATATTATTTGTCCCATATTTGATTAGACAAACAGTACATCTACTGATCTTCAACAGCTCTGGTGAAGCGTAAGTAAATTCTAAGTGAATCAGTTAACAAAGAAAGAAAGTGAGAAGAAAGGAAATGGAAACAAATTCTACGTAGTAAATTCCTTTCCTAAGTTAAGAATTTCAGTGTTCAAACGAAATAATACATGGGAAGCTAAAAAATGTTGCTATAACTTCAAGGTTATTCTTTCCTTCAAGAAGTCAGCTAGACAGAAGACATTCTTTTTAAGATTTTATACCATTTTAACAAAGGACCATGCAATCATCTAACTAAAGCACACTTACAAGAGTTTCTGATGAATGGTTCACCAACAGTTGTTATTATAAAAGAGTTTTCCCCAAAAAAGGATTAAGGAAATGGCAGAGAGTATGTTCACGGATAGTTGGCTCAGGATTCTCCCTGGAAAAGGGGAACATCAAGCTACAGACTACAGCACAGCAGTCAGACACTGTATTCAAAGGAAACAACCCATTTGCAATTCTAACAGATACAAGCATTCAGAAGCAGAAAAGCCTGGTACTGACTATTAACTCAACAGAATTAACAGAATTCTAAGGAATAGTTCATACTAAATGAAGGACACTTAAATAAGAAGAGTACTCTCTTAATCAAAGGTACATGGTATTTTCAATGCCATTTTGAAAGGATATAGATACATATAAATATAGACTTAGCCTTTTCTTCCAAAATAACAATATTTTCTTCCTGGCTATCAAGGGGACAGGGAGTGAGGTTAAAACCCCTAAGGAAAACAGTATGGAATCTTTTTAAAATGTGTCTTTTATCAAACTTTTTTTTTAAACTCTTTAATAACAGGACAAAAGCAAGTACCAGATTAGATATAGCAAGAAACAGTAACACATAAAAGTTAAAATATTATCGAAACATGTTCAAACCAACCAGAACCAATCAATTAAAATCTATGAATCAAGACAGGTATGTTTGGTAAGGAGTAAGTGGGGCTTATGGTTAAATAGATAATACACAGCCCACTCGAAGACATTAAAATGCAATTAGGAAAAAAAGTCTTGCCAAATAAAGACTTAACAAATTACAACATCTGTTTTAAACACTTTAATAGGAAGGAAAAAATATATACATATATATATCCTTCTAGTCCAACTATAAATAAGCAAGGACCAAAATGAAAGTAAACTTAAAAATGTTAAAAGACGTTAACTCCTGAGTTCAGATTTCTAAAGGTATATAACAAGGACAAAGTAATTACAAATAGAGAATTCTACAGTTCTAAGCAAAACTATAACAAGCTGGTATCATTTTAAAAAGAGGGAATTAGTCTGCAAAAGAACTAAATACAAAATTCTAAAAAGAAGCAATTTTCCAGGATGTCAACACGCCAACTCAATATAAAAATGGAAGTAGAGAAGGAGGTTAGGGAGGGAAGGGATGTATGTAGACGTACAGCTGCTTCATCCTGTTGTACAGCAGAGACTAACACAACACTGTAAAGCAACTCTATGCCAATAATACACATGGGAGCAAGAGAAACCCAGCATTTATTATGCTCTTTAAAATTAATACAAGTTACCAAATACTCTCTCTTTTTTTTTTTCTTTACCATAGAGGCATCATAATTTTCAAATCAAGAGGGGCCCTTAACTAGTACTGAAATCTTATGAGTGGCAATTATCCGAAGTTATCACATTATTAAATGGCACTATAATTCCTAAAATTTTTATTTATGTAACTTAACACCTACTGAAACTTAACATTTACCTAATAGGTCTGAATTAAGATACTTCAGTTACTGTTCAGTGAATTGAAGACAATTTCCAAACATACAAAGACTGACATACAAATAACTGCTTCTTCAACGAAGCATTTAATTTAATTTTTGTCAAAATGCATAAAGTAAAATTTTCATATGGATAAACATGTTACCTCCTGGACATCCTCTGGATTTCTTCGTGAAACAACCTAAAACAAAGAAAACACAGAAATATCTAATCATTATCTAAACCAACTATTTTACACTTGCATGATTACTTTCAACAGCATTTGTAGGAAAAATTCAATTTGCTGAAAGAAATATCATATTATATCATTTTCACAGAACTCAGTTAACTAACTTCACTATTTGAAACACATACTAAAAAATTAAAACAAAAAGGCAACTAAAATAAAGTCCACACGCTAATGCTCACGTACGATTACATTCACAAGAGAACGCCTCAGCCTCTTCCTCTTACTCGACATAATTCTAGCAGCTCATCCATCTCCCTTTCCAGTCAACATATGAATCAGAAGCATAAAAAGGCAGCTGCACCTCAACAAAGTACACAAAGGGATAGCTCTGTATTATTTCTTTTTTTTTTTCTGTATTATTTCTTACACCCATATATAAATCTACAATTAGCTTAATAAAGATTTCACATTTAAAAAAAAAAAAAAAAAACAGCCAGGATGCTCAGATACACCAATATCTGTTAGAAGTAATCACTGACCTCCTAATGGTGAAAAAGCAAACAAAAGTAACCTGTTTAAACAAAATAAGTATACACATCACTCACGGACACATAATCCTATCATTATTGCCTGAGCAGGGAGGGTGGGGGATGGATTCTTTCAGACTTCTCTAAGGACAAAAGCCAAAAAGTCTAACACCATGTACAAAGAATTCCTCACAAAGTGTACAAAAAGCAGGCTGGGTGCTTAAATCATCAAACGCATTGCAGAGTGGGGAAAATCTCATATTACATACATAATACCCTCTATGCAAATATAAAGTCATAAACTTGATGCTACAATATGTATTTGGCAGAAACAAACAAAAAAATACAACAAATATATTAAAACGGTGCCTGCAGATGAGAGGAAGAAAAGTCTTTGATGCCAGGTGACAATACTATAACTGGAGATTATGATCAATTCAACACTACACTACTCCTAAGGTCCAAAACAAAAACAAAAAGTATATTGAAGTCACACAAACTTGGGTTCAAATTACAGTTCCTCCACTCACAGACTTGAGGGCTCTATAGAATGAGGATAATACTCTCTGTTTGGCCTGGCTATAGTAGACAGCGAATACAGAGACACAAGAATTCCATGATTTAAAAATTATCTTTCTCTTAATAGACAATTTAAGTTCCTTGAAAGATCCTACACAACAATTCGAAAGAAAAGGTTTCCAATTTCTTGCTACTCTACTCTCAACTTTCAGGATATAAAATTTGGTGAAATCTCTTAGCCATTTTCATTAATTGAGAACAATGCTGTCCAACAGTACGTTCTCTAATGATGGAAGGAAATATCCCCTATTGCTACTGTTCAACACAGTAGCCCCTGGTCACATGCACACGTGGCTCCTAAGTGCTGGAAATATGGCTACGGCAACTGAATAACGAAACTTTTAATTTTATTTCATTTAAATTAATTTAAATTAAAATAAAAGTAGCCACATATGGCTAATGCTACTGCTAAGTCACTTCAGTCGTGTCCGACTCTGTGCGACCCCATAGACGGAAGCCCACCAGGCTCCCCCGTCCCTGGGATTCTCCAGGCAAAAACACTGGAGTGGGTTGCCATTTCCTTCTCCAATGCATGAAAGTAAAAAGTGAAAGTCAAGTCGCACAGTCGTGTCCGACCCTCAGTCCCATGGATTGCAGCCTTCCAGGCTCCTCCGTCCATGGGATTTTCCAGGCAAGAGTACTGGAGTGGGGTGCCATTGCCTTCTCTAAGCAACACAGATTTACAGTAAGAGGTTAGAACAGGTAACTAATAACAACAATGTATTATTCAAAAACTGGATTTTAACTATTACTTTCAAATTCCACCCTCTAAAAAATGTCTACCTTTCCAAAAGCATGGCGTTTCACATAATTAAATGATTTAATTTTGCCTCCTATAAATATAAATTTGCCTCCTAAAAATATAAGAACATATTTTTATAAAATATGCTAAAGAGAAGTTAGGTAATCAATCCACTGATATCCACCCACCAAAAATAAATCAACATATGATCACTGGCAATAAGATTTATGTACCTTACTATTCTAAACAATACTTTAACACAGGCAGATGATCTTTCTGGGACAAAAGAAATTATTTTCCTGCTTGGTGTATGTAGCAGAAGTGTATGTAAATGTAAAATCACATTTTAGATTTTCCTCAGGTAAGCTGTTCCTGGAAATCAAATACATGTGTACTGCATCTTCAAAAATATATTAGCCATTCCCTAACAACCACCACAATGTAAAAACAATTTCATCAGAAATAACCAATCTGGGGCTTCCCTGGTGGCTCAGTGGTAAAGAATCCGGCTGCCAGTGCCAGAGACACGGGTTCAGTCCCTGATCTGAGAAGGTCCCACATGCCACAGAGCAACTAAGCCCATGAGCCACAACTACGGGGCCCAGGCTCTAGAACCCTCGCTCCACAGAAGAAGCCGCCGCAGTGAGCAGCCTGTGCACCGCGCCTGGACAGCAGACCCTACTCTCTACAACTAGAGAAAAGCCCACGCAGCAACGAAGACCCAGCACAGCCAAAAATTTTTTTTTTTTTTTTAAGTTGGTTTAAAAAAGGAAAGAAATGACCAATCTGGGACTTCCCTTGTGGCCCAGTGGCTAAGATTCCCCACACTCAATGCAAGGGGCCCAAGTTGAATTCCTGGTCAAGGGAACAAGATCCCACATGCCAGAACTAAAAGACCCACATGTCTCTAAGACCTNCAGCCTCCAATAAAGTGTGTTTAGGAACTCAGCACAGCACTGGGATTAAAAGCACTCTGACAGGCTACCAGGGTTCAAATCTAAACTCTACCACTTGTTCGTGTGTGAGCCTAGGCAAGTTATTTAACATTTAGGTGCTTCAATTTCCTCACGTGAGGATGTGAGAATAACAATGGCACCTACTCACTGCACTGCTATGAAAAATGTGCTAATTTATACAACGTGCTTAGAATAGAGCTTGACTCACACTAAGCACCGCAGAAGTGTGTGCTATTAATACTCAACAAATGTTAGCTATGTAAAATAGACTTATGTATTCTGATAGTTTGAAAACAAACCCAAATTATGTGCAAGACCTGCACAGTAAAAACTGGAAAATATTGCTCAAATTAAAGAGGTAAATAAATGGAAAATTTGTGTTCGTGGATTAGAAGATTCAATATTATTTAAAGATATCAATTCTAAAACTGATCTACACTCTCAACATGTATGTCTGCGTGCTCAGTTGCCTCAGTTGTGTCCAACTCTTTGGGACCTTAGACTGTAGCCCTCCAAGCTCCTTAGTCCAAGGGATTCTCCAGGCAAGAATACTGGATTCAGTTGCTAAGCCCTCCTCCCGGGGCTCTTACTGATCCAGGGATCAAACCTGTATAGCCTTTGACTCTTGCATTGCAAATAAATTCTCTACAACTGAGCCACCAACCACCAGGAAAGCCTCACATTCTCAATGTAACTCCAGTCAAAATCTGAGTAGGCATGTTTGCAGTTTAATAAGCTGATTCCAAAGTTTTTCTAAAAATGCAACAATCTAGAATAGTCAAAACAATTTTGAGAAAGAAAGAGGACTAAGACTATCAGATTTCAGCTTAGTATAAAGGTANACCAACCACCAGGAAAGCCTCACATTCTCAATGTAACTCCAGTCAAAATCTGAGTAGGCATGTTTGCAGTTTAATAAGCTGATTCCAAAGTTTTTCTAAAAATGCAACAATCTAGAATAGTCAAAACAATTTTGAGAAAGAAAGAGGACTAAGACTATCAGATTTCAGCTTAGTATAAAGGTAGGAAATGGTAACCCACTCCAGTACTCTTGCCTGGAGAATCCCATGGACGGAGAAGCCTGGTAGGCTACAGTCCACTGGGTCTCAAAGAGTCGGACACGACTGAGCGACTTCACTTACTTACTTACTTATAAAGGTATAATAAGGCCGTGTGCTATCAAGAGAAATAAAAGCCCACATTCATTGAGACTTGTATATAAATGTTCATAGTAGCTATATTTAAAAGAGCCAAAAACTGGAAACAATCCAAACGTCCATCAACCCAAATGTGGATGGGTTAACTGTAGTATAACCATACAAGGGAATGTGCATGCGTGCTCAGCCGCTTCAGTCAGGTCCAACTCTCTGTGACCCTATGGACTGTAGCCTGCCAGGCCCCTCTGTCCATGGGATTCTCCAGGCAAGAATACTGGAGTGAGTCGTCACGCCCTCCTCTAAAGAATCTTCCTGACCCAGGGATCAAATCCACGTCTCCTGCTCTCCTGCACTGCAGCTGAATTCTTTACCACCGAGCCACCAGAGAAGCCCGCAAGGGAATACTGGTCAGCAATAAAGGAGACTAAAAATACAGAACATAGATGAATCTCAAATAAGCCTGCTGAGTTAAAGAAGCCAGATCCCTCCTCCACAGAAATGCACAGTGCAACAACAGAAAGCTGACCAGCGGCTGCCTAGGGACAGGGGGTGGGCCGAGGGGACTGACTGCAAAGGAGCATGAGGGACCTGCTGCAGTGATGACTGTGGCGGTGGGGGTTACACAATCACAGACACACGTCAAAACTCGTCAAACTGTACACTTAAAACTGGTGAGTCTTACTCTATATAAATTATGCCTCAATAGAAAGAAAGTCATAAGGGAGCACTGTCTTTTAAAAACAGAAACAAGATTTTCTTTTCATATCCATGAAAGAATACAGGCAAGAATTACTATTTACTTAATACTGTTAAGAAATCTACATTACCTTATACAATTCTGTAAACTTCAGCATGATGAAACAACCGAAAACACTACCTGAATGGTCCTTTTACATCTGTGTCTCCTTTAACTAAACAATCAATGGAAATCTACAAAAGAACTTTCTAATGCTGAATAGAAGTACTTATTCAAGATGAAAATTAACAAGCAGCATAGGATTTAACTAGGAAATCCATTAGCAAGCTTGTAACTGGCCATAAGGTTATCTAAGCCTGCCAGCTTCCAAAGAACTGGGGGGGAAAGAAAGTATAAAGGAGATTTAAGAGCATGAAACAGCTCTTATGCCAACCAATACTTAACAATGGTAATTCCAATGATTCTAATTCTATTCTTACATAAAGAACCTTGCAAGAATCAAGAATATTTTATTCCTTAAAAATGTAAGTCAGTCAGTAATTGGAAACATAAAGAGGACATTTTTATCTCACAAAGTTCTGTCAGGGGAGCACTACTTACCTGATTAATTCTCCTGAGGTAAGATGTTTTTAAGTCTCAAAAAATAACAAATAATTTACTTGTATTTTATACTATGAAGATTTTTAAAGTATATCTCTTTATTAATCCTCAATCTTTAAAATTAGAAAACAAAATCTGTACCATAAGCAATAAATGAGGACACAAATATTTATAAGGAGGAAAAAAAAAGACAAGTGTAAGCAATTTCCAGTGAAATAACCACAGCAATAACTAATATGCATAGTACACAGATCTGGTTAGAACAGGCAATGTGCTACTTTATCTTCTAATTGATGTTGTCATATGTTAGTTTACAGCTTTAAAAAAGATATTTAAGATCTCAACTAGATTAACCATTCCTTTTGCAAAGTAAGACTACACGTAATAATCATATTCAGTTTCTTATTCAAGTTCTACACACATTCACATATTCCTTCTACCTGCAATGCCCTTTCCACTTATACCACCCATCTAGACTCTTCCCATCTCTCACCACCTATCTTAATTGGTACAAGTTCCCTGATCCCGTGAGCCAGAAACTCTGTATTCTGAAACCCCATAGCTCTTTTCTGTAGTCTTTTATAGCATTTAACACTTTCTACCTTGCACTAGACTTCAAGCAGAGTAAACCATCTTCTACTAGGAGTATCCCTGAAAAGAAGGACCACACTTTATGCTGCCTTGTAACACTCAGAGCTCATAGTACCTGAAACTAAACATTTAGTAAATGTGCTACCTAAAACACAGAGGAAAACAATAATTTTTAGGCACTCTGTGCCCCACAATGCCTTTGGAGATACAAAAGGAAATAAACACCAATGATAGTGACCTGTTCTAAATCTGAGAGACAGAGACAAGCAAATAGATTAATACAATATATTATAACTGTGATAAGTGTTATAATAGGAGATGAACAGGGTGCTCTGAGGGGAACATTAGAGTTAGGGCTTTAAGTATGTTGAAAATTGTTCTAATTTCACAAACTATGTTAGGAAACCAAGTCTAGGTTTCTGAAGGGCCAAAAGAAGCTTTCAAGGGGGCTATGGTAAGAGCACCTTTAATCTTGAAATTTTTTCTTAAGTTGAAACTAACAGTCCACCTATATAATAACGTTACTTGCAAACAGAGAGTAACAATTTTCTCCATATTCTTGGTACAACTCTCTGCAATAACCAGGCCTGGTCTTACTACATTTACACAAATTTGCCCATCCTATCCTCTTACACTTGTTTGAATTGTGCACCAACTCCAAAAAGCACATGCCATTCCCATGCCCCAAACTCTGCGGATCTGAATCTATTTAACCTCTAAGGTTCTTGTCAAGGCCCACTTCCTGATCTATCACCCAAGAGTACGACATCCCCCAAACGTATACTGTAATATTACTACTATCTGTACCTCTCTTTTTTAACAATTAATGTTGAAGGCAATTCTTAAACATTTTTTTTTTACAACTTAGAGTTAAACAGAACAGAACCCATACCCCAGAGGTGCTACTCCCTTGCAATGTGAAGCTGGGCCAGCTACAACACTTTCTTGAACCATAGTCTCCTCTTCATTAAAATTAGGATTTAACTGGGTGATGTGTACATATGCCTAATATACACATACATTCATACCACATATAATACATTAAATATATGTAATTTTAATACTAATTTGTATTTAATATTAATATTCAATTTTATTACTCTTATTTCAAGGAGGAAGACGCAAACTCTAAAACTCAAAGAGCAAGCAAACATGAACAAAGTGGGTACTAAAAGCTGTATCAGTTAGTCGATGTAAAGGAGCCTCACAACTTTCAAATGTGCTCTCAAGACAACTCACACAAGACACCCTCAGCAGAATTTCTCATGTCTCCTACGGAAAACCACGAAAAATTCAGAGGCGAAAAGACACAACCAGTTACAGAGGTCCTAGGATGGTGGCCCTACCACTGACATATTTCCCAAGGGTTTATCGGCCTCTGTGCAACCCAGAAGGAAGGGAAGAATATCCTCTATTATATAAGTCAAATAGTACATCAATTTAACATTAAAAAAAAAAAAAAA
>SJYA01002250.1:8742-58560 GCA_006410615.1 Neotragus moschatus
CACCCACTCCCATCCCAGCCCTTCTGCACTGCGAAGTGTGGGGTGAATTACAGTGGCTTGATGACAAGAGCAGAGGCTTTTCGTTTGTTTTAATCAAAATCAGGACTTGATTGCATTAATAGCTGATCTTTTTTTACAACTTTCAGACTATGAGTCTATTACCCCTGTCTTTTAGATCCCCTTGTCTGACAAAAATTGATTATACAAACTGTAATTTACCAAGTATGATCCAACTGATGCCTTTTCAGGTCTGGAAATGGAGACTCTGAAAACAGCTTTCCCACGGTATACCAAGATGTGAGTAGCACTGGTCTCTAGTCAGGAACGGCTGGCCCGTAGTTTCTGGAAGGTGGATAATGCTCTCTTTCCCCCTTGCAGCTCTACCGGGCATCAGCCTTGTTCGAGACGATCCGACACGAGGCACAGCTGAGCACGGACTACAAGCTCTCCCTCTTCGACCTGCAGACGTCCTCCTACCAGGCCTTGCAGCGAGTGCTCGTCAGCCTTGGTGAGAGCGAGCAGTGGGGTTTCTGCCCTAAGCGTGCACCCTGTGTCTGAGTCGCTTAGTGATGTGGCACTGTGATGAAATACAATTTGTTGTCACGGCAGAACTGAAGCCACAACCACAACCTAGCCTTTGAAAATTCGTTCATATATCCAACAAATGTTGTGCCGTGTGCCGGTCAAGAAGGCCCAGCTCCTGACCTCTGGAAGCTCTTAGTTCATCAGCAGATGGAAGCTGGGGGTCCAGGAGAGTGTGGTTTGGTTGTGGAAACAAAGAGGCTTGGCAGGCACACCCAGGAGCCAGAGGAGGTGTCCTGGAGACAGGGTGCCTGAGGCAGGTGCTCCCACCAGGTTCCCGCTGCCCATCGGTACATGGGGGCAGGCCCCGAGAAGTCACTGGCCTCTTCCTGGTTCGTTGCCACACATCCTTTAATGCTGCTGCCTAGTAAATATGTGTACTGTCTGCCCTGTGGCCGTGACAAATGTCAGTGACAGCTCTCCCAGGCTGGTGTGCCACGTTGCATTGGGGCAGCACGCCTTCCCCTTACCTGGCTTAACTGTGGCAGCCACCTGATTCCAGCTCTGCTTCTCCTCAGGCCTGCCTATCTCTGCAGACCACTTTCCGCAGCCCAGAAGTTGGGTTAAATAGGTGTCCCCTGGAATTAACAATGTCTTTGAAGTTGGTTCCTGTCCTTTGGTTTATATATACATACGAATACTCAAACTTCCCCTTAAAAAATGTGGCTATTAACTGTGCTCATTGCCTGGGATTACAGTTTATTATCTGTTATAATCACAGTGTTCAGTCTGTCTAGCACTTTGGGGCCAATTTTCCAGTGTGTACAGAAATTGTCCCTGCTGTTCCAGTTAATAACTTAATAGAGTAAGAGGAGACGTTTGCATGCACACATGCAAATCCCCGCTTATCTGCTGCTGCATGGACTGCGGGAAGCGGCGTCCTCACAGTGCTGTTAGAGCTGCGGCTTCTGGCCTCCAGCCTCTGCCCACTCTCTCTGTGGACCTTTGTTCTAGCAGCTCTTCTGTTTATACATTTACAATTGCAAGTAAACCCTCTGCATTGTATTTCTTCTAACAATCTTCACTTGAAAGGATGTTGCTGCATCTTTTATGCTCTCATTTTTGTGCATTAGCTTTTACACTAGATTACAGACTAGTTTCTAAGAGGTTGGATCAGAAGACTGAGGAAAAACTGGAAAGAGAGAAGCAATTTCAAAGAATTAGAGACCTCAGAGGTTTAAATCCTTTGCCTGTGGGAACTAGAAGAGATAAGAAGCAAGTGTATGGGACCCCAGAATGGAATAAGGTAGAAACTCCCAGCGATTATAATGTCACTTACACTGTGCTTTGAATGCTGCCTACTAGGCATCTCCACATGTAGGGCCTCATTTAGTTGTTGAGATAGGCAGGACAGCTGTCAGGAGCCCTTGTTTCAAGTGATGGAGGAAAAGGCACTTCAACAGATGGACCAGCATGTGTAAGGACACAGAGGTATAATTTGGTGGGAAATGCGGAAACGGGGCTGGTCAATGTGACGCACGGAGGAGCTGCATTGAGGAGAAATAGAAAGATGGTCAGAAGCCATGTCCCAGAGGGATCAACTGTCACGACCAAATCAAAACCAAGCTGAGCAGGAAAGTGAGAGGGTAACCAGAGAGCAGAACATCAGGTCCAGTGAGCCAAGGGGATGGGGTCAGAAGCCAGGAGGCCTGGAGCAACTCGGGGTGAGGAGGGAGAGTGGCAAGGCTGAAGATGGATGCCATAAGCAGCGCTCCTGAGGTGGCTGTCAGACAGGGATGCCCAGCAGCTTTGAGGAGTACGGGATCTGAGCCTGGGGCTTTGAGAACAGTGGCCCCTGCATGCGGCCTCCGGGGCAGGGGAGCACTCGACAGTCTGACTGAGAGTCTGCTGCGTGTTGGTGCAGAGGCCGTGGGGCTTCCGCCTGCCGGGCTCGCTGGACCTGGTGGCCCTCTCTGATAAGCACATTCCCTGTGGACTCCTGACCTATCCCTTTGTCTCCTAGGCCATCATGATGAAGCTCTGGCCGTGGCAGAAAGAGGACGGACAAGGGCGTTTGCAGATCTCTTGGTGGAACGGCAGACAGGGCAGCAGGACTCTGACCCCTACTCCCCGGTCACTATCGATCAGATCTTAGAGATGGTTAACGGCCAGAGGGGACTCGTGCTTTACTACTCCCTGGCGGCGGGCTACCTGTACAGCTGGCTGCTTGCTCCTGGGGCAGGTAAGATCTCTTTCTTGGGAACAGGGCAATTAAGACAGCAGACTGTGAAAGTCTAATGAACAGAGGTGGGAGAGATGCATTACCATAGATCAGATCCAGGAGCTAATATTGGCTTTCAGCGAAACCTCAACCTCAGTGGGTAGCTGGTGGTGGGGCATTCAATTAATAAAAGACAGCCCAGCTTTTTCATTCCCCCAAGAAAATACAGCTCCTCGCTGGTGAATGTGGAAGCATTTATCAAGGAAGACTAAGAACAGGAGGATTACTGTCACCAGCAGCCCTATTTTTAGGCAACTGTTGTTCATTAGCTAATAAAGTGATAACTGTAAGTCCTAACGAGTTATTTCTAGATATGATTTAATAATTGTGACCCTTTGTTGTGGTCCAGTTAAAGAGACTGAAATGGTGATGGCAACTCTATCATAGTATATCAATGAAGTCTCATGCTTGAAATGTCTGAGTTTAGCAAAACCCATTTCTAACCATTTCATTTGTTAATCTGTTTCAGAAATAAAAATCCCCTTTGATTAAATCAGGATTAAATGTTCAGACTTTTAACAGCTTCGCTAAGTACAGAACCACTAATTAGCTGTTAGGGCCATATTTTTTGCATAATAAAATGCTGATGGTTTTACCATGTTGGAGACACACCAGATCCAATTAGAGTTTATTGACTGGGGAAGTGGATCTTATAATTGGGAATCTTGAAGAATGAGCTTCTTGGATATCTGTAAGCCAATTTCAAAATGTTCAACTGCCAAGGCGAACTGACAAGCGTTTCTTGATTACCTCTCTGTCCCTTTAATTTAAAAAATGATTGCTGGATGACAGCTCTGAGGTGCTTCTTGGGTTCTGATTACATTCTGAGAATGCCTATACATTCCATGCCTCAGGATTACTCTTTGTAATTTCCGCCTTAATTCCACATTTCCATAGGCTTCCCATAAAGAACATTCTTGCCTCTGACCTTTATATGCTAACAGTTTTGAGTTGTGCTGTCTGTGGTGACTTGGTGAGTGTCAGACGCGGTGGGCTGAATCTCTGTGTCCCAGCCCGAGGAGGGCCCTGGTACTCAGGAGGATGCAGCTGATGATGGAGGCATTGAGCACATTCTTTCCCTCCGTGGTGGTTATGTTTTGGGGACATGATTTGACAGGTGGCATATCCGAATCCCTGTAATAATGAGTCATGTATAATGAGGCTCCTATTGTTTCTCTTTCTGTTTCTCTTTGCTCTTAATTAGACTCTGAAGCTTTCACTGGGGCTTTAATCCAATCAGAGAGGACCAGCATTTTCTAGGGCTGACACACCTCATTACCGTTTGAGAATATGTCCTGTGTTTATTGCCAGAAAATCACTGCAGACTGCCTTGGTTTCATACAGCCATCGTTTTTTGCTCCTTTAATCCATTAATGACCATTGGCCAGTTGGTCTTATTTAAAGATGGTTTAAAATGGTTTTATCTGGCCTTAATGCTGCGAATTTATTTTGCTTTGCTTTTGTGAAACAAATGGTCTATATTTGGCTAGTCACAGTTTTTGTCAGGAGTGCATCTTCTGGGAAGAATGTACCTTTGGCGTGTGCACACACCATTTCTCAAAGGGGACTTCCCTGGTTGCTGCTTCTGAGATGCATCTGTTTTAAAACATGTGAACTGATGTGAACTAGTCATTAGCCCCAGAGTTTCTGAATATATATATCATCAAAAGCAAAAGCTCTGTCTTGAATTCCCTGTTTTCATGCACCAAACCTGATAGTGAAAAGTGTAAAAATGGTACTGACCAGAATTCTGAAAGACCTAGGATTTTAGGATTTCTTCCCATGGTTTGGAGGACAGCATGCTCGTCGTCCTTGACCTCTTGGTCACATAGCTTTGACCTTGTTGCCCCCTGCCCTCCACCTTCCCTTCCTCTTATACCCCAGGCAGGTGTAACATCAGCTGTGCCTGTCTTATTTCAGGAATTCTGAAGTTTCATGAACACTACCTGGGAGACAACACAGTGGAAAACTCCAGTGACCTCCAGACGGCCAGCAGCACAGCCCTTCCAACAGCCACGAGCTCGGCCCTGGAGCAGCACATTGCCAGCGTGCGGGAGGCCCTGGGCGTGGAGTCCTACTACTCGAGGTAAGGAGTGCGGTGCTCCTGGGCCTGCCTTCAGATATGGGGGTTTTCATTTGTTTCTTCTTTTATAAACATCCTGCTTGAAGAAATCTTCTGAAACTCACACACTTGGGCTCAGTCTATTCACAGTTGCTGCAGCAGAAGCAAATATGTGCCTCTGGAGTACAAACCCCTTAGCAGAAAGAATGTCTTTATTCTTTTCAGACAGGGAAGAGCCTCATCAGACATGCCCATCTTCTAAGATGGGTTTGTAGAATGCTTTATTAAATATAAACATGACTTTGAATTTAGCATATTAGCTAATTAAAATTGAGATGCTTTTTTGGTTATAAACAGATTCATAATGAGTTTGTACTACAACTGAACGCTTGATTGAGAATTTATCACCAGGGACAGATCTGTGCGTTGAGGGGCTGAGGTGAAGAAGTTGAACTTTCAATATCAAGGATAGGAAAGAAAAGTGCTGTTTTTTTCAAATATTGTAGAAGTTATATACTCATGGAAATGTTTATCATAATTGGCTATTTTATATATAGAAATATATATATATAAAATATGTTTTATATATAGAANCAGACCACTTTCCGCAGCCCAGAAGTTGGGTTAAATAGGTGTCCCCTGGAATTAACAATGTCTTTGAAGTTGGTTCCTGTCCTTTGGTTTATATATACATACGAATACTCAAACTTCCCCTTAAAAAATGTGGCTATTAACTGTGCTCATTGCCTGGGATTACAGTTTATTATCTGTTATAATCACAGTGTTCAGTCTGTCTAGCACTTTGGGGCCAATTTTCCAGTGTGTACAGAAATTGTCCCTGCTGTTCCAGTTAATAACTTAATAGAGTAAGAGGAGACGTTTGCATGCACACATGCAAATCCCCGCTTATCTGCTGCTGCATGGACTGCGGGAAGCGGCGTCCTCACAGTGCTGTTGGAGCTGCGGCTTCTGGCCTCCAGCCTCTGCCCACTCTCTCTGTGGACCTTTGTTCTAGCAGCTCTTCTGTTTATACATTTACAATTGCAAGTAAACCCTCTGCATTGTATTTCTTCTAACAATCTTCACTTGAAAGGATGTTGCTGCATCTTTTATGCTCTCATTTTTGTGCATTAGCTTTTACACTAGATTACAGACTAGTTTCTAAGAGGTTGGATCAGAAGACTGAGGAAAAACTGGAAAGAGAGAAGCAATTTCAAAGAATTAGAGACCTCAGAGGTTTAAATCCTTTGCCTGTGGGAACTAGAAGAGATAAGAAGCAAGTGTATGGGACCCCAGAATGGAATAAGGTAGAAACTCCCAGCGATTATAATGTCACTTACACTGTGCTTTGAATGCTGCCTACTAGGCATCTCCACATGTAGGGCCTCATTTAGTTGTTGAGATAGGCAGGACAGCTGTCAGGAGCCCTTGTTTCAAGTGATGGAGGAAAAGGCACTTCAGCAGATGGACCAGCATGTGTAAGGACACAGAGGTATAATTTGGTGGGAAATGCGGAAACGGGGCTGGTCAATGTGACGCACGGAGGAGCTGCATTGAGGAGAAATAGAAAGATGGTCAGAAGCCATGTCCCAGAGGGATCAACTGTCACGACCAAATCAAAACCAAGCTGAGCAGGAAAGTGAGAGGGTAACCAGAGAGCAGAACATCAGGTCCAGTGAGCCAAGGGGATGGGGTCAGAAGCCAGGAGGCCTGGAGCAACTCGGGGTGAGGAGGGAGAGTGGCAAGGCTGAGGATGGATGCCATAAGCAGCGCTCCTGAGGTGGGTGTCAGACAGGGATGCCCAGCAGCTTTGAGGAGTACAGGATCTGAGCCTGGGGCTTTGAGAACAGTGGCCCCTGCATGCGGCCTCTGGGGCAGGGGAGCACTCGACAGTCTGACTGAGAGTCTGCTGCGTGTTGGTGCAGAGGCCGTGGGGCTTCCGCCTGCCGGGCTCGCTGGACCTGGTGGCCCTCTCTGATAAGCACATTCCCTGTGGACTCCTGACCTATCCCTTTGTCTCCTAGGCCATCATGATGAAGCTCTGGCCGTGGCAGAAAGAGGACGGACAAGGGCGTTTGCAGATCTCTTGGTGGAACGGCAGACAGGGCAGCAGGACTCTGACCCCTACTCCCCGGTCACTATCGATCAGATCTTAGAGATGGTTAACGGCCAGAGGGGACTCGTGCTTTACTACTCCCTGGCGGCGGGCTACCTGTACAGCTGGCTGCTTGCTCCTGGGGCAGGTAAGATCTCTTTCTTGGGAACAGGGCAATTAAGACAGCAGACTGTGAAAGTCTAATGAACAGAGGTGGGAGAGATGCATTACCATAGATCAGATCCAGGAGCTAATATTGGCTTTCAGCGAAACCTCAACCTCAGTGGGTAGCTGGTGGTGGGGCATTCAATTAATAAAAGACAGCCCAGCTTTTTCATTCCCCCAAGAAAATACAGCTCCTCGCTGGTGAATGTGGAAGCATTTATCAAGGAAGACTAAGAACAGGAGGATTACTGTCACCAGCAGCCCTATTTTTAGGCAACTGTTGTTCATTAGCTAATAAAGTGATAACTGTAAGTCCTAACGAGTTATTTCTAGATATGATTTAATAATTGTGACCCTTTGTTGTGGTCCAGTTAAAGAGACTGAAATGGTGATGGCAACTCTATCATAGTATATCAATGAAGTCTCATGCTTGAAATGTCTGAGTTTAGCAAAACCCATTTCTAACCATTTCATTTGTTAATCTGTTTCAGAAATAAAAATCCCCTTTGATTAAATCAGGATTAAATGTTCAGACTTTTAACAGCTTCGCTAAGTACAGAACCACTAATTAGCTGTTAGGGCCATATTTTTTGCATAATAAAATGCTGATGGTTTTACCATGTTGGAGACACACCAGATCCAATTAGAGTTTATTGACTGGGGAAGTGGATCTTATAATTGGGAATCTTGAAGAATGAGCTTCTTGGATATCTGTAAGCCAATTTCAAAATGTTCAACTGCCAAGGCGAACTGACAAGCGTTTCTTGATTACCTCTCTGTCCCTTTAATTTAAAAAATGATTGCTGGATGACAGCTCTGAGGTGCTTCTTGGGTTCTGATTACATTCTGAGAATGCCTATACATTCCATGCCTCAGGATTACTCTTTGTAATTTCCGCCTTAATTCCACATTTCCATAGGCTTCCCATAAAGAACATTCTTGCCTCTGACCTTTATATGCTAACAGTTTTGAGTTGTGCTGTCTGTGGTGACTTGGTGAGTGTCAGACGCGGTGGGCTGAATCTCTGTGTCCCAGCCCGAGGAGGGCCCTGGTACTCAGGAGGATGCAGCTGATGATGGAGGCATTGAGCACATTCTTTCCCTCCGTGGTGGTTATGTTTTGGGGACATGATTTGACAGGTGGCATATCCGAATCCCTGTAATAATGAGTCATGTATAATGAGGCTCCTATTGTTTCTCTTTCTGTTTCTCTTTGCTCTTAATTAGACTCTGAAGCTTTCACTGGGGCTTTAATCCAATCAGAGAGGACCAGCATTTTCTAGGGCTGACACACCTCATTACCGTTTGAGAATATGTCCTGTGTTTATTGCCAGAAAATCACTGCAGACTGCCTTGGTTTCATACAGCCATCGTTTTTTGCTCCTTTAATCCATTAATGACCATTGGCCAGTTGGTCTTATTTAAAGATGGTTTAAAATGGTTTTATCTGGCCTTAATGCTGCGAATTTATTTTGCTTTGCTTTTGTGAAACAAATGGTCTGTATTTGGCTAGTCACAGTTTTTGTCAGGAGTGCATCTTCTGGGAAGAATGTACCTTTGGCGTGTGCACACACCATTTCTCAAAGGGGACTTCCCTGGTTGCTGCTTCTGAGATGCATCTGTTTTAAAACATGTGAACTGATGTGAACTAGTCATTAGCCCCAGAGTTTCTGAATATATATATCATCAAAAGCAAAAGCTCTGTCTTGAATTCCCTGTTTTCATGCACCAAACCTGATAGTGAAAAGTGTAAAAATGGTACTGACCAGAATTCTGAAAGACCTAGGATTTTAGGATTTCTTCCCATGGTTTGGAGGACAGCATGCTCGTCGTCCTTGACCTCTTGGTCACATAGCTTTGACCTTGTTGCCCCCTGCCCTCCACCTTCCCTTCCTCTTATACCCCAGGCAGGTGTAACATCAGCTGTGCCTGTCTTATTTCAGGAATTCTGAAGTTTCATGAACACTACCTGGGAGACAACACAGTGGAAAACTCCAGTGACCTCCAGACGGCCAGCAGCACAGCCCTTCCAACAGCCACGAGCTCGGCCCTGGAGCAGCACATTGCCAGCGTGCGGGAGGCCCTGGGCGTGGAGTCCTACTACTCGAGGTAAGGAGTGCGGTGCTCCTGGGCCTGCCTTCAGATATGGGGGTTTTCATTTGTTTCTTCTTTTATAAACATCCTGCTTGAAGAAATCTTCTGAAACTCACACACTTGGGCTCAGTCTATTCACAGTTGCTGCAGCAGAAGCAAATATGTGCCTCTGGAGTACAAACCCCTTAGCAGAAAGAATGTCTTTATTCTTTTCAGACAGGGAAGAGCCTCATCAGACATGCCCATCTTCTAAGATGGGTTTGTAGAATGCTTTATTAAATATAAACATGACTTTGAATTTAGCATATTAGCTAATTAAAATTGAGATGCTTTTTTGGTTATAAACAGATTCATAATGAGTTTGTACTACAACTGAACGCTTGATTGAGAATTTATCACCAGGGACAGATCTGTGCGTTGGGGGGCTGAGGTGAAGAAGTTGAACTTTCAATATCAAGGATAGGAAAGAAAAGTGCTGTTTTTTTCAAATATTGTAGAAGTTATATACTCATGGAAATGTTTATCATAATTGGCTATTTTATATATAGAAATATATATATATAAAATATGTTTTATATATAGAAAGTAATTTCCACAGGGACCCTGTTTCTGGGAAGATGGAAGGAAGAGAGTCCCTAAGAGCTGGGTCATAGCCAGATTTCCCAGACGTCTCAGTCCTCCGTTCTGTGATTAACAAATGTTGAGAAGATCTGTGTTAGAGAATCTGCCGTGTGAGCTGGTGTCAGGTCCCAGGGACATCTGCTTTTCTCTTGAATGATTTCATTTGTAATCATGAAAATCCTAAGATGTGGCAGTGATTTCTTTAAGAGATAGGTGCTTAACTCAGACTCCCGAGTGTATGGTAGTCATTGCCAGCAGCTGGGTTGATCTTTGGGTGTTTATCAAGTCTGAGATGAGCTCTTAGACAGAAAGTAACCATTGGAAAATGGACTGTCAAGGCCGGAAGGGGCCCTGCTGGTCATCAAGGCCAACTCATTATTTACGGAAGCCGGCACGGAATGGGACTTGCTGACAGCGAGTTGGTGTCAGAGCTGGGATCAAAACGATCTCAATCTCAGCCACACTCCCAGGCCAGTACTGGTTCTGTTTTTAATTATCAAAATTAATATCATACTTGAGACAATAGCTGAAGCATGTAAGAATGTCTTCTCTAGCTTCTGTGTGTGGGAAGCATGAGCAGGCGTCAGCCATATGTGCTCCCTGCTGCTCTGTTACTTCCTCGGCCGCTGAGCATCCTGGAGCATCCCTGTCCTTAACGCTGGCATGTGGGGTGGCGACCACAGCAGCTTCACAGAGTGGGAACCCCTTGAACTTGGATGTAAGGCTACTCCCCGAGATTCAACTATAAATGACCGTAAAATAGATTAGGCCAGGGTACACAGAGCTACTTTAGCAGACAGAAAGGTGCTTAGACCAGCCTGATTAACCTGTAACCCAGTCAAAGGTATTG
The DNA here is from genome assembly GCA_006410615.1 of Neotragus moschatus. Lineage (NCBI taxonomy): Eukaryota > Metazoa > Chordata > Mammalia > Artiodactyla > Bovidae > Neotragus > Neotragus moschatus. Next base: position 19,432 of record SJYA01002250.1, read on the forward strand.
TATATCCAAAGCAAATGTGAGAGGGGGAGGGGTTGGTCAGCAGTAGAAACAGAAAAGGGACCATGAGTAGGGCAGACTTCAGCCATGCCCATTTCTGACCTTGTGCAAAGGGAGAGAGAAGCTTGGCAAAAGGACTCCAGGTCCCGTCGGGAGGCTGTTCTCATTGTAGTGGACAGGCAGTCATTATGCGCTCCTCCTCCCCGCCCTTCCACACTTATTTGAGTGCCTACTATGTGCTGCATCCACTGGAGATCTGGCAGAGTAGTCAAGGTGGCAGACATAGCTCCTGCTCTGAGGGGAAATGAAAAAAAAAATAATAGAGCAGATATGGTCTTTTAATGAAAATTGCTCTAAGCACTTAAACAAAATTGCAGGGGGTAGTGAAAATGTATAAGCAGTGGGGAAACGCACACTGGGAGTTGTGGGGAGTGGGGTTGGTCTCGAGGAAGGTGTGTTTGAGCTGAGTGCAGAAGGATGACGAGAAATAAACTAGATAAAGGCCACCGCAGGCAGGATGCACAGGGTCTGCAGTGACCCTCAGTGGAGAGACCTCTCAGGTGATCCTGCCTCCCTGATGCTTTTTGTCAGACTTTCTGATTATCATTTGTTTTCTCATGACATCTACTTGCAGATATAAAGTGTACATAACAAACTGGCATTCTGATTTGTACAACTCTATGACCCTGGTTGGTGGAAGTGAGCTCCATGAGGCCAGGGTTCTTTGAGCACGTTTATAACATGAGGTTTTCAAGCTTGTAGGGCCACACTCCAGAGCTTGAACTGAGATGAGATGATGAGGGGACCCAGGTGTGCAGCCCCTGCCGTCTGAACCCCTATGCGTGCAGAGGTGGTTTCTGTGTGCACCGCCCTTGCCGTAGCCAGGACATTGCAGTCCACACCAGCCACTGAGAGGACTCAGCCTGTGCGAACGTACAGCCTTCTCTTGATCTCAGTTTTCCTGGATCTAGGTTGAAATTCATCCTGAGAAGGAGAGGGTTACCCTTTGACTTCCCAGCACCCCCTTGTTAGACACCATAGTTTAACTCCAAATGCTTGTGCCTGAGCAGTTCTTTTACAAGATACTAGAGGGTGACTAAGTTTGCTTCCTGGTGCCTTTTGATTTAGAAAAATGACTTTGAGGTTGTAGTTCAGCCGTTCGTCAATGGCAGGGAGAGAGGAAAACACTGTGACTTGCTTCTGTTTCCTGCATTAACCTTTTCCCCTCTGCCTGGGGCAGAAAGTTCACAAATCAGGGTGTCTCCTCAGGGGTCTCAAGGATGTGGGCTGGCTTGGTGCTCAGCATTAATCTGGGGGGCTGCCCTAAGTAGCTTCAATTCCAGTTTAAACACCCAGAAGTGAGGGTCTTTTCTGTTGCTTTGAACTAGTCTTATTAGAAATTCGTTCATCTTTTGTGACCTCAAACTCAGGTTCTTAATTATGATATTAAATTGTATACTTTGTTGGCATGGTTTGAATTTACTAAAATGGAGTTTTTGTGAGACTGGTTTCTGCCTCACAGTTTCAAGAAAGCATTTCAAGTGACAGATAAATTATTTCTCATCTATAAAATGAGTAAAGATTTTTAAACTGTGGGTACAGTAGATAGTCTCATACCTAGGAATATAAATTGGTTTAGCTGTTCTAAAAATATTGGATTGGCCAAAAAGTTTGTCCTTCTACTTTTCCTGTAGGTAGTCTCATCTCCCTTTAGAGCCCTGTTTAAAGCTTGTGCTCTTTCCATCAGGAACATCCAGTCCCTGTAAGTCTAACTCAGGTCTCTGATATTCTCCATGGTCGCTAACAATCACACTTACTTCATTCTTCCTTGTTCCACAGTCACCTGGGTTGTGTCTTCCCAAGGAGATGGTGTTGCCATGGAGAGCAGGTGTGGTGTTCTCTCTGAATTCTCACTGTCTAACACAGTGCCTGGCCCAGAGTGAGATGTCAGTAAATTTGAAATTTAGTCACCAGAAGGTGTGCTGTGAGCAGACTCTCTGCTCATGCTGGGCTGGCTCACCAATTCCCTTTTTCCAGTGGATGTAAAGTACACAGTGTGCCCCCAGAAACTGAGTCTCCGCGCCTGGGGGAACACCTTCATTCAATTACCCACAGTCTGGCCATGATATCCTTGTTATTCTGCAGACCATTTTTGTTCTCCTTAATGGCATCTTGCTGCTGAAAGGAAGTACATTGCTACAGAGGAGTTTCTGAAAATGGATTTAAAATAAAAGAACTGCCTTTATTAAGTGTTTAATAAGAACTTCCAGTCCCTTCCTCCCAGATCAAAAGAGGCGTAGATTGAAACCACTGTACAGAACATGAACCTCCCATAAGGGAGATGTTATGAATTTCAAAGCACATCTTCCGTTTTTAATTCTGACATTTAGCTAGAGCCTTGCTGCTTCCTGGGCACCTGGGACAGTGCAGTGGCACTTTGAGGGTGCTAAGCTGACAGGTTAGAATACTAGCAGGACTGTGTTCAGTGGCAGATCTGGTCTGGTCTTCCCCAGGGTCTTTAAATAAATTGCAGTTGTAGACTGCCCTTGTAATAGGGTAAATATTCCTTCATTACTGTAAATGAATGTGAAATCTTGGTATACTATAGCTGCTACTATTTTTTTCTTTTGGTGCTTTTCTATATTTCTGAATTTTCTATAGTGAAAGTTATTTTTATAATCAAATGTATTTTCTTATTTCAAAACACTGATTAATTTAGAGTGCACCAGTTCATAAACACTGATACCTCTAGTTGATTCTAGCCTGATAACAAGGGACAAATGTTAACAAGACTGACAATCCCAAGTGCTGGAAGAGATGTGGGTCCACAGGATATCTTATATGTGGCTTGGGGAAGTAGATTGGGATGACCACATCAGAAGATGGTTTGTCATCAGCTTCTGAGCCAAGTAGTTGCTTACCCTTTGACCCAGGCACATAATATAATATATGTGCAATATCCAAGAAAGGATCTTGTACATGAGCGGGAATCTTCAGAGTCACACTGCAAACAATGGCAAAATTCTGGAAATACAGGGCATCGGTGAGAGAATGGATGAGTAAATAGTGCTGCAGTTAGTCCCCAAATGGAATATTGGGCAGCAAACAAAAGAGATGAGTCATAGTGAACCTCTTATTAAATAAGTTATATAGGGGTGCTCTTTCTGCCCCCTTCTGATGCCTATATCAGAAGCTTTCTCTGTCTCCTTTATACTTTAATAAAACTTTATGACACTAAAAAATAAATAAATAAATAAATAAGTTACATAAATTGGAGAAATATTATGCAAAAAAGTAGGTCCCCAAAATACTAACTATAGCATGACATCTTTATTGATAGAGTTAAAACAACTGAAATCAAAATATGCTTTTAGGAATATAGCAGTCAGTTCAGTCGCTCAGTCATGTCCGACTCTTTGTGAGCACGCCAGGCTTTCCTGTCTGTCACCAACTCCCAGAGCTTGCTCAAACTCAGTGATGCCATGCAACCATCTCATCCTCTGTCATCCCCTTCTCCTCATGCCTTCAATCTTTCTGAGCATCAGGGTCTTTTCCAGTGAGTCAGTTCTTCATGTCAGGTGGCCAAAGTATTGGAGTTTCAGATTTAGCATCAGTCCTTCAATGAATATTCAGGACTGATTTCCTATAGGATAGACTGGTTGGATCTCCTTGCAGTCCAAGGGACTCTCAAGAGTCTTCTCCAACACCACAATTCAAAAGCATCACTTCTTCAGTGCTCAGCCTTCTTTATGGTCCAGCTCTCACATCCATACATGACTACCGGAAAAACAGCCATAGCTTTGACTAGATGGACCTTTGTCAGCAAAGTAATATCTCTGCTTTTTAATACACTGTCTAGGTTTGGCATAGCTTTTCTTCCAAGGAGCAAGCATCTTTTAATTTCATGGCTTCAGTCACCATCTGCAGTGATTTTGGAACCTAAGAAAATAAAGTCTGTCACTGTTTCCATTATTCCCCATCTATTTGCTGTGAAGTGATGGGACCAGATGCCATGATCTTCGTTTTTTTGAATGTTGAGTTTTTTCACTCTCCTCTTTTACTTTCATCAAGAGGCTTTTTAGTTCCTCTTTACTTTCTGCCATAGGTGTGGTGTTGTCTGCGTATCTGAGGTTATTGATATTTTTCCCTGCAATCTTGAGTCCAGCTTGTGCTTCATCCAGCCTGGCATTTCACGGATGTACTCTGCATATAAGTTGAATAAGCAGAGTGACAATATATAGCCTTGACCTACACCTTTTCCAGTTTGGAACCAGTCTGTTGTTCCATGTCTGGTTCTAACTGTTGCTTCTTGACCTGCATACAGATTTCTCAGGAGGCAGGTGAGGTGGTCTGGTATTCTCATCTCTTGAAGTATTTTCCACAGTTTGTTGTGATCCACGCAAAGGCTTTAGTGTAGTCATTGAAGCAGAAGTAGATGTTTTTCTGGAATTCTCTTGCCTTTTCCATGATCCAGTGGAATATAGCCAGAGGCAGTAAAACTTGTGAGGAATGGACATGGCAGGGAGTGGCCGTGGGCTTGGGGGTGGGACTGCCTCAGACTGGGGAGGGCGATGGGCTCTTTGGGAGGTAGCAGATGATTAGCTTTAAATTGCTCTCTAGCTGTTTGGGCTGGTGGGTTTATGAGTACTTATGATTCTATTAAAAATTACTGAATAAATATGTGAAAACAGGCTGCACATGGATCAACAATGAACCAAAGATATGATTAATTCAGTCCCAAAGAGATTCCCATCCCCTATCTCTGCTAAAAGAGGGGGGAAAAACCCAGAGCTTTTTAAACAAGCGAATTACAAAAGCAACATTGCAACTATGACATATTTAATTGATGAAATGGATACTTGATAGACTGATTTAAACTACTTATATCTGTCCTTTTAAGCAAGTAACCATGCACTGGTCATTGCTTCATCGCTGGCTTATTTTAAATTACAGTGAGCCTTTGCAAGTTTAGGGCTTCTCCTGTGGCTCACATGGTAGAGTCTGCCTGCAATGTGGGAGACTGGTTCGCTCCCTGAGTTGGGAAGATGCCCTGGAGAAGAGAAAGGCTACCCACTCCAGAGTTCTGGCCAGGAGAAATCCATGGACTTTATAGCCTCTTGATGAAAGAGGAAAGTGAAAAAGTTGGCTTAAAGCTCAACATTCAGAAAACTAAGATCACGGCATCCGGTCCCATCACTTCATGGCAAATAGACGTGGAAACAGTGGCTGACTTTATTTTGGGGGTCTCCAAAATCACTGCAGATGGTGATTGCAGCCATGAAATTAAAAGACGTTTACCCCTTAGAAGGAAAGTTATGACCAACCTAGATAGCATATTAAAAAGCAGAGACATTACTTTGTTAACAAAGGTCCGTCTAGTCAAGGCTATGGTTTTTCCAGTGGTCATGTATGGATGTGAGAGTTGGACTATAAAGAAAGCTGAGCACAGAAGAATTGATGCTTATGAACTGTTGTGTTGGAGAAGACTCTTGAGAGTCCATTGGACTGCAAGGAGACCCAGCCAGTCCATCCTAAAGGAAATGAATCCTGGGTGTTCATTGGAAAGATGATGTTGAAGCTGAAACTCCAATACTTTGGCCATCTGATGCAAAGAGCTGACTCATTGGAAAAGACCCTGATGCTGAGAAAGATTAAGGGCAGGAGGAGAAGGGGACGACAGAGGATGAGATGGTTGGATGGCATCACCGACTCAATGCACATGAGTTTGGGTAAGTTCCAGGAGTTGGTGATGGACAGGGAGGTCTGGTATGCTGTGGTTCATGAGGTCGCAAAGAGCGACTGAACTGAACTGAACTGATAGTCCATGGGGTTGCAAAGAGTCAGACATGACTGAGCGACTTTCACTTTGAAAGTTTAAAGCTGTCTTCATGTTTTCTAATTCTGGCAAATTGCTAATTAAGGCTGACCTCCCAATTAATCCAGACTAGTAAGGTTTTATTTTGCAAATCAAATATTTTTTCTTATCCCAAATTTTTTCCCAGAATTCTATGAAGTAAAAGTGGATATAATATTTGGGGGCATTTATTTTATCCCTTAAAGAGTTTCCAACTTCATTCTAAATTGGGGCAGTGCCATTTTGAAAATATTTTATGAGCATGTAACCCAGTTTGTGCGAGAGCTGATCCTGAGCTTGGAAATGCATGCATGAATAATAACTGGAATTCTTGGCCTTACAGTAGCTCCCAGTGTGGAGCATGCAACAAATGGGTAAATTATTAATCCGCCATATGTGAAACACTATGGTAAAGGTCTAAACCAGAAAAAGACCGTGCCCCAGTTTGCCCCCCAGGAGTCAAGGCAGTGGTTCAGGAGGTTTCCTCAGAGGTGACATTTGAGCTAGGCCTGAAGCATCTAAGAGAAGGCAATGGCAACCCACTCCAGTACTCTTGCCTGGAGAATCCCATGGACGGAGGAGCCTGGTAGGCTACAGTCCATGGGGTCTCTAAGAGTCGGACACGACTGAGCAACTTCACTTTCAATTTTCACTTTCATGCATTGGAGAAGGAAATGACAACCCACTGGAGAATCCCAGGGACAGAGAAGTCTGTTGGGCTGCCATCTATGGGATCACACAGTCGGACATGACTGACGTGACTTCGCAGCAGCAGCACCAGCTGAAGCATGAGGCTGAGAGGTCACTCTTAGCAGAGGAAGTCCCTCACCTGCAGAGGAAGTCCCTCACCCGTGGGGCCTGGAGGAAGGGAAGGGCCCAGGCCTTCAGCTGGTGAGTGGTCATTGCAAGAGGAGGACCCCTGTCCTGTCTTGCAGGAAATGTCGTCCTTACGTCCCAGTGCTCAGCTGCTGCCTTCAGAAGCTCGCCTCTTTCCTGTAAGATCTGAAGTCAAGCTCCCTTTCTGATAGGGTGGGCTTACCTAGCTGAATCTCTTATGTTCTGTCTTCTCGTGACAAGGCTTATTCCAAAGGGCAGGCTTTATCTCTGAGGTGACTCACACAGGCTCAGCTACATCTGAGGAGGAAAAATAAAATAGAAACAACATGATGCCAGGTTAGGGATTAGAGCACTTGAAGAGACACAGCTGCAGAAATGAGTGGAACATGCTGTAGATTCTGGTCTTATGCCCCGGATTCCTGAATTTGGATTCCTTCCAGAAGGCTGAATACAAAATGAGTACAGAAGGCTCTGGTAAGCTTCTTAGTGTAAGTCAGCAGCTTAGCAAGAAGGATAAGTGTAGTTGGTCTTTTTGTATGACCTTTGAAATAGCCTAAATTGAATCTCCTCTTGTATTTCTCATGCAATTTTCTAAAAGCAGAATTCTTGAAATTGCTCAATATGGGTTTTCTTATTATTCATAGGAGGGATAATCTGGTGAATAGTAGAATCAGCCTAAGGACAAAAAAGTGACAGCAATGATGCAAGGCACACCATTTGTGCCAGTCATTGTGCCATTGTGGGGTCCCTGGGCCTGGAGTCTGAAAGGCCTGGACTTCCCTGGACCAGGGGCCGACATGTCTGTACCAGGGCCACAGGGCAAGGGCGAGTCTGGTAGGTATCCTGGGGCCCGGGCAGGGGCAGTGCTGGACACCAGACACCTCTTTTATGTCTCATCCCATCCTTTGTTCATGTTCCCAAAGCTTGGAGTGGCATTTCTGTTAGAACAAGGGCTGGAGGAGAGGGGCGAGGCAAATCCACTGACCAGTCCAGTTGGTGCTTCCCTCTCAGGCCCACCTCAGCCTTGGCTGGCTGTTGCCATAACCAATTTTGTAAAGATTCTTTGAATTAATCAAATCTCAATATCTCTGACTTTGTATATCCTGCCCGTTGCCCCAGTGAAATTCCCTGGTCTTTTCTTTCTGATTGATTCTGTGCAGCTTTATCTAACAATCAATATTTAAGACATTTAATATATAACTCTTGACTTATCTTGCTTTGGGAAAATAACCTCAATGTAGCCACCAAGTTCTTCTTTGGAATGGCTAAAATAGATATTGTTTTCATCGCATTTGTACTTTAACGGTCTGAGCACAGTGGTAAGGAGGCCCTGAAGAGGTGCCGCCGTTAGAGGGGCACACTGACTGCCAGGCCACAGCTCACAGTGCTGGTGGGCTTTGCCTCTGGTAACGCATGGAGCACCTCAACATTTCAGAGGCGCGCACCACAGACGTGTTCCGTGCTCTGGGTCTGTGGGTCCACCCGGTTGCTTCTGCCTTAGCCAGCCTATTGGGCTTAGGTCTCTGTGTCTCATTTTTTCTGTGACCAGACAGCACTCTTCTCAGAGCGGAAGCCAGGATCACAGGAGGCCAAGCAAAACCATCAGGCTCACTGCTTGCTCACATCCCATTGGCTAAAGCAAGACTTGTATGCAGTGGGACACGGACAGGACAGGAGTCTCTCCTGCGTGATCGTGTGCTGAACAAGAGCTCAGACTCCCACCTGCAGCGTGACTGCAGATGGACAGAGACGTGATGATCTTTGTTCAGGCTTCCTGCTTCTGTTCCCTTCAGTATCTGACGTGGACCACTTTCTGCTTCTCTCTCCCCCTCAACGCAGCACGTACCCTGGTGTGAGCCGAGCTCTGCAAGCCCTCCCCTGTCTCCTCTGATGGCTTCTCATCTTCCTCCTGCTCTGAAACTATGGGCGCTTCCCCATGCTCACGTCTGGTTATGGGACTTTCCCCTGGAAAGGTCGTCTTCCTCAGGAACACAGATGTGCGTGCTTGCCCGCTGTCTCACTTGATTTCTAGGCTTGACCTTACCCCTGTATACAAGCAGGTCCCATGGGAATGACCTCAGGCTTCCCACATCCAAAGTCAAACCTCTTAGGTGGTACCCAATCAGGTTTACCTGTATTTCCGTTTTTCCCACCCTGGGCCAGCTCTTATAAGAATATGTCCCCGTGACCAGCTTGGCCTCCTTGCCTCCTGCCTCCTTCTCCTGCTTCAGTTCCCTTGGCCCTCTGCTGCCTGAGGAGTTTCCCCAAAGCTCCACTGTCATCTGATGGCTCACACACACATCATAACCCACAGAGAATGCTGGTGGCCAAGGAGCACCTGGAGTGACTGGGTCAGCAGGCCCCGTTGTTCCATATGGCTTGTCTCACTCCAGCGCCTGGAGTCAGCCCTCCGTTCCAACAGGGGTCAGGTTCCCCCACCCCCTCCAGATCGTGCACATTCTCCTGGGCTTGCATTTACTTTCTTCTTCTGCCAGCGTGGGATCCCCTGGAGCCCTAACCCCTGGGGCATTGCTTTTCCTGGAAGTCTTAAGCACACATTGAAGGCAGGATTTGCTTACACAGGTGGATTGAAGTCAGAGTGGGGCAGGGGGTATTAAGGAGAGAGGACAAAGTAGGGGATACCTGCTGGGAGCTGACCACCCATGCTTTCCCCCCTTCTTTACCTACCAACCAGGATTTAGAGAAGTGTGGGCATGTGGCACATAGAAGTCTGATGTATACTCATTGGGTAGCTAAAATTAAATAGGACAGACTGGCTCAGTCCCAATAGTATTGTCCCTGAATGGCTGGACAGTGACCAGGTCTAGTGATGGTGTCTTATCTCTACAGTCCCAGCTCTTAACGTTGCCTGGTACCTAAGAGGCCCTCAGTGAGTGTTCACTGGATGAGTGGGTGAGGGAAGGAGGGAGAGAACTGCTGGGGGCTAGGAGGACTCCTTTTTTGACCATGAGGTCAGTATGGCATCATTGATGTGGCAAAGCATGACACAGGTGGGAACATGTTTCATAGTTATTTCCCATGTTGCTCTAGTCTTTTCTTCCTACTTCCACCCCATGAAGTACCATGAAAGCACAATATTCAACACTCAAAGAGGTGGACTTAAATCAGATAATTAGTGCAGACCTTGAACTTACATCCACATTACAAAACTTGGCCCCTAGGCCAGCACATGAAACTCCTCTGAGTCTTAGTAACACATTAAACTTGTTAAGGCTTCAAAAGTAACGAGATGTTCTTTCCAGGTTTTGATGGCCTTATGCTAATACAGTGAGGAGTCACTGCTAATAAGCAAGGGGAAGCAGAATGATTTAAGGATCTGTCACCTCCAAAAACACGCTGTCCGATGGAGACAAAGTTATCACTGTAAATTGTCTTTTCCTTTATTCCTGTGCGTGCTGCTCATCCCCTGTTAATTAGAGACATCAAGAAACAACACTTCGTTCTGGCATCCCTTCTAAAAGCATCTTGCTTTTAGGAGGGATGGCGTCCCTTCCCATCTCTGGAGTCAGACACGTAACTGTCCTGCCCTTGTCCCCTCCCTGCCTCCACTCCAGGGCCCCCTGTGAACCTGCTGCTGATACTGACTCCAGTGCCTTTTCTGTATCCTCATCTCCAGCCTCGCAGGTGGATCAAGCAACAGTGGATGCTTCCACCTGAAACTTAAACTTGGATGGACACATGTCGTCCATGAAAGGATAGAGCTGTGGGGTGGGATAACTTGCAGATCTGACTGTAAGTTAATGTACACATGTACTGGTTTAGACCGATGGGGCTCTCAGCGCATGCGCCGCGTATTGATTATCGCCTCAAGACTGGAGACGGCCTCTCTTGAGAAGATTAAATGGAAAGACAGAGTGATACACAACATTGATTTCCTTTCCTTAGACCAACCACCCCAGACTTGGTGCCACATCCCTGCAGAGAACGAAGACATCTCTTTGGGGTTTTTCCACAAAGCTATTTGTTGGGTCTAGGCCGTTTCAGTGTTGGGTTTTCACTGTTTCCTTCTATCTCAGCACCTTGTATGTTTCATTTTTGGGTGTTCTAATCACAGTATTGTTTATTGTATGGAGTTCATTTTGTAGTGTCTCTCTGTCTCACTGGAATAGAAGTCCATCGAGTGTGAGGATTGGGTCTGTGTGGTTTGCCATCAGTACAGTACCTGGAACATGGTTGACTCTCAGAAAATAGTCATTGAATGACTAAATGAAGTGGGCCTACCTTTGTTTCCCCCATACAAACATTGTCAGTTCATAGTTACATTCATGGGCTTCCCTTGTGGCTCAGCGGGTAAAGAATCCCTCTGCAGTGCGGGAGGACTGGATTTGATCCCTGGGTTGGGAAGATCCCCTGGCGAGGGAAAGGCTACCCACTCCAGTTATGTTATGTTATTGCTGAAGCTAGGAAAGTTTCCCTTCAATGCTAGAGTTGATCTGGCTACATACAAGGAAAACAATTTCCAAAGAAGGACACAGATTGAGCAAACTGAATTAATGCCAGAGTGAAATGGGGGTGTGCAGGGGGAAGATGGGAGGGAGTGTGCACAAACTTTCTTTCAATTAAGCGTAAGCTAATGTGGTATTGGAGAAGACTCTTGAGAGTCCCTTGGACTGCAAGGAGATCCAACCAGTCCATCCTAAAGGAGATCAAACCTGGGTTTTCAATGGAAGGACTGATGCTGAAGCTGAAACTCCAATACTTTGGCCACCTGATGTGAAGAGTTGACTCACTGGAAAAGACCCTGATGCTGGGAGGGATTGGGGGCAGAAGGAGAAGGGGACGACAGAGGATGAGATGGCTGGATAGCATCACCAACTCGATGGACATGATTTTGGGTCAACTCCGGGAGTTGGCGATGGACAAGGAGGCCTAGGGTGCTGCAATTCATGGGGTTGCAAAGAGTCAGACACAGCTGAGCAACTGAACTGAACTGAATGTGTTACTGTTTTTTTTTTTTTTTTTTTTAAATCTGCTTCCTCCTACTTTAGTTCAGTGTTGACTTTTAAGTTCTGGAGAGAAAACTCACCAGAGCTTGCAGTGAATGAGGATTATGGTATTTTTGAATGATGGAAATGGCTAAGTTTAGAAGGATAGAGAATTAGAGATGGGAGAAAGTTACAAACAGGAAAAACGCTGTTTGTGTAACTTATCTTTGAAAATGAGTCAAATAGGCAAGAGAATCCAGGTTCTGTAAAATACAAGGCATTTCAGTTTCTCATGGCAGGTAGGATTTTTCAGTATATGTGTACAGCTTTGATTTCATCTTATACTACTGTATAGTACTAACAAACCAAGATAACTAAAATGCCTTCCTGGGGGCTCTGTTTAACACTCATATTTTAACTCTGACTCCCTATTAGAACCTCTCAACTTGCTTCTTTCAGGGAAGAAGAGAGAAACGCCCTTCACGACCCTTACCTTGTGCCAGACACGGGTGTTCATACTCACTCACTGTGATGTCCTCTGAGATGGTGATTGTGGTCCCATTTTACATAGCAGGAAGCCCAAAGAAACTCAGAGTTACTCAAGGAATTGTCAGGGGTTCACAGCTAGTTAAATGGTGGAACTGGATGTGGGTTTTAGAAGGGTTTCTCAAAAGCAGAGTGCTATGCCTTCTGGGGCTCTAGAATTGCATTTTCAAATGATTTTGTTTGAGGATGAGAAAAAGACAGAAAATTACTCATTCGGTGCCTTTCCAGACTTTTGCTGTCTCTTTGGAGAATTTAGTACAGTTTTTCTCCTCCCCTTCTGGCAACTTCCATTGAGTCTCCAAGAACTGGGTATTCTCCAGTCTCAGCAGTAAAATGAAGGAAAGAGCAGCGTAGGAAAATGTACAAGATGAAAAAGTAGAGAAATATTCTGTCACAGGGCAATCTAACACATCATTTAAACAGTCTTACTGAGGTGAATTTGAGAGCACGGATCATGGTTTCTCATTGAGAAATAAAAGTCCTTTGGCTTAAAGAATATCTTCAAAAAATAAATCCTTCACTACCCAAGGTATTTCTCGAAATGAAAAGAGTACATATCAAGCCATATCATGAAAGAAGTAATTCAGCAGTCCTTGAGAATTTACCTAGTTTCCATTCAAACATTAAAGTGATCGTTTAATCTTACATACAATTCCCTGAACTCTCCCTAAATAATTGCTTTGGTGATTTTAGCTCAACCTTGAAAAAGAGTTGAATCTGTTGTATATTTGACTTCATTTGAAAGAAAGAAACAGTTATAAGGACATAGAGACTTCAGAGGTTTAAACCCTTTATCCACAGGGACTAGAGGAGAGAAGTAAGTGTGTGCAAGCCCAGAATGCAATGAAGTATCAGCTCTGACAATAATAATAATAATACCACCTGTTCTATATGGGAACTTTATGTAACATCTACCAGGCATCTTCATATATATTCATTCCTCAGTTAATCTTTATAGTAACCCTTGGAGATAGGTAAGACAACTGTTAGGATCCCTCTTTTTGAGACAAGGAAGTTGAGCCTCAAAAACTGATTTACCCAAGATCACACAGCTAAAGGATAAAGTTGGAACTTGGACCCAGGCCTCCAGGTTCCCATCTACTGCTCTTTCCAACAGAGCCATTTGTCTCTCTTAAGAGGCAAGTATTTACTGTGGATAAGCTTTTGTTAGATTTGCCAAGGCTCATGCCAAGTCTCTCACTGTAGTAGAATTTTTCCTGTGTTTGAGACAGATGGGCATTGCCTGGGGTTGGTGTCAGTATTTATAGAGATGGAATTTGAGCTGTAATAATAAAGTTCTGAATTATTCTCTGTATCATACTAAAGCCTTCAGATGAACTAAATTTCAGTCAGTAGTATATAAATAAACTGATCTACTTAATTTCTACATGGCTTGGGCATGTGGGTTCCAGAATAAATCTGAAGCTGCTTAAATCAAAGTGGAAAAAGAGACGGGCAGCAGGTTACTCCCTTGCAGTCTAATGATTATGACTCTGTATTTCACAGCGAAGGGGCAGAGGTTCGATCCCTGATCTGGAACTAAGATCCTGCAAGCTATGTGGTGCTGCTAAGAAAGTAATAAATAAATAGGATGTCACTTAGTGCAATTCTACTCTAGTTAAAAGAATGGCTGTGAAGAGTTTGCAATATACTATGGACGATGTTAGAAGCACTTTTCTGAGTAAGTTAGCCTTTCAAATAGAGTTTGAAATTTTTTAATTCATTTACTCATTCAGCAGCTATTTGCTTAATATCCCCATAAGGCCAGTTACTAAACTGGGCCCCAAGAAAAGACATGGTTCCTGTCGGATGTGACTGAGCAACTTCACACTCTCCTGTCCTTAGGCATTCACAGGCCAGTAGAGATGTGGGTGTCATGAATAAAGACACTCAAAAGCACAGATGAAAGTTTCACAGAGGTCTAACATTCATCTTACCTGTCCCTACATTTTCAGATCTTTTATTTTCTTCAAGTTGGAATTTTCGGTATTTCGTATTACAACAGATAATGCAGTAACTCTCACCTCTGAGAAGTCCAGTTATTGAGACATTTATTCAGCAAATATTTGTCACATGTGTACTACATGTCTGGTTGTCTGCTGGGTACTGGGGTTCCAGAGATGAAACCAACAGCTTTCCTGTGATAAGGAGCTCTCCGTCTAAAGGAAAAAGATAAAAAACAAATGCATTGTGTTTGGATTTGCTGCTTATAGCTGTATGATCTTTGGCAGACAGTTTAATCTCGTGGGGTTTTTATAACAATAAAATGATAATACCTGAAAAACAGTAGGAGAGAGCTGGGCACATTAGAAGCCTTCATGTAGTTGCTGCTGTCACTGATGAGAAAAATGGGAGAGGCTCACAGAGGTCATGGGAGCACTTGTGCCTCCAAGAGGGTTTAGTCAGGAGAGGCTTCCTGGAGGAGGAGGTGCAGTGAGTTTTTGCCAGGCCTGCAAGGCAGGGTGAACCCCATTTGGAGTGTGCAGTACAAGCTGAGGCTAGGGCTATGGGGCAGCTGCCACCAGAGGGGAGAGGCAGGGAGGGCAGCACAGTTGGAATGTTGAGTACAGGGAGAACTTTGACCCAAACACCCCTAGAAACAGGCTGGAAAGTTGCGAAGGGACCAGACGCTGTCTGGCTGTGGCTGGTGGTGTCCCCCCACAGCCAGGCCAGGAAGTTTGCATTTGAGAGACACACACCGTCCCACTTGTCCAAGGAGAACTCAAGATCATTTTGCCCTGTGCTCTCTGAGGCTCTTGGGTTAAATATTCTACATGGTCTGTTATTTTAGGAGTAAAGGGAACCATTTAAAAACCTGCTGGACAGTTAAGTCATGTTGAACATCTGCCTTCCACCAAGAAATACTGTACATAGAAGGGAGGAGGCTCACTTTCTAGTTCTAGAGAAAACCAGAAAATTAATATTCTGATTTGGTCCAGCAAATGTTGTAAGAACAAGTCAAGTATAAAATATGTGCATTTCCTAGTAATGTCTTTGTGTTGGCAGAAAATTACCTAGCTGGGATAAACGTTCAGGGAACAAGCAAGGTTTTAGCTGTGCATAGTCCAAACCAAAATCTCTTGTCTCTAAACCCAGGGCCAGAGTCTGAGTCTGTGACAGCCTGCAGTATGAAATGGTACCGAATGCTCTTCTTACCCTATTCTTTATTAGGATTAAAATTGAATATTTTTGTCATGGTATCAGTAAAAATAAATAAAAAACAGTAGGAAGAAATAGTCTTCTTCTGAAGGGCAGACGAGGCTGGGAGGCTTGAACTGTCTTTAAACACTGTAGCACAACTGTCAAAGGAGCTCACTAGCCCTCAGTTTAACCAGAGAAAACATGTTTTCTTAAATTATTTTGGCCTTATAGGGTGTTTTCTTAAATGAAAAATGATCACAGTTAGCATGCCTGACCCCTGTTGGCCTGATCATTTTATGAAGGATAATAATGTTATATGGCAGAGCAGTCTGGAAAGAATGTCAGCTTGCCTCGGTCACAGATTCTTAGTGACCTCGGAGCATACACTAAGTCAGTGGAAGGCTAAGTACGTAGATTGTGAGCTGCGGCAGAGGAACCAGTGCTTTCTTTGACATCCATGGGTTTTCACTTCCTTCTTTGGAAGAATCTCGTCTTGGTGGGAAGCATAATTGCCCTTGCATATGCCACTTTGGGAAGAGAACGTGTGTCCATAATCACTGAAAGGAAATACCCAGTGTGGTCAGAGTCCATCCTGGCTGGCCCCGTGAGGTTTAGCAGCTGCTGCCAAGTCACTGCGCGAGGGGGGTGGCCTGGCTGGAATACCAGAGGCGGTGTTGGTTTCTGGATGCAATAGAGAAGGCCACACATTCCTGTGTATAATGTAGCAAAATGACGCATTGATAGCTCTCTTTAAACGCGTCTCCTGTTCATCCACCATTACATTCTTACTTTAGTTTTTCAGTCAGTAGTATTTGTAACTGGTATGAACTTCAAGGGTTCAGAGAGACAACGGTGAACAGTCTCTCTCCCATCTCTCTTTCTCACGACCTAATTCTCCTTGGAGTTGGCCAATATTCTAGTTTCCCAGGTACGTTTCCAGAGAAAATCTCACCGTTTACTTTTGACACGTTTGCCTCTTGCTTCTTGAGAGCACTGAAGGTGTTTCACAATAGTTAGGGGAAATTTACTTTGCCACCTTCATTCTGAACATAGAGCTGATGTTGAGAGTATGAAGTTATTTGGGGCAGGGGTGTAATTAGGCCTGTTCAACAATAAAATATTAATTTTACATGATATAGCATTGAAATATTTTTATCCCATGTCTCATTTTACTCATTTATTACAATCTAGAAAACAGATAAGAGCAAGTATTATAGTATTATTATTTCCACTTTACAGTTCACAAAACTGAGGTGAAGAGAAAATCTGTGCCTTTCTTTGTCTTATTGCTGATCAGTGGCAGTTAGATGTGAGAGGATTGCCTTTGTATCCAGGCTTCTGTCCAGTGTTGTAAGCCTGATTTTAGGGGAATTGATTTCCATTACTGTATATTCAGATTTGTAAGGGAATCTGGTATGACTTTAAAAATACTTTTGTCTCTTGCTTTCAATAAAATACTGGAACAAGCAATATTGTGAGGGCTTGTTAAAGACCTATACTAGGAAAGCTGTCGCACTGTAACCAGTCTCTGAGCCCGCCTCTGCTTCAGCATTGTCCTCGGTGCTTTAGGTATGCCGTTTAATGCCTGGTGTTCACCTATTTGACACTTGAGGAAACAGAGACACAGAGAGAGGGAGTAAATTGCCAGTGGATATGCAACTTGAAAGTGGTAGAACTGGAATTCAAATTCAGTATGTGCCTATTTCTGCCAAGAAGTGCTGCCTCCCCAGATTGGATGGCCAGAGCATAAATGATTATTATTTTCATAACAGATATTTTATTTATTTAAAATCCAGCAAATGCATATGGGTCTTGATTACTAGTAGTTATTAAAAGATGATAAAAATTCAACTGTCGAGCTCTATTTAGAATACCATAGAATATTAAAGACGTAAAAGCTCGCTTCCTGCTTTCAGGATGTTACCATCAATCTGAAGGCATCGAAGTAACACAGATAAACTTCAGAACATCACATGATCATAAAACCACACTCGGAAACATGGAATCAGAGAGGTTTGAAGTTTGAGGGGCCTGGGAGGTTATTTAGAGACTCCATCCAAGCCTGAAGTCATCCTTTTCCCTCTGATTTGTGTGTCAGTGATACCATGAGCCTCCCAAGACACCAAACCCGCAGACATGGAGTTCGAGTACATTCCTTCCACTCCTTCAGTCTTGTGAGGAGCAGCCTTGCAAACTACGTTTAAAGTGGCCTCGCTCCTGCACCCTCCCCTCATCCGCAGGAAAAGTAATAAGACCACATCAGTCCTTTATTTCCAGCCCTGCCCACTATGCTTCTCCTGGTTCATATCCTGTCAAATGCGTGCTGAAAATAGGACACCAAACCAGATTCCTGGACCCCAGTCTCTGTGCAGTCCAGGCCAACAAGCTCCCTGCTGGCACAAGATCCCTCCTGAACCATGGCTGTCCTGCTGCTCCCTTGATGGAGGCTAAATGCCCCATGCCTGTGTAGTCCCCACCCCAGTTGTTACTCAGCCTTCTCACAGCTGTGCTGGTGTTGTCTCTTCCTCCTCATGGACCAGGTTCACATCCAGGATGTGAAGGAATCTGTCCAGATGCCTCCCTACCACAGGGGCATGTGGTACAAAGGGCCTTGGACTGTGTCGTTTGTGTGGATGGGGAACTGGAGTCACTGTGGAGGGGAGGTGGGTGGTGCCACAGGCAGCAGTGGACACTGCTCTCGCAGCGGTTCCGCTTCCGGTGCCAGAAATCAGCTTCTCACGCACAGCAGCTAAACTCATGGGGAAGAAAAACACCAAGTACCTGACGGTACAGAGAGCAAACAGATTCTGGAGAGGAGTCACAACATGGAAGAAATGAATGGCATAGAGGGTGTGTCCCGCTTTTACAGCTTTTGGCCTAAGGTAAGACTGTAGTCAACAGCCATATTTGGCACTTAGAACTCCAATGAAACACGACACTCTTCTGGTCTGAAGAACCAGATGACTGTGTTCAGGGTGACCGCTGCCCGTGTATAAACTCTGCCCCATCTGTGGCTCACCTCTGAACTGCTGATGCACAGGACAGATTCTAGCTAAAGGCAAAATGGAACTGAGATTTGAATTGCCTCTCAGATAAAATTTTTCATTTGAATCCAATCAAGTGAATTTCCTGCTTTAAAAAAAAGGAAAGTCAATACTCTTCAGAGGAATGTAACAGAATTCACAGCATAACTTTCACAACACACTGAATGCACTGAAAAAAAAAAAAAAGTTGATGTTGACATACAAAGAACCAGAAAAATATAATTCAGTTTTTAAGAGAAAAGATAGTCAACTGATATTAACCCTGAGCTAATTCAGATGTTGGAATTAACAAGGATTTCAAAGCATTTATAATGATGTTAAATTAACTATGCTCACAATGAGAGAAAATAAAAGCATAACATTAAATTTAAATGTATAAAATATATAAAAATATATTGTCAAGTATATTTAAAATACACATATAAAACAAAATACAAAATATGAAAATACAATTTAGCAGAGAGTGAGAAACTTTTTAAGAGAACACAATGGAAATTCTAAAACTGAAAAATACAGTATCTAAAATTTAAAATTCACTTAATGGACTTAATAACAGATTGGAGTTGACAAAAGAAAGAGTAAATTTGTATATAGATCAATAGAAAGTATCTAATCTTAAAAAAGAGAGAAAAAAGATTGGAGAAAAAAAAAAAAAAGAACCTCCCAAATTTGTGGAACAATACCAAAAGATCTAACGTATGTAATTAGGGTCCAAGAAAAAAAGGAGAGAGAGAATGAGGTAGAAAAAAATATTTTAAGAACATACAGGGGAGCCTGGTGGGCTGCTGTCTATGGGGTCGCACAGAGTCAGANAAAAAAAAAAAAAGAACCTCCCAAATTTGTGGAACAATACCAAAAGATCTAACGTATGTAATTAGGGTCCAAGAAAAAAAGGAGAGAGAGAATGAGGTAGAAAAAAATATTTTAAGAACATACAGGGGAGCCTGGTGGGCTGCTGTCTATGGGGTCGCACAGAGTCAGACACAACTGAAGTGACTTAGCAGCATTCCCAAATTTGGTGAAAGACATAACATTTAAAAATTCAAGAATCTCAGAGATAACCCCAAGCAAAAATAAATATTTACTTTTGTAAATAAGAGAAAATTCTCAAAGCAGCTCAAATCAACACATTACATAGGAGGAAACAGTGGTTCGAGTGATGTGGATTTCTCATGCGAAAACATGAAGGTCAGAAGACACTGGGAATGACATCTTTAAAATGTTGACTGAAGAAATCATTGATCCAGAATATTAGGAACAGCAAAAAAAAAAAAAAAAAAAAATTAAGAATGTAGGCAAAATAAATATGTTTTCAGATTTTTTTTCAGAAGTTGGATATTGATAATCAGAAGACCTTTACTACAGGAAGTACTAAAAGAAATGCTTCCAGTTGAAAGATTAATGTTGGATGGAAACTTGGATCTTCAGGAAGAAAGAAGAATGTCAGAAATGGAAAATAAATGGGTAAAAACAAGACCTAGTTTTCCCTTATTTTTTAAAACGTGCGTAAGATTACAGAAAACAAACAAAAACCAGACTGTCTTATGATATTTATAATGGAGATAGCTGAGATACATATCACAATTACATAGTGAAAGTTGGAAGTGGTGTTAAATGGACCCTTTGTGTGATACTTTGAAAAGTTAAGGATGTACATTCTAATCCCCAGACAACCACTGTACACAACAAATGTCCAGACTAAAAAGCCAAAATAAATTAAAATGGAATTCTAGAAACCAGATAATCCCCAAAGAGGTAGGAAATGGGGAAAACCCCACAGGGGACAAACAAAATAATAAAACACTAGATTTTAATCCAGCGTATTAGTACTTTCATTAAATATTAAGGAATTAACTCCAACTAAAGGATAGGCACTGTCAAAATAAATTTTTAGAAAAGCAGAACCAAAATATCTGCTGTTTATAAATAGGCTCAAAGTAAATGCATGAGAAAAGATACACCATGCAAAAGGTAAGCTCGAAGAAAGATGAAGTGCCTTCAATCAGGTAAAGTAGACTTCAGGACAGAGTATTACCGAAGATAAAGAGGGACATTTCTTAATGATAAAAGGATCAATTGACCCAAAATACAGAAAAGTCAAATGTATTCATAATGACAAAGTTTCAAATTACATAAAATTTAATAAAATTAAAGGGAGAAATACACATTTCTGCAATTGTATTTGGCAATTTTAACACCATTTTTTATCGATCAACTATTAGAATTTGATAGAACAGTTAAAAACAAAAAAACGAGAAACATAGATGATACAAAAATACAAATCATCTTGACCTAATTATATTTGTAGAACACTGCATCCCCAGGCCTCCCCGATGGCTAGGCAGGGAAAGAATCTGCCTGCAGTGCAGGAAGCACAGGAGATGTAGGTTTGATCTCTGGGTCAGGAAGAGCCCCTGGAGAAGGAAATGGCAACCCACTCCAGTATTCTTGCCTGAAAAAATCCCATGGACAGAGGAACTTGGCAGGCTATAGTCCACGGGGTCACAAAGCATTGAACATGAATGAGTGACTAAGCATGCACACACATACAGTCCCAAACTGGAGAATACAGGCATGTCTTATTTTATTATATTTTGCTTTATTGCACTTCAAAGATATTGTATTTTTTACAAATTGAAGATTTTTGGCACCTCTGCATTGAACAAGTCTATTGTCATTATTTTTTCCAACAGGATTTGCACACTTTGTGTCTCTGTGTCACATTTGGGTAATTCTCAGCAATTTTTTTCATTATTATTTGTTGTATTAATCTGTGGTCAGAAGGCAATGGCACCCCACTCCAGTACTCTTGCCTGGAAAATCCCATGGATGGAGGAGCCTGGTAGGCTGCAGTCCACGGGGTTGCTAAGAGTCGGACACGACTGAGTGACTTCACTTTCCCTTTTCACTTTCATGCATTGGAGAAGGAAGTGGCAACCCATTCCAGTGTTCTTGCCTGGAGAATCCCAGGAATGGGGGAGCCTGGTAGCCTGCCATCTATGAGGTCGCACAGAGTTGGACACGACTGAAGCGACTTAGCACCAGTAGCAGTGGTCTTTGATGTCACTACTATAACTGTTTTGAAGCATTGTCTTATTTTAAGAAGTTGCCACAGTCATGGCAGTAACTACACCCTGAGCATTCAGCAGCCATCAACATCGAGGCAAGACCCTTTACCAGCAAAACGATTACGACTGACTGAAGGCTCAGACAATGGTTAGCATTTGTTAGCAATAAAATTTTTTTTTGCAATAAATTATTTTTTAACTAAGGTATGGACATTGTCTAGATATGATGCTATTGCACACTTGATAGACTACAGTATAGTATAAATGTAACTTTTTTATGCACTGGGAAACCAAAAAATGTATGTGGGCCAGTTGACTGAGACAGCTGCTTTCTTGTGCTGTCTGGAGCTGAGCCTACACCGTCTCCAAGGCCTGCCCGTACATATTCTTGTCAAGTGCCTATGACATTTTCAACAAGGAAGACCATAAAGTAAACCTCAGCAAACTAAACATGGTTGAAGTACTGTGTAGAGTATGTGTTCTGACCTCAGATAATTGGAAACTAAACACACTTCTAAATAATTTATAGGTCAAAGAAGAAAACAAGGAAGTTTAAAAAATATTTCTAATAAATAACAATGAAAATAAATACATCAGAGTTTACAATATGTAGCTAAACATACATGGAGGGAAATTTATAGCTTTAAATGTTTATATTGGAAAAAGAAATAAAATCAGTGACCTAAATTTACACCTAAAGAAGCTAGGGGAAAAAGAACATAGTAGAAAGAAGGAAATAGCAAGGATAAAAGAAAGATCAATGAAAGAGAAACATGAAAATGTATAGAAAACACACAAAACTAAAACTTGCTTCTTTGAGAAGAGCAAACAATTGAGGAACCTCAAGTGAGACTGGCTAAGAAGAGCTAGAACATGGATTATGGATGTAAGAGCTGAAAGGAGCACTGTTGCTGCAGATCCTATGGACACCGAAGGATAAGAGACTATTAGGAACAACTTCATACCAATTAATTCAGCTACAATGAAATGGGAAAATTCTGTGACAAATATATTTTACAGAAACCAACAATAGATGAGACAAAATATGAATAGCCCTATATCTATTAGAGAAATTTAATTCAATAAAAAACTATTTAATGACAATAGCAAATTGATTTAAAGCCTGGATGGTTTCACTGACTATTAAATACTTAAGAAAAAACTCACAATTTTAGACACAAAAAGTTACATGAATGGCAATGTGCACATCGAAAGAATATATGTATTTTTTTTACTGTCATTAGTCATCAAGGAAAGGTGGTTTAACTCACAAAAGGATACCATTATATTCCCACCAAAATGGCTAAAATTAAAAGGCTGACAACACAAATGTTGGTAAGGACGTAGAGCAGCAAGAGCACTCAATGTGTTATTGGAGTGGCTGTAGCTATATAATCACTCTGGGGAAAGTTCTAAAAGTTTTTATGAAACTAAACATATATCTACCCTTTGGGCCAGCAATTTCACTCCTAGGTATTTACCCAAGAGAAATGATAATATATGGTCATAAAAACAGTTCTACATGAATGTTATTAGCAGCTTTATTCATAATATCCTCAAACTAGAAACAGTTTCAGCATCTAATCAATAGAAAGATTAAGCAAACTGTGCTGTAGTTGTACAATGGAATGGTGAAGTGAACTCGCTCAGTCGTGTCCGACTCTTTGCGACCCCATGGACTGTAGCCCACCGGGCTCCTCTGTCCATGGGATTTTCCAGGCAAGCGTACTGGAGTGGATTGCCCTTTCCTTCTCCAGAGGATCTTCCTGACCCAGGGATCAAACCTGAGTCTCCCGCATTGTAGGCAGATGCTTTACCTTCTGAGCCACCAGGGACCCAACAATAAAAAGCAACAAACTGGGAGTACAAATAGCAGGACAGATGAATCTCAGAAATACTCTGCTGAGTGAAAGGAGCCTTATGCAATAGAGTATATACTATATGATTCCATTTATACAAAGTTCTAGAACAGGCTTATTTAACCCTCAGTGGGAAAAAAATCAGAATAGCCGCTGCCTCTGGGGTGGGAAGGGCAAAGATTGACTAGGAAGAATCATGAAGGAACTTTATAGGTGAAAATAATGTTTTGTGTCTTGATTGGGTTTTTGAATACAAGCGCCTGCCTTTGTCAAAAGTCAGTGAATGCATAATGAAGACTTGTGTAGTTCATTTCATGTGATTGTTTTTATTTTTACTGTATATAAATTTCACATTAAAAACTGTAAACAAAAATTGTGCTAATAATTATGCCTTCTGAAGTATTGAGAGGAATTTTAATAAAGTCTGTAAATTTATTTTGACTTGAATCCAAAATTCAAAATGAATTGATGGATGGAAAGAGAGAAAAATAGTTGCATAGATATGTGATAAAGCAAGTTTATTAAAATGTTAATGTTAGAATCTAGGCAGTAAGTATTTGGGTATTCACTATAAAAATTCTTTCAACTTTTCTATATGTTTAATTCTTTCATAATTGCATTTTGGGAAAATATACTAAGTGCAGCATGTACATATGGACCTTAAACATTAGAGTGGAAAAATGAGAAAGAGGATGAAGTATATAAAATGGTACTGTTCATATGATTTAAATACCTATATCCAGATTTGGAGGAAGAAGTTCAGGCAAAATGATATACAACAAACACATTAGAACAGTTGCCGACGGGAAAGGAAATGTGAGTGGGGTCTTCTGGGGATGATGGGATGTGTTGGGTAGGTGGGCTTTGCACAGCACGTGGCGATGGTGGGGAGAGAAGGAACGAGGGTGATGGGAAGGCGGTAAGCACTGTTGCTGTTCGGTCCCTAAGTTGTGTCCCACTCTTTGTGACCCCATGGACTGCAGTGCACCAGGCTTGCCTGTCCTTGATGAGTCAGATCTTGACCTCGTCAATTGCTAACTGTGCCATTTTAGACAAGTTGTTTAACATTCTTCGGACTCACTTTTCCCATCTGTAAAATGGAGGTTATGATGCCTACTTCACAGAGTTGCTGTAAGTTAGAACCAGATCGTATTCAGGAAGTTCCTAGCACACAGCCCCAAATCTATGGTAGACTAAAGTCTGTCATCCTTTCCTTCTCTTTCTGTTCATCTCAGTCCTGGGTGTCCTTCAAGGCATGTACCTTCCCTAAGTCTACAAAACCGTGCCCCTTCTTCCTGTTTTCCAGGGACCACTGGCACCTAGATGCCATTCCTTTCTAACTTTGTCTCACATTAGTGTAGAGTTGCTCTGTGTCTGTCTATCTTACCTCTTCGCGAATCATCCCGTAGCTGCTTGAGGACTCGGAGCTCGAGTGCCCCTCTGCTCAGTGGTCACCCGGTGATGCTACTGTGTAGTCACTTGTATGTCTCTCCCCTGGCCAGAAAGGCAGAGACAGTGTCTGTATTTCTCCCTATTTTGTCTTTTCATGGAAGGGACTCAGCAGTTGTTTGGTGAATGAATAAAAGGATAGACCTTACCTTTTTGTCATTGCTCTTTTCACTCAGGGCTGTCTGGTCAGTACACTGAGTTATCTTTGCTCTTATTCACCGTCAGACTTGCCGAAATTATTATCCAAACACACCGATGTGACTGTATGAGCCCAGCCAAGATGTGCTGCTGGATGTGGTTCTAGAACCCCACTGGACTCAAAGACAGGGACCGTAATAAGGTCCCTGTAGGACTGTAGTAAGACCTTTTTACTGTGGCTATTCTGTTAAACTGTGAATAACATTTTAGAGCTGGAAATGCTCTTAGATTTTGTATACTCAAACCCTTGAAATGTAGGTGAAAGGATCTAAAGCCAGTGGGCTTGGTCAGTGGGAGTGCCTTCATGGAGGAGGCAGAGTTTATTGGTGGGGAGAGATGTGGGTTGTCTAAAGAGAGGGTGGGACATTCCAAGGGTGCAGAGTGATGTGAGCGGGAGCTGGTGATGGCTGCAGGTATGCGCTAGAGGGGAGCCCACCGTGGGACGTTGGTCTCACATCAGGATTGTCACGTGACTTAAAGGGGTCAAGATGGCTAGTGACTGAGTTGTAGTCATTACCCTCTCTGCTCTGTCCTTTTCAACAGCCTTATCTCATCCTTGATTTGGTTCTGACCTCCTCTTCCTTTCATTCGGGCTGAAGACAGGCTCAAACCCTGATTTTAAAATGAAGTCCAAATAACCCATTTGGAACCCCATATTTCAGCCCAGAAGTGTTGGTTTTGCATTGTGTCTGGTGCAGATGGAAGCCAGCTGAGATGGTCCAGAACCCAGGCAGGAATTTAGCACCGCCTAATATTTCCTTGTCTTCAAATCAGTCCAAGCTATTCATTGGGAGGCCTCATTTCAGCAAATGGTCTGCTGCTCACAGGACCATCCTGGGATCACCAAGGACTTCCCTTTGGTCCTTCTCATCATTCCTTCTCCATTCCTGCCTTTGCCACATTTCTAGTGCCTGGAAGACAGCTGAGGAAACCAGCCTCTTTATTTTCTCTCTGGGAGGGCTGGATACCTAGCATATATGCCCCTGTCTTTTCCTAAATGGGTCCCTGTGCTATTTTCCTAACTCAGATTATCCCCTTTAAGTGGAAAAAGTACTAAGGGTTTGTATAAGCTTTCCTCTGGGTAAGAAGCATCCAGTTAACATTTACCTTTAAAAGAATTATTTCATTGTATTCTAAAAACCTTAAAAGCTGAACTGTCCACCAAGAGGCATTACTTTTTTCTCCAAAAGGTACGAGTAAGCACTATCTTCAGGCAAAAGCTGCCTCTCCCAGAAGACCTTGCCTCTTTTTCTCTTAGGGATTTTTTGCCCATCCTTCCTTTTCTCATCACTAAAAAATAAAAGAATGTAGCTGCACCAGTCACTGCTTTCCTGGATTGCAGGGCCCCTGGAGTGTGTGCATTCTAGAGCAGGTGATCTGTGAAACACTACAGGGTTAAGCAGGGAGAGACCATACTTCAGGGTCTCAGGAATTCCATTTAATGGGCAACAGCATTTCTCCATTTATTATTGCTTCATAATTTATGTAATAAAAAAAGCTCTGGAGAAATCTCAGATGTTATTATCCTACGTCTTTGAATTTGGATTTGCTGATATTCCATCCTGAGTCTTAATGATGGAGGTTATTGCATTTTGTCACTTCTCATGATACACATAGTAAACCCTGGATTCAGAAGTGGCAGTTCTCAACCTTATTCTGTCTTAAATGGAAACGACTTTCCTTATTTGGTTTCTCAGCAGCCACTAGCGAGTTACGCGTCTTTAAGGTTTTTTTTTTTTTTTTTTTTTTTTTTAAAGCAGACCACCAGCAGAATAATTTGGATCTATGTAGCTTCTGTTCAGATGCCTAGTGGGAAAAGATAGACCCCCCGCCCCCGATCCAGAGGGGCAGTGGGTGAAGCGTCTGCCTCCCACAGCTAAGGCCCCAGCCCCCCGTTCCCAACCCGACACAGCAGAAGCCATTTCATTCTTTGCGTTTCTTTGTGACCAGCATGCCTATCCATCCTCTGCGCTGTGTAGATCGCCTAGCCAGCACCAGAAGCTTTTACTCCTGTTCCCACCCTGTTGTAAACCTGGAAACAAATATTTGACTGGCTGAGGAGTGCCGTCTGCATGAGTGCTCTCCCTCTGGGGGCTGCTGCACACAGCGCGCCTGCCTGGCCCTCTCATGCCGCACAGGGCATAGGACATATTTACGTCTCGCGTAACCATAGAAACCTGTTGTGTCAGAGAAGACTTGATGATTTTGCTGCTCTCCGGAAGAGGCGAATAAAGCCACAGGGCAACCTGCCACCTCTTATTTAGTTACTTTGTAATCGTTTAGCAATTAAGACTGCAGAACATATTTACTATAATTTTCACATCTGTAGACATTTTATAGAGTATTGAATATACATAAAGAAATAAAAACACTTGAGACATTATTTTAGAACCACCATAGCCAACTCAGTTGGGTTTTTTTTTGGTATTACACGATTTGTACTTCATTAATTATTCTAAAAATGGCTGAGTCCTTTTTTTCCCTGCTGTAATGTTTCTTTTAGAGAATTCCTGGCATAACGAATTCTTACATTTTCTTATGCTGGCTATTCAAGAGGGCTATGGAAAGAACCCCAGTTTGAGGCTTGGAAAGAATTGGATGTAGTGCCCAGTTTGAATCGGGGCTGTTCTGCTTATTGGCTAGGCTTCCTGGGGCAAGTGACAAAATCTCCCGGAGCTTTTAGGGGCTTTTGACAAAAACCTATGCAATGAGCATAATAATATCTACCTTGACAGATGATCATGATGAAGGCAATAACAGGGAAAATACCTGGCATGTGATAAAGGGTCACTCTCTGGCACTGTTATCGTTTCTCTTATTCTTAACTGTTGTGTCTTTTGATTTAATGTGAAATGTACCACAGGACATTTCTGAAGCTCACAAAAGCTTGTTTTGTTTAGTGCATATATGGTACTTCATACTTATCAAAGGCTTTATAAATATTTATTAATTATAAAACCCCCAAGGGAGCTGAGGAACACAAATTTCATCTCTTTTCCAATTAATTCTGCACCTTTCCATTTGGTAAATACATGTGTTTCAAGGCTTTTAATAGAGCAAGGAACCCCCTTGGCTCTTTTGTCTATGCCTTGGATTGTTTAAAGGAATTATCCACGGTGTCATGGAAGCTCGAGTTAGCTGCTAGATGGCTTGAGCGACCCCTGCTGGCTGGCTGCAAAATCAGAAGTGCCCAACCAGCCAAAGCTGCACCCTTTTGAGAATTGGCCATGGACTGTGTGGACTATGGGTGGTAGGGTAAAATCATGGCTGTGAAGGCATGGAGTTTACTCTTATTATTACTATTTTCTTTATTATTGTTATTTAAATGGAGGTATTAGAATGCAGGGGACGTTTCCCACCAGCTAATAACCATTTAAGTTGCATTTGGGGGCTTTCACGATTTGACAACAGCTTTTCAAAATCTCGAGCTGGTAAACCCCCTACTGGGTTAATGTGGCAGAAAAAGACGAGAACGACACCAGCCAGCAGCTTTTTGTACAGCGCTGTATCGCGGGCATCTGGATAGAGGAGGGGAAACAGATCCTTTTAGAAAATCCAATTAGACAGAAAAGGAAATACACTTTGCTTAGAGGGAAGGGTTGGGGGGACTGGTTCTCCCCTTGAGGTCAAAGACTTCGATATTAACAAAGGAAAAGCCTATATCACTTTAACTTGTTTCAGAAAACCAGTGTTTCTCCTTAGGAAACAAACACTGCAAGTGAACCGGAAACTGTCCACCCAGAGTTCAGTTGAGACAGTACCAAGCATGCCTATGACATCAGAAATCATCACAGAAGTTACCAGACAGGTCCCCGCAACCTGTCTTTCTGTTTTCATTGAACAGTCTTGACAGAGGATCTAGGGAATAGGGGGTGATTGTAGAAGCGATTTTAGAAGCTTTTAGGGACTATGCACCACAAAGAACTCACCTCCCGTGGCCTTTGCCCAGCAGTTAGCCATGCCTTGACCTTCTCTGTCCCCCCGTCTTGGTGCCCAGACCTATTAAGTAGACTTGGTTTGGTAGCTTTTGGTGACATTCTTTGTATAGAAATTTCAAATGCGTGCAGTTTACCTAGATTTAAAGGCTCATAAATAAAACCACCGCACAGCCCCTCTGATTTTCCTCATTAGGGGTGCGTGTTGTGTTGGAGTATCCACTTTCATGGTGCCATATCAGGGCTGGGTGCCTTTGGCACAGTTATGAGGGGCTCTTTCACAGTGTCTCGTGCAGGCCTAGCTGCAGGGCTCCCTTTACAAAAACAGACACAGTAGGAGCTTTGCTGTAATACTCTCATCATCCTAAACCTCATCTCTTCCCATTTGTTAAAGGGTTCATTTGGCTTTTTAATGTAATTTGTATTAGTGCAGTTGTAGAGAACGAAAATCTTTAAAGACTGACTGGAGCAGCTGCTAAAGGAATGCCCACACTCCATGTCCACCTTCCTGCATCGGTCCCTCCATGCACACATGCCCCCAGATGATATGCAGGACGCTCACCATGGGTGCGAATGTTCCCTCCACAGACCTTCTTGGCTTTTAGTGGACAAGGGAAATGGATCTCATGGGGATCTTCAAAAACCATTTTCGTTATAATAGCCTGTATTCCACAAGACATAGGATCAAATGAATAGAAAAAAAGAACAAAGCCCGCATGCATGGTGTGTGGAAGGGGCTGCTGCGAAGAGGCTGAGGTCTGGAGGCACCTCTGTGGACTCTGGGCTTTGCAGTCCCCACCTGCCTTTAGAAAGTGTCCCTGGATTAGGCAGCTTCTGAGCTCATGGAGGCTGGGATGGGGGCATGATGAGGCATAGACCCGAGTTTGCACCCTCTGGCTCCTGAGTCCAGTTCTGCTGCTTAGGGCTAGTTGGACAGGTGCCTGCACTCCTCTGAGTTTCCCTTGCATCGGCCTGGAGCTCAGTTACTGCCTCCTGCTGTGGATAGTAACACATCCCAGCTCTGCTACCCTTTGGACTGGGAACTGGGGCCCCCTGTGGATACCCTATTTCAGATGCCTGGGGAAGGGCCAGAGCCACTCCCCTGATAAAACGCTTTGTCTGCACACACCCTCACTTACCCTCACCCCCACAGCTACAGCTCTCCCATACACGTTCACCTTGCACAGTGAATACTTACTCCTTCCCTGGCCACTGCACTATGGACCTCACCACGCTTGCACACCACATGACAAATTGGAGCAGGGCCATTGTGAGCTCTTAGACAGCCACCAAGCAGTGTGAGGCAAAGGATAGTCACCTGGGAGACAGGTGGTGACCAAGATCGGGGAGTCTCCCTGAGTCTCCCTGATGTGGGGCTTCTACTTCCCTGGTGGCCCAGGTGGTAAAGAATCTGTCTGCAATGCAGAAGATATAAGAGACCCAGGCTTGGTCTCTGGGTCAGGAAGTTCCCCTAGAGAAAGGAATGGCTACCCACTCCAGTGTTCTTGCCTGGAGAATTCCGTAGTCAGAGGAGCCTAGTGGGTTACAGTCCTTTGGGTCACAAAGAGTCCGACACAACTGAGTGACTAACACTTTCACACACTGTAACACACGGTGTCCATGTTGGTTGAATGGGTCTTTATTGATGTGATGAAGCCAAATCAATAGTAGAGAGGGTTCCAGAGTCACATTGACAGGAGAGCTCTCCACTGCCGACACTCTCTCAGCGGAGATTTCAAAAATGAGAGACCAAGTAACGGGTCCTTCCTGTCGATTACAGTCTTTTCATCCTCGTGCACACAGGCTATTGAGCTGGTGGAAGTGAAACCTCCTCATTTGTTTGATCACTGTGTTTACTGAAGGAAGAAAAGCTAGGAAAAGACCCATGTTCCTCCTCCTAAGTAGAGACTAGATAATTCCAGGCTTTGAGATACTCAGAATTCACAAGCGCTTCTGAGTTAAAACTGTGCAACTGTCTGGATGCAAAAGGCAAGAGGCTTTTTTTCAGCAATCAGACGCATATTTTAAGAATGCAATTCCAGTGTCGGTTAACAACCAGAGCACCTAACAGAAGTTACTGATTTTGTGTGTGTCATATGTGTAGATTCCTGACAGGCAAATATAATCATTTGCCTTCAGACCAACAGATTTGTTCTGTCAATAATAACTGTTAGATAATAGTGTGGATTGCAATCTTGAGATGATACAAGGAGAAGTAATTTCTAGAGTGATATAGGGGCTTCCCTGGTGGGGCTCAGATGGTAAAGAATCCACCTGCAGTGCGGGAGACCTAAGTCGATCCCCGGGTCAGGAAGATTCCCTTTGAGAAGGGAAGGGCAACCCACTCTAGTAATCTTGCCTGGAGAATTCCATGAACAGTGGAGCTGTGGGGTCAAAAAAAGTCAGACACCAGCTGAGTGACTAACACTTTCACTTTCAGAGTGATGTAGAGGAACAGCAAATTAAACCTCGTTCCACCCTAATATAAGCGTTTCCAGTGAGATGAGTTGGTGACGGTGACTTTCGCTTTCTGATAAGAAGCAGCAGTGCCCCGGGCAGTGTTGGCAGTGCGTGCTGCTGCAGGGGTGGTGGAGGCACCAGGAGCGTGGTTTGGGCCCCTGGCTTTACCCTCGAGTCTACACTCGCTGTGCCTCTGGCTGCACTGTACCTCTGCCGTACCTCCCTCACTGCGAAGGGCTTCTCCCTCTCGTGGCCCTGCCCTCCAGGGTGATGCTGGCACGTCTTTCTTTGGTGGCAGCTCACACTCTTCCTTCCCCCTGAACTCTTACTGGCCTCTCCTCTGTGCCCCACATGGAGTGATGCCCAGGCAACTTGAGCAGCGGTGGAACTGGCTCCCTGCACTAAGGCCACACAGGTCTCCAAGGACACCTCTCAACCCTCCTCCTCCCCTCCCCCCACATCAGTCCTCTCAAAGGTTCACTTGAACCAAAAAGGGGCATTTATAATAAGGTCATGGGGTCAAAGCGTCGCTTAAAATGGGGAAGGAAAGTTGTGGGGAGCCCTGGGCTGCACCAGGCAGCCTGGTCCCGCCCCTGCTCAGCCACTCCCTTGCGTGCCTCCTGCTGCCGGCCCTCCCTCCGGTTTGCTCCTTCTCCTCATCTGTCTGGAGTGGGAAGGCCCATCAGAAGCAGCTGCTGTGCTCACACACGGCCTGCAGAGGTGACAACAGCGAGTCACACTTCGCTCTCCCTGGATTCCTGGGCACGGATTCTGGGAAAGGAATCTGATTGGCCCGCCTAAAGCTGGCGTCCACCTCTGGTCCAGTCAGCAGTGGGGGTTGTCAGGTACACACTTGGCAGCGACAACTCACCCCTGTGGCCCTGTGGGCCAGGGAGACAGTTTCCACAAGTAGAATCACCATGACCAGGGCAGATGCCCTCAGGTTGTCTGCTGCACCATGGCTTTCTCCCCCGTTGCTTTAAAGCCTTGCCTCAGCATCTCTGTTCCCCTGGCTTCTCTCCCTTACGAGATGCCACAGAGCAGGGTGCTGCTTCTCAACTCCTCCTTTCCTTGCTGTCCCTGAAAGGAAGCCCCAGGCTCTTTCCACCTGAAGTTTCATTTATAATCACGATGAAAAACAGACAGGGACTAGCAAGTAATTCACATGGGAAAATTTCAGAGGTCATAGAAGTCTTGAGTTCAGAGTCACATGTCTTTGGTTTCAGAGACTTGCTAAGTGGCTTCTGGGATTAAGTGGGTCTTTTCAGCTGTTGGCTAACTGGCCGTGCAAAGCCCAATGCCCACGGTGCCTGCCCTCTGTGTACCTTTTCATATCTCCAAGGCATTCTCTGGCACCCAGCTCTGGACTCCCATAATACAGGGTGCTGGCACAGTCAGACTGGCCTCTTCATCAGGAAACCCAGAATGATTGTATGCAGTGGCAGCAAATGAACTAACTCTTGCCTCAAGGTTTTTTTTTTTTTTTTTTCAGTTGTAAAGAGGTCTTAGGACTTCTCTAGTGGTCAGTGGTTAAAAATCCATGTGCCAATGTAGCGAGCACAGGTTTGATCCCTGGTCTGGGAACTAAGATCCCACATACTGCAGAACAGCTAAGCCTGTGCACCACAATTGCCAAGCCCGAGCTTTCGTGCTCTCGAGCTGCAGCTATGAAGCCCAAGTACCCTAGAGCCTGTGCTCCACAAGAGAGGCCACACGAAGAGCAGCCCACACACTGCAACTAGAGTAGCCCCTGGTCGTCACAACTAGAGAAAACGTGTATGCAGCAGTGAAGACCCTGTGCATCGCAAGGAAGACTTATAGATAAGTTTTTGTAAAAAATTTAAAAAGAAGTCTTTGCTTTGAAAGAAGGGGCATTTCTGCCCTTGAGCTGATTCCATCAGCTTGGGACTAGCGGTACCAGAGCTTCCACAGCTACTGACCTGTGCTTCCTGCTGCACCAGGAGCCGAACGGGGCTTCTCCCCCTTGTTTCCAGCTTCAAGGTTGCCAGGGGTTGGTCTTTGGAAAGTAGCTGGTTATCAGTGCAGAAGAGGCCTAGAGATGGGGTAGGGGTATGAAGAAGGAATGAGTTAGCAGAGGGATTCTGAGACATAAAGTGTGCTTGTGTGATGCTTCAGTCACGGCTGTCAGAGGGATGACAGAGAGTGTACTTGGAGAGATCAGGAGGCCATGCTTGCGGATGAAAATCCTCTCTGGAGACCGTGGCCAAGCCCTGTGCCCCAGAACAGGACAGCTTGGGTGCCGCTCCGTGGCACTTGATTCATGGGCTATTTCCATCGCTGGGGAAAGCTGCATGAGAACAGCATTTTGGAGCCTGTTCTGTGGCAGCATGATTTATATTCCCCAGAGCAGGGGAAGGACCAGGCTGCTCAGCCACAAGAGCAGATGCTGGCAGGGCAGGTGGGCACTGTGGAGAAGCCACTGCCCACCTACTGGGTCCCCCAGCTCACCTCTCAGCCCCTTACCAGGACTGGCACCACCATCCTGCACCTTAGCTGCATATACTGGCTTTAGCCTTTGCCTTCACTGTTCTCCATAACCAAATGATCTAATTCTCAACCTTCCAGCCAGCCCCATGCAGGAGCCTGGGGCAAGGTCCAGCCAGGACTCTGGCTGCTGGGCAAATGCAAAGTCAGGGGCCTGGAACAAGAATGGAGAACGCTGCCTCCCTCGGAGGTCCAACAGTAAAAAGGGCCATGGAGGCAAATCTGAGCCAGAATATCCTTAGGCCCAGGGAGCCACTGGGGCGGAGAGGTAGCCCAGGGGGCGGGACAGGTAGGCAGGCCAGGGATCCAGGGCTAGGCCCACTGGACTGGATGTGGGCAGAATAGGGAGAAAGGCATTGGCACGGCCCTGGCTTCCCCACTCTGGGCAGCCTCCCATCTCCTCTTCCCCGACCTTGCCACCTGGCCCACACCTTTTCTGTCCTTTCAGGCCTCTGGTCCCTCCTTTGCTGAACTGTGGCCACCAGTTTTGTCTGCCAAGCTGGCATTTTTCTGCTCTTCCTTCTGTTTGAGATCATGACCATCAGAAGAGTGGCCAGATTGTGGTCGTGTGTCCAAGTGCTCCAGGGACGCTCACTGCACAACCACGGGTTGTTTATCTGCTCATATTCTCATGTTCAGCCTCGATCTCTTTCTCTCTCATCCCCAATACTTCATTTAATCTCTATGCAAAGAGAAACCACTATGTAATGACTTATTTGTGTGTTTCAGAGATTAGTTTGCCAACCTAGCACTTCCCTGAGCTTGTCAAGGATAGAGGCTGACTTCTTTTGGAGTGATCCAAGCCCCAGCTAAAGGCTTAGCACACACTGGTTGCACAGTGAATTGTTTTGAGGGTTGGTGCGCCCGATGGCCAGATGGATAAATAAATAGCATCGAGGTTTATCTTGCTTTTCTGAATTTATCTCAGGATTTAGTAATAGCCGGATTTAATTTATGTTTTTTAATGAACATAAGATATGTTTCAGTCGGCATCAAAGCAAGAGCAAGAAATCACCCAGTAGTTTGAACAGGGATCGATAGATACTCTAACAGAGAATTGAATGAAAAGGGATTGGTTAGTAAGAATATTCTAAAGGATATAGGAAGAGAGGATGTAAGGAGCAGTCACTACCCTGAGGAGGAAGGCCCCACCTCACCCCAGCCTCACTGGAGGCTGAGATCTGGGCTTTGTTGGAGAGGCACTGCCATGGCTCACAGCAGAGAAGATGCTGGATATCCACCCTCAGGATTTGCTGGAACTGTGCTCTCTAGGGTGCTGTGGGAAGCTGTTCACAGGAGGCTGTCCTAGCCCACTACAGAACCACCCAGGGATGGATACCAGGGGCAGTTGATGGCCACTGGAGGCTGCTGACTGCTGTGTGCTGCGAAAGTGGGCTTGTGGAGAAGGCACCAGAGCTGCAGGAACTGGGCCCTGGAGAAGGCGCCCGCCCAATAGGAGCCCGCTGAACGAGCACACTGGAAACAGAAGGGCAGAACCCCTTCCTCCTGCCTGTCTCTCTAGTGCTGCCTACTGACAGTGCTGAGAACTGTGCCCACTGACAAAGGAATAATATTTAAAGGGCTGTGATCCGTCATCACAGGGCAGGCAAGGCAGAATGAATCCGGAGCATAGAAGCAGTAGATGGATAACTGGCACACAGTGCATTTTATTCTTCTGATGTCATTTCTATAAAATTAATACATGTAAAGATTTGTGTGACCACCACCATGACCAGGATACAAAATAGTTCTGCAACCCAGAAAACTCCATGTTTTCATATCATATCCTATACCTCCCTCTGCCACCATCCGCTGGCAACCACTAATCAGTTCTGTCAGTACAGTCTTTTCTTTTGAGAATGTTATATTAAAAGAATCGTGCAGTATAAAACTAGCTTCTTTCACTCAGCCTAAAGTTTTTGAGTCTTTCAAGTTGCTGACTGTACCAGTAATTCATTCTGCTTTATTACTGAGTACTCCACTGTATGGGTGTACCACAGTTTGCTTATCCATTCATTTGCTGAAGGACTTCTGAGTTGGTTCTTGTCTGGGGTAGTCATGACTAGAACTGCTATAAATATTCATTGACAGTTTTTATGCCACATAAACTTCCATTTCTTTAGGGTAAATAGGATAAATAAATTCTTGAGGAGCGGAATTTTGGGGTCATATGATAAATATATGTTTCATTTTATAAGAAACTGAAAAGTATTCTCTGTAATGACTATACCATTTTGTATCCACACCAGCGGTATATGAGGGTTCCAGTTGATTTGTCTTGCTAGCACTTGATATTGTCAGCATTTTAAAATTTAAGCCGTTCATATAGATGTGTAGTAATATCTTGCCATTTCTCTAATGGCAAAATGACATTGAACGTTTCTTCATATGCTTGTTAGCCATCCTTTTATTTTCTTTGGTGAGAAAGAAAACTGTTAGAAGATTAGTCAGCTCTCTTGCTCACTTTTCAGATTAAGCTGTATTTTTGTTGTTGTTGAGTTTGAAAGTTCTTTATATATTCTAGATATAAGTCTTTTGACAAATACATTGGTTTACAGATGTGTGCTTAGTCACTCAGTCATGTCTGATTCTTTGCGACCCCATGGACTGTAGCCTGCCAGGCTCCTCTGTCCATGAGGATTCTCCTGGCAAGAAAACTCGAGTGGATTGCCATGCCTTCCTCCAGGGGATCTTCCTAACCCAGGGATTGAACGTAGGTCTCCCCTCATTGCAGGTGGATGCTCTACCATCTGAGCCACCAGGGAAGCCGTGATATCTGGTTTACAGAGATTTTCTTGCAATCCATAGCTTGTCTTTTTCTTCTCTTAACAGTGTCTTTCACAGAGCAAAAGTTTTTAACTTTTATGACATCAACTTTATCAGTTTTTTTCTTTCTAGATCATGTTGTTGGTGAAATGAATCTGAGAAATCTGATCACAAAAATTGTCTCCCTTATTTTCTTCTAACAGTCTCATAGTTTTATATTGTTATATTTAGATCTGTGATTCATTTTGTGACTTTAGTTTTTCTATAAGGTGTATTATGTAGTCTGAGGTTTATTTTACAAGGTTCATTTCTTTGTATGTGGATGTCCAGTTGTTCCAAAGCCATTTATTGAGAAGACTTCTTCCTCTGTTAAGTCATCTTTGCAGTTAACCTTTGTCTAAAGTTAATTGTCCGTATTTGAATGGGTCTAGTTTTAGACTCTGTTCTATTTCATTGATATATGTCATTTTTGTTGTTCAGTCACTTAGTTGTGTCCCTACTCTTTGCCACCCCATGGACTACAGCATGCCAGGCTTCCCTGTCCTTCACTGTCTCTCGGAGTTTGCTCAGACTCATGTCCATTGCATCGGTGATGCCATGCAACCATGTCACCCTCTGTGGCCCCCTTCCCCTCTTGACCTCAGTCTTTCCCAGCCTCAGGGTCTTTTCCAGTGGTCTCTGTGTCTGGCCTTGTACGAATGCAACGTTGTCTTTGTCGCTGCGGCTTTAGGCAGGCTTAACACCTGGCAGTGCCGTTCCTCCAGCTTTATTCTGCTTCTTCAAAATGGCTTCACCCGCTCTAGTTCATTTGTCTTTCTATATAAATTTTAGAATTAACTTCTGTGTAGCTATAAAAATGGCCTGATATTTTGATTGGACTTAAGTTAAACTTACAGATTACTTTGGGAATTGAGTCTTAGGATCTGTGAACATGGTTTAGACCTTCTTTATCCATTTATCTGTCAACAGACATTTAGGTTACTTTCATGTCTTGGCTGTTGTAAATAGTGCTGCTATGAACACTGAAGTGTGTGTATCTTTCTGAATTAGAGTTTTCATCTTTTTTGTATATATGCCCAACAGTGGGGTTGTTGGATCATATGGTAACTTTCTTGTTTTTTAAGGAACCTCCATACTTTTCTTCATAGTGGCTGCACTAATTTACATTCTCACCAGCAGTGAAGGAAGATTTCCTTTTCTCCAAACCCTCTTCAGCATTTATTCCTTGTAGACTTTTTGAGGGCTTCCCTGGTGGCTCAGAGGTTTAAGCGTCTGCCTGGAATGCAAGAGACTCAGGTTCGATCCCTGGGTCAGGAAGATCCCCTGGAGAAGGAAACGATAACTCACTCCAGTACTCTTGCCTGGAGAATCCCATGGAGGGAGGAGTCTGGTAGGCTACAGTCCATGGGGTCACAAAGAGTCAGACACGACTGATGGTCATCCTGACCAGTATGAAGTGATCCTTCATTGTAGCTTTGATTTGCATTTCTCTGACAGTTAGTGATACTGAACGTCTTTTTGTGTACCTCTTGGCAATCTTGTATATCTTCTTTGGAGAAATGTCTTCTTAGGTCTCCTGCTCAGTTTTTGGTTGGGTTACTGTGTTATTTTTTTATACTGAGCTGTATGAACTGTTTGTTTATTTTGGAAATTAAG
This sequence comes from Neotragus moschatus, assembly GCA_006410615.1. Taxonomy (NCBI): domain Eukaryota; kingdom Metazoa; phylum Chordata; class Mammalia; order Artiodactyla; family Bovidae; genus Neotragus; species Neotragus moschatus. The sequence goes on from SJYA01002250.1 coordinate 57,693, forward strand.
CCCTTGTTGGTCACATCATTTATAAATATTTTCTCCTGGTCCATAGGTTGTTTTTCATTTTATTTATGGTTTCCTTTCCTGTGCAAAGGCTTGTAAGTTTGATTATGTTCCATTTGTGTATTTTTGCTTTTATTTCTTTCACCTTGAGAGACTGACCTAAGAAAACATTGCTACAATTGTTGTTAGTGTTTGACATATATTCTCTTCTAGGAGTTTTATGATGTCATGATTTATATGTAAGTCTCGAATCTATTTTGAGTTTATTTTCGTGTATGGTGTGAGGGAAAGTTCTACCTGTTTCGATTTACATGCAGTTGTCCAGCGTTCCCAATACTACTTCCTATCTTTTCTCCATTGTATATTTTTACCTCCTTTCTCTAAGATTAACTGACCATAAATGTATGAGTTTATTTCTGGGCTCTCAGTTCTGTTCCATTGACCCATATATCTGTTTTTGTGCCAGTACCACACTGTTTTGAATTCTGTAGCTGTGCAGTATTGTCTGAAGTCCAAGAAGGTTATGCCTCCACTTTTGTTCTTTTCCCTCAGGATTGCTTTAGCAATTCTGGGTCTTTTGCTATTCCATATAAATTATAAGGTTATTTGTTCTAGTTCTGTGAAAAATGTCATGAGATAATTTGATAGGGATCACATTAAATTTTAAAATTATTTCGGGTGGTATGGCCATTTTAACAATATTAATTCTTCCAGTCCTAGAGTGTGGGATATCTTTCCATTTCTTTGAATCATCTTCAGTTCCTTTATCCATGTCTCATAGTTCTCAGCATATATGTCTTTTGTCTCCTTGGTCAGGTTTATTCCTAGGTGTTTTTTTTTTTTTTTTTTTTTTACCAATTTTAAAAGGAAT
>SJYA01002250.1:58673-75362 GCA_006410615.1 Neotragus moschatus
TTTTTTTTTTTTTTTTTGATAACAATTTTAAAAGGAATTTTTCCTTTGTCTTTCTGCTATTTCATCATTAGTGTAGAGAAATGCAACAGAGTTCTGTATGTTAATTTGGTATCCTGCTACCCTGCCAAATTTGTTTATCAGTTTTAGTAGTTTTTGTGTGGAGTCTTTAGGATTTTCTATCTCGAGCATCACTCATCTGCATATGATGACAGTTTTACCTCTTCCCTTCATTTTTATTTCTTTTTTTTTTGGTCTGGATTGCTGCAACTAAGACTTCCAGTGTAAGGTTGGACGTAAGTGGTGAGAGTGGGCATCCTTGTCTTTTTCCAGATTTTAGTGGGAAGATGTTCAGCTTTTCACTATTTACTGTTATATTGGCTGTCAGTTTGTCATAAATAGCTTTTATTATGTTGAGATATATTCCCTCATGGTCATATGGTTTTTGTCTTTTATTGTTGTGGTGGTATATCACATTGATTTGAATTCACAAGGATGTTGAATCATCCTTGTGACCGTGGAATGAACTAGCTTGATCAGGGTGTATGATCCTTTTATATGTTGTTGTATTTGGTGTGCTAATATTTTGTTGAAGATTTTTGCATCAATATTCATCAAAGATATTGGCATGTAATTTTCTTTTCTGGTACTGTTGGTTTTGGTATCAGGGTGATTGTGGTTGTAGAATGACTTTGGGAGTGTTCCCTCCTCTTCAGTCTTTTAGAAGAGTTTGAGAACGATTGGTGTAAGTTATTTATATATTTAGTGGAATTCTCCTGTGAAACCATCCTGTCTTGGACTTTTGTTTGCAGTGAGATTTTAAAAAAATTTTATTACAGATTCTATTTCGCTAATAGGGATTGGTCCATTCAGATGATCTCTTTCTTGATTCACTTTTGGTAGGCTGTACGTTCCTAGAAACTTGTCCATTCCTTTTAGATTGTCCAGTTTGTTGGTGTGTAATTTTTCATAGTATTCTCTTCTTCTTTTTTTTTTTTTTGTATTTCTGAAGCATCTGTTGTTATTTCTCCTCTTTCATTTTTTATTTCGCTTATTGGGTCCTTGCTCTTTTCTTCTTGGTGAGCCTGGCCAGAGGTTTGTCAATTTTGTCTGTCCTTTCAAAAAATCAGCTGTTGGTTTTATTGATTGTTTTTAATTATTATTTTGTCTCTTTTATTTCCTTTATGATCTTTATTATTTCTTTCCTTCTGCTGACTTTACGTAGTTTGTTCTTCTTTTTCTATTTCTTTCAGATGGTAGGTTAAGTTGTTTATTTGAGATTTTTCTTTCTTGTTTTTTGAGGAAGGCATGTATTGCTTCCCTGGTGGCTCAGAGGTTAAAGCGTCTGCCTCCAATGTGGAAAATCTGGGTTCGATCCCTGGGTTGGGAAGATCCCCTGGAGAAGGAAATGGCAACCCACTCCAGTATTCTTGCCTGGAGAATCCCGTGGACAGAGGAGCTTGGTGAGCTACAGTCCACAGGGTCGCAAAGAGTCGGACACGACTGAGCGACTTCACTTTGTATTGCTATGGACTTCCTTCTTAGAACTGCTTTTGCTGCATCACATAGATTTTGTATGGTTGTGTTTTTATTGTCATTGTCTTGAGGTATCTTTTAATTTCTTCTTTGATGTCATTATCGACTGGTTGGTTTTTTAGTAACATGTTGTTTAGTTTCCATATAATACTTTTTTCTTACTTTTGTCTTTTCTTTCCATGTAGTTTCATGCTATAGAGGTCACAAAAGATTGCTGAAATAATTCTATCCTCTTCAATTTGTTGAGGCTTGTTTTGTGTCCCAGTGTGTGGTCTACCATAGGATATGTTCCAGGTATGCTTGAAAAGAATGTGTATTCTGAGCTTTTGGATGTAATATCGGAAAATATCAACTAAGTCTACCTGTTCTATTGTGTCACTTAGGATCTTTGTTGCCTTATTGGTTTTCTGTCTGGAAGATCTGTCCATTGATGTCAGTGAGGTGTTAAAGTCTCCTATTATTAATATTCCTGTCACTTTCTCCCTTTGGGTCTGTTAGTGCTTTTTTTATGCACCTAGGCACTCTTGTATTGGGAACTTATATGTTAATGAGTGTAACATTCTCTTCTATTAATCTTTTTGTTGTATAGTGTCCTTTGTCTTTCCTTATAGCCTTTGTGTGACATGAGTACTGGTGTATCCACCTTCTTGTCATTTCAGCCCCCCTGCAACACCTTTTATAAAAACTTCGGCTGCATGGCCTCTTTGTTGTGGCATGTGGGCGTCTCTTGTTGCAGAGCACAGGCTCTAGAGCACTTGGGCTTCTTTAGTTGCAGCGTGTGGCCCCTCTAATTGCAGTATGCAAGCTTAGTTGTCCCATGGCATGTGGGGTCTTAGTTCCCTGATGAGGGATCTTACTCATGCCCCCTGCATTGGAAGGTGAGTTCTTAACCACTGGACCACCAGGAAAGCCCCAGTGCCTTCTTTTTTATATAAAAATACTAAATATAGCCATTTAGGGCTATAAATGTATCTCTAAGTCTTTATTTATGTCCCACAAATTTTATGTTGTACTTAGAGTTTTGTTCAGCTCAAAATATTTTCCTAATTTCACTTAAGACTTCTTGTATAACAGTTATTTAGAAGTGAGTTGTTCAGTTTCCAAGAGTTTGGAAACTTTCCTGTTGTTTTTTTACTTTCAAATCTAAACCCATGGTGGGTGAAGAGCTTATTTTGCATGATTTCAATTTTTAAAAAAGTATTAAGGTTTGTTTTATGACTGAGGTTATGGTCTATCTTGGGGAATACTCACTATGAATTTGACAAGACTATGTACTGGACTTTTGTTGAGTGGAGTTTTCTCTGAATGTCAGTTATATTCAGTTAGTTGGTGGTATTATTAAGTTCTTCTGTATCTTATTGATTTTCTGTGCACCAATTCTGTCAGCTCCTGAGAAAAGAGCATTGAAGTCTTAATTTATGCGCCTCACTTTTCAGGTCTGTCACTTTTTGCATCATATTTTGAAGCTCTGTTGAAAGGTGAAAACACATTTAGAACCGTTGTGTGTTCCTGATGAATTGGCCCTTTTATCATTGTGTAACGTCCCTCTTTATCCCTGGTAATTTTCTTTGCTTTGAAGTCTACTTGTATACAAGTCTACTTGTTAACATAACCACTCCAGCTTTGTTTTGGAATAATATTTGCATGATCCATCTCTTTGCCTTTTATTTTACTCCTTCTAATATCATTATATTTGAGGAGACTTTCTTGTAGAAGCATTTAATTAGATTATTTTTAAATTCCATTCTGTCAGCTTCTATATTTAGACCATTTATGTTTAATATAATTATTGATATGTGTGGGTTTATGTATGTCATATCAATATTTGAATATTTGTTTTCTGTTGGCTCTTTGTTTCTTATTCCTCTATTTCCCCATTCCTGCCTTATTTTGGAGTTTTGAACTTTTTAAAAATTCATTTTAATTTATCTCTTATGTCTTTGACTATGTCTAAATAATTATTCTAGCAATCATAATACATGTATACTTTTTATAGTTTGCAGTTTACTTGCTGTTGATACTTTATTAATTTGAAAGAAATGTGAAAGTCTTATCACCATATGGGAACCTCTACCACCACACCCCCGCCCCCATCTTGCATTTGTCTTATATACTACATCTACTTATGGGAAAACTCCAGGAGACGGTGTGAGGAGAAGAATCATCTATTATATTTACTCAGACATTTGATATTTATATTACTCTCCCTTCTTTCTTGATGTTCCTGATGCCTTCTTATGTCATTTTTCTTCTTCCATTAGTGATTATTTTAGAGTAGGTCAATTGACAGGATTGTTTGTGGCCTGGAACGTGAGAACAGACGTGAGAGAATAAGAAAATGGGGGGATTTTCTCTGGTCTCTCTGAGCTGGAAATAGAGAGCTTCTCCTGGAGCTCTCTGTTCAGGCTGATGCGCACTTCTGCAGAGAAGGGGCTACAGAGACGGGGGAGCTGCAGAGAGGCCTGTCTGGTGGATTCTGCAGAGACGAAGAATGTGAAATGCAGTTGTGATTTGGTGCCCTTTTGAATTCTGATCTTCTTCCCACATTTGGCTGATATTAACTTTTCATGTTCCTCAGATATCCTATTCCATGCAGTCCAGACAGAATGTGTAGTTATATTCATTCAGAAAGATGGAGTGTTATGTGCTTACTCTATTTTACCTGCACCTAGAACCTGGCATAGCAGGATATTTATAACAAATATTTAATAATATTTATTGGGTAAATAAATGAATGAGCTATCAAACAGTTGGTCCCAAGCTCTGTCTTCAGCACCAGACTTGAATTTCTAAGTCTCCAGCCCTTTTGGAATGGAATCTAAATGATAGAGTCAGTATCTGCACACTGGGCATCGCCAGCACAGAGTCCTGTCTGCATGTTCAGCACGTCCAGACTCAACCTATTCCTCTGCCACTGAAGGCCAGCTCCTAATTGCAGTTTCTTCATTTGCCACCACTGGCCCATCTACTATAAATCAACCACTAGTTGTCTTTTATCCTTTTCCTTCAATGAGTTTCAGGCAACTAAGTTCTCTGTTTGGTAATATTTTCCTGATAGTTCTCACTTTCTTACTCTCTGCCTTACCACCCTAGTTTACACGTCTAGACTCATGAGTTAAGTTGGCCCAACCACAGGACAAGCAGAACCATTGTCGGTGACAGTAGAGAGCAAATAATGAGGAGGAACCAGAAACATGGGGTCACAGCCAGGAATGTCCATTTATAGGGAGACGGGATTCAGGGGAGGAGGGAGCTGCTACACAGATCTCCAAGCCTGAGGGCTGTGGAAAGCTTGCCTCACTTGGCGAGTTGAGACCCAGGCACATTGATGTGTTAACACAATAGTGACTCCTGAGAAGGGGGCTCCCAGTAGGTGTGAGGGGCCAACAGTCTCCTTCGGGTCCCCAGGCTCCTCCCTGGGGCCTTCAGGGCTACTTCTGAGCTGTGCTGCTAAAAGCCCCCTGACTTTCTCTCTCCTCCCCGTGTAGTCCATGTTCTCCACTCTGGGCCAGCTGACTACCTCTCAGACAACCACCCTGAGCCCACCAGAAGCCTGGACTGACAGCTGTCCACTGCCTTCCAGGTTCAAGGCCCTCCACCTCTCTCTCCCTCCTCTCTGCCACTCTTACCATCTCCTCCAGCTCACCAGGGCTAGTCCTTGGGCCCCAGAGAGCCCCCACTCTCTTACCTCCATGCCTTCTCATACCATTCCATCCCCTGATTCCCACACACCACCCCAGTCCCTTCTTATCTAAGCTGTCCTTCCAGTGCCTCTCAGATGCCACTGATTCCAGAGGGCTCTCGTACCCTCCCTTTCTTGACTCCAGGCTGACACCCTCCTGCCTCCTTCTTAACCCACCTTAGCCAGTGGTCACTGGTCATACTGGATGTATTGTACCTTGAAGGCATGTTACTGTCTTCTGTTTGGCCTCTGTGGCTCTTGTATGTAGGTCTCGGTTAGTAATCCTTGTTGGATCAAAGTGAGTGGAACCAGACCAGCTGCTGTGCCATCTCTAGAAAGTCTCTTAGAGAGATGAGAGGGCTGTGATTGTGATATGACAACCACTGATGGCAAGGCACTCGGGCTCCCTGCTGTACGGATGAGGCTCGCTTTGTAAATGGGAGATTCCCTTATCTGTGACATCACTTGTTTGTTTTTCCCTTTGGTGTTAATCCTCTGAAGGGTCAGGAAATAGGAAACAGCCGCATTAAGCATGAGATTCTGAGGGCTCTGTCCGCAGCTGACAGTGAGAGCAGAGCTGCAAGGTAGTGGAGGCTGGTACCGGTTCAGCCAATTCTTCTCCCCTTTGCAAGCACCGAATGACAAGCAGACTTCTCAGCTCCGAGCAGCCCGTCATGTTCAGATGATAAATGTGTCCCTGGACAGAAGAGCTTGTTGAGTGATATTTACCAGGGTCTCCATGAAGAGCCCTGAACTCCCAAGGGAGCATTTTCAGCCTTCAGCTGCTGGTCGACTGACACCCGTGGAGTGGCAAGAGGAATAAAGCTTTGTTCCCTGCTCTCCAGCAGGGTGGAGGCACGGTGATTTGTTTAGGTGCTCGCAAGTTTTCTGGTTCCTCTTGTTTCCTGTCTTCATTCCCTCCTTCCCCTGTCAAACCCCAGCAGAAAGAGATGGACTGTTTGAGAGGCTTGGAACCTCAGAGAGGGAGGGGTGGGAGTCAGGCCTGGCTCCGCCACTGAGTGCTTCTGGGCTAGCTCCTCAGCTTCTCCAGACCTAGAGGAGATGACGAGAGCTGCCTCACAGGCTTGCTGTACAGATGAAATCACATCTGGCTAGAAATACCCTGCGTGTTGTAAGATGCTCCCCAGTGTTGGCATCGTTCGGCCGTTCTTCCTTGTACACCTGCTGTGTGCCAGGCACTGCTGGGTTTGAAGGGCGGGTTCAGTTGTGGGCTCTGGGAAGAAGTTGGGCTAGTGATGCCTTGATCAGCCATTGGTGTGGTTCTGGGACGAAGGAGAGTAGCTGGCTCTGAGATTACCTCTTTGCCATCCCTGAAGGCTGTCCATCTCCCAGCACTTCTCTGGGACTCAGCTCCTGGGATCCCCTCCCAGTGGTGGGGCATTGGTGTGTCCTTCTCCAAGGAGCATGGCTAAGTAGGGCTCCGGTGCTTCATGCCAGGTTCTCCAGGGAGACAGGACCGACAGGGCATCATGCACACGAGCTTTGTTGTGGGGAACTGGCTCACACGGTTCTGAAGACTGAGACGCCCCAGGTCTGTTTTTGGCGAGCCAGAGACAGAGAGTCGGTGGTGTAAGTTGTGGGGTGTCCACATCTGAGGTGGGAAGCGCCACACCCCAGCTCCAGGGGTGTGGGCGGGGAGGCCTCTCTCACTCCCTCTTCTCCTCCTGTTCAGATGCTCAGTGGGTTGGACAAGGCCCACCGACTCAGGGAGGGCGGTTTGCATTCCTCAGTCTAGATTCCATTGTTAATCTCACCTGGAAACGCCCTCGCAGCCTCGTTCGTTACCCAGAGTGATGCTGGGCTGGGCACCCCAAGGGCCCGCTCAAGTTGATACATAAAATGGACCCTCTCATCAGGGCTGACACTCACGCAGAGCCTTCAGGTTTACTAAGTGGCATCACACACTGCATCTCGGCCCTAGGATGACCGGGGGTGGGGGTGGGGTGGGGGGCGGGTCATCCCCTTCTCTTCCCTGTGACCCTGACGCCAGGGGCTCACCGGCCTGGCTGCTCGCGGCGGGCCGCGCTCACCCTCAACCTGAGTCTCGGTGCGCCCAGCCTCTTTTCTGGCAGCGGGTCTGTCCCTTCCCAGGTGCCACTTCTGCACGCAAGCAGCTTGCGAGGCTGGTCCCTGAGTCTGTCCTGTGCCTCCAGTGCTCTCTACCCCTCCACCTGCTCCTTCGGCAGCAGGAGCTTTACACACAGTTGCCGTGCGGGCTGGGAGTCGCCTGTGAGCCGGACGTCACTCTGCATTTCCAGAGTCTGGGAGCAGTGGGCGTTGAAGGAAGGTGGGGCTCCACACATGGAGTGGCCTTTGCTGAGCCCCTGGCGTGGTGGCCAGGGTCGCGTTGGGGACCAGGGGCAGCCAGCACTCCCTCTGCATGTCTGCGGCTGCTCGAGCTGCCTCTTTTGGCCTCTCACATGTTTAATATGCCCTATTATTTTAATCAGGCTGGTGAATCAAGGCACTCCTGAGTATTTCTGTTTATTTGAAACCCATTCTGAGATGTTCTTTCACAGTCTGTCATAGGGGAAATATGAATTTAGTAATTTAAAACTTATAACATCTTCATGCTGACCTTGGAATGGGCTTCAATCAGCCACATTTCTCAAGCCTGCATTTTAACAGTCCCCCTCTGCCTGGCCTTGCAGCCACTCTTGGGCATGTCTGTCTCCTCGTCTGGAAAAGTGCCTTTAGGGACTGTGCATCCCCTGCCTGGTGTGGTGCCTGGCACAGGCAAGTGCTTAGTTACTGGTTCCGAGCTGGAATGGACCGGAGTTCCTGCCACTCTGCGCACTTGCCCAAGCCCTGTGCTGGTGGAGTGCCCGCCGGCCGGCAGGACACAGCAAGTGGTGCCATTCGTTCAGCAAGGGGCGATTCTGCACCCCACCCATGTGGGGCACACGCTGGATGCAGGGAGTGCACCCCGGGCACTAGCACAACCCCTTCCTGAAGAGGGTTTGCAGCCAGGGGGCAGTGCCGGACATGAGCAGGCGGACCGCAGGGAACAGAAGGGGAATGAGGGGAGCAGGAGGGGACTCGGGAGGAGCCGGGCCATGCTGGAGCCGATGAACGGGGCCTCGGAGCAGGCTCTGCAGCACTCGGCACCTTCCTCTGCTGTCTTCCTGCAGGGCCTGTGCCAGCAGCGAGACTGAGAGTGAAGCCGGAGACGCTGTGGACCAGCAGTTCGAGGAGATGAGCAACAGGCTCAACTCTGTCACCGACCCCACGGGCTTTCTTCGGATGGTTCGCCGCAACAACCTCTTTAACAGGTGCGTGTGGCTCTGCCTCCTGGGCAGTGCAGCTTCTGTGACCTTCCAGCTGCATGGGCCCTGGTGGGATGGCGGTCTGCAGGGGCGAGCGCGGTGCTCTGGCCCTCAGGGTCACAGCAGCCCCTCCAGGTCGGGGGAGGAAGCGCGGCAGGCCTGATGTGACTGTCCACCATGGCTGGGTGGGAGGCCCAGGGGACAGTCGGCCGCTCCCTCCTGTGGCCGCAGGACTGATCTCCCAGATGCCAAGAGAGGCCACACAGGGCTGTGCCACACACTTTCTCCCTGGCCAGCTTTTGCCCATAGCTCATGGCCAGGCCCCTGTGCGGCCCTCTCTGGCCTGAGGTTGAGAAGGCCAGATGAGCAGATGCCAGCATTGCTGGGGAGGAGCCCGTCCACACCCGGGCCTGTCTCCACTACTTGACCATAGGTCTCAGTGGCGCTGAGATGAGCCAAGGTTGAAATTGCCAACTGGTGTACCCCTGCGTCTTTTCACCGGGGGTGCAAGCCGAGCTGTGTCCAGATGAACAGGGGAGGCGGTTGGGGTTAAGGAGCACTTCTGCTGTCACTGGTCAGCAACACCTGGGAGTCACATTTGGAGAGACCTTTCCAGAAAGATACCCTGGGCACTGAGGCCCCCGCCTTTGAGGGCAGCAGGGGGAGCCTGCGCGCGGGAGGGAGTGGCCATTGTGGACGGGGCCGTCACGCCCTGGGTGCTCCTGCTCCAGGCCCTAGTTTCCTCCCATTATTGTGCTGTCAGGGTGACAAACGTGTGTTTACTTTTCCAGGAGTGAGTCAGATGGGACGGCAGCCAGGAGCCAGGGCTGAAAGGAATGGCATTTGGTTGTCTGGAGGCCAAAACCTCAGGCTGGTTCACTCCCAGTTTCCTCTGCAGCCCTGCCCCCTTTGCAGGTGTCCCTCGTGGCTCTAATTTCTTGGAAGGGACAGGACCAGGCACGAGGAGGTGTGGGGTTGAGGCTGGCTCCATCCTGAGCCTCAGCTCCTCGGGCCGGGCGATCTCGGCGCTTCCAGTGCTGCGATCCCTGGTTGTAAACTAGGATGTCAAGAGCGCAGGGCTCAGGTCTGGCCTTGTCACCTGTCAGCTATGGGACCTGCGGCAGGTGACTTCACCACTGTCACCGTTTCCTTGTCACTGAAGTGGGAGCAAGCTTCCTACTTTGCAGGGGAATGACAGCAGCTAATGCATGAGCAGCTCCCGCTGGGCTTTGGAGTGTGCAGAAAGCTCATAGGCTTCTGTAGCTTTCTGCCATCTTGCGTGAAGTGGGAAGGACACTGTTGCACTTGGATTCTCCCGATAACGCGAGTGGATACACTTTGGAAGGGATGAAACGTACATGTCCCTGGGCAGCAGCTACTGGCCACCCCAGGTTGCGGCCTCACCCGCCCTTTCTCTTCCCGTCCTGCTTCGGGTTGCTTGTGTGAGAGACAGCGCACACACCAGAGGCCGCTGTCAGGCATCCACAGCCGACCTGATCTCAAGCGTGCCCGCGGTCAGGAGCCCCTCCTCCAGGGCCTTGGGCACTAGGCAAGGAAAGGGTCAAACCTGGTGTACCCGAGGTCCTAGCTCATCATCCCTGGACAAGGAGTATGAATTTTGTATCATGGAGTTGCTTGTTTTGAGAAAACATTCGTTGTCACTCTGAGCAGGTCTGAGGTAGGTCCAATGAACTCAAGACCACGGGTTAGCTCACTAAACAGTGGTGCATTAAACAATGTGGTTAGTGCCTGCGTTCAGGCTGAGGACAGGCCAGCCTGAGGCTGGGAGGGGCCGTCAGGCCCACAGTGCAGGAATCTGGCTTCACTGCCTGGCTGCTCTCTGCCCGGCTCCCTCTTCAGGCCTGACCTGCCTGAAGCCTCGAGCCTGCCATCAGGAAGACGCTGGCAATGGAAATCCTGCACCTCTCTGCACGCCTTTCCAGTCTTGACCTCCTAGAGGCTTCTGAGGGCAGATCGGAGGAGAGGAAACAGTCTGTTCTTTCAGCTCTGGTGCTGCATGCCACAGGCCTCTGCTGCCAACCACAGGCCCAGGAAGGGGGGTGCTGGCCTCCATCCATCCTAGCGACCCACAGTAGTAGAGATATCCTGGTTAGGATGGCGTGGGCCCTTGCTACCTTCTAGCCCAGACATGACTGTAGCAGCTGAGGGGCACACAGGCCAGGAAGGTGGAGACCTGCTGCCCAGCAGGTACAGGGCTGTCTGTCTGGTCCCACCTCCCAGCTGCCCTGACCTCGTGGGGTCCCCGCAGGCCTTTTTCTCTGCCCCTTCATGACCAGGAGGTGGGGCTGGTGTGTCACTGGCTGGGATGGCTAAGAAGTGGCTTTTCTGCAGACCCCAATACTGTGGGAGCTTGCAGGGTGCTGTCCCCGAGCCCAAAGTGGTGAGGTGGCAGCAGCCGTGTGTATAGCAGCGCCAGATCCCCGCTGCAGGCCAGCTCTGTGATTCATGGGCTGCTGGCCCTGTTGTTCTGGGTGGTGTGCTGGACTAGTTGGGGATGAGGCTGCCACGGCAGACGCCAGTCAGCTGAGACTTGGCCTTAGAATTCTTCCCCTCCCCTCCACACACTGCACAGCTTGGTCTTTGTTCTTGAGGTCACCACCACCACTGTTTTTCTTCTTGCCTCTGCACTTTGGCAGAAAACACAGTGGCGTGTTGAGCCCAGAGCAGGCAGTGCTAGTGAGGAGAAGCAAGGAGTCTTCTCTCATTCAGTACCTGACCTCGGGGTGCCCCCCTGGGCAGAGCAGCAGCGCCCAAAGGGGCCTCTGCCCCACGTCTTGCAGAACGCTTGGGAAGTCATGCTGGAGGCTGGAACGCCCATGCACTTGTGTGCGTGTGTGTGTGTGAGCGTCTGAACCGGGGCAGTCAGCAGATCACTTTCACTGCGGAAAAGAGGAAGCGGAACAGGATATGCTGTCAGCCGCTCCGGGCTTCTGGGTCCCAGGCCGTGCCCTGGCCTTGTGGGTGCACCCAGCCAGGACCCATTAGGGCCAGTATCCCAGAAGGGTTCTGCCTGCTGTTGCCACTGTCTTTGCTCTTTCCCTTTCTGGCAGTGTGTGTGATGGGAGGTAGGAAGGAACTTTCTTATTGCCCAGATGTCAGTGGTTGGAACCCAAGCAGAGAGCAACAATGTGTTGAGGTTCTCCCTTCTAGAGAGGGGTCACATGGGGCCAGAGCCCTCCCTCAGCTCTGCAACCTCCAACTAATACCCCAAGCACCCCCACAAAAGGGTGAATTGGCAAACAAGACTCCCTGGCCTGATCGGGGTCCCCCAAGAGAGTCAGTGACAAAGACTGAGGGTCCTGCGGGAAGAGAGGGTGGCACCACTGTCCTGGGGGACCAGCCTCCTATGACCAGACAGGAAAGAAGAGATTAAAGAGAGGGCCCCCATGCGTGATCCACGCGCCCATGTCAGTGTGGCTCCAACATGGACCTTCCCGATGGGCGGGTGAAAGACAGAGCTCCGGCCCCCAGATCCCACCCATCTAAGGCTCCCTCCAGTGGTCACAGCCTTTGCCTGAACTCCTCCAGTGAGCAAGAGCTCACCACTTCTGAGGCAGTGCCTTCTGTCCTTGTACAACACTAATTTGGCTCTGGGTTTTTTTGTAAATGAGTGAGACTCCATGAAATTCCACAAGTTTGTGGGGGGACAGGTCCTGTGTGGGCCAGGACCCACAGATCCCCCATGGGTACAAGGCCCTTTGGAATTGGAAGGGGTGTTTCTGTGGTAGCGTCAGCGGGGCAGGCTGCACACACAGTGACTTCTTCTCTCCATCCCTCAGTGCATGGTAAGCCTGTCCTCCCAATGCCCAGCTTGGGCCCCTAATGGGGTCAGCAGGCAAAGCCTGTGTGCGGCTGGCCTGGGCACCAGATTTTCCTAGGTGATCGCCGCCCCGGCCCCCGACTGGGCTGTGGAGCAAAGAGCAGAGTGGGCCGCGCCGTGGTCCCTGCTGGAGGGCCATCCCCAGCTCCTTGGTGATGCGTGTGTCACAGCCCTTGACCAGCCTTCCCGGGAGAGCCCATGACCAGAAGAAGAGTCCTGCATGGCCCAAGTTTGTCCCTGGGCTTGAGAGGAGTCATGTCCCTGGAAGGGCAGGTGGCCTGAGCCCACCCCCCGAGGAGGGAGCGGCCGGGGAGCCGGGCGCTGGGTGACTGGGGAAGTGAGCAGGCAGGCAGTGCCGACATCTTATTGAATAAGTAGTTACAATGCAGCCTTTGACAGCCTTCACCTCCCCAAGGAGACAGCCTTCTTGTGAGGATGTTCGTGGTGGAGAGTCACTGGCTGCTTGAATATAATGAGTTCATCAATTAATCTTTCTGCTGGTACCTTAAAATCTAGGCGCTTGTTGAGATCTCAGGCCAGCCAGCTCCCTTCCCTCAGCAGACGCAGTTCAGAGCCCCAAGGGGAGTTTGGAGCCTCGGGCAGGGCCAATGGTGGGGAGGAGGAGCCCAGTGGGTCACAGCAGCAGATGCCCGTGGAGCAGGCACTCGGCTCTGTCTGCCAGGGCCACTCCCAGCTCCTCGAATGTGGGGCAGGAGGCCCCCTGAGGAAGGCTGGGGCCTCTTGGGACTCAGGAGGAGCAGAAGCAGGAGCCCCGACCCCAAGGCATGGGACCCTGCTGCTGTGAGCACTTCCTAGCCTCCTGAACTGGCCACTGGAATGTGAGAACCTCTGGTAGAGACCTCAGGGCGGCACCTGGAAGGAGCTCAGCACTGTGGGGACCTCTGCCTCCCCCTCCACTGTCTCCCCTCCCCCCAACCCTCCTCCCCCTGGCCTGCACACCCTGGCCCGGGCACATCCTGCGAGCAGACTGCTCGGGGTGCCCCATGCGGCACCTCTCTGTTGGGCATTCCAGATGGTGCAAGGCCTGAGACTGTGGCGGTGCTGGGCCCTGGGCTCCCAGCTTCCTGATGCCTGACTGTTGAGAGCCGGTGGGGCCCTGGGCCTCAGGGCCTCAGGCCTAGAGTCTCCATTTACTCACTTGTGGTGGGGTGGGCTGGGGTCTAAGGCGAGACTTGGCTATGGGAGGCTTCCAGGGACGGGCATGTGTGCGCCCGGCCAGGCCCACCCCAGCTGAGGCCCTTCCCTCCTGTGGCCCAAAAGACAGCAGGGCCCCCGGGGAACGTTCCTGACTTAGCTCCCGTCGTGGCCTTGCGTGCACGGGGTTGGTGGGAAGGACCTGAGTGCTGGCAGGGAATTGAGAGCAGCACAGAGGACCTCCGGGTGCAGGGGGCAGCTGTGGGGCACCCGCCCTGCGCCACCTCAGTCAGCCCGCCCCTCTGGGCTTTCGTGAATCACCCCTTTGCCCCCTGTGCTCGCTGCTCCCCTGTGTTCTGCCGGGTCCCTGTTCCTCCTCAGAGGAGGGTGGCCTGGTCTCGTGGGGTAGAGGCCTCCGGGTGGCAATGGGGCCCTGGTCCTTGCAAGTCTCTGGGATGCGCCAAGCTTAGGTTTGGGTTCCTTCCTCCGAGCGAAGAGACCGGCAGGATGGACGGGACCTCAGGGCCAGACTGGTCACCTCCGTCCCTGGGGTCTTCAGGCCTGGTGGGGCCCTTTCTTAGTCTCACCTGTGGAGGGCTGAGCCCTGCTCCTCCATTTCTGCTGCTCACCTAGCTGCTCGTCTTGACTGAAAGCCTGAGAAATGTGTGTGGGGGCGTGGGGGGCCCACCACGCCGGCTCTGCATGTGCCCTCAACTCCCCTCCTTCATGGGGCCCTGACTGGAAGCCAGGGCAGCTGGCCTGGTGCTGAGAGCGGCGCTTGGGGCCGAGACTTCCAAGTGCGCATCCCGCAGTGTCTCCAGCGTTCCAGGCACCTGGCAGGCCTTGGGTGGGGCCGTCAGCGTGTGAGCCCGAGCGAGTCCCAGCGCGCAGGGTCTTCTGCAGCCCTGTGTTATAAATCCCCTGCCTGGGGAATAGATCTCTTCATCCCCGGGGAGATTCACGAGCCGCGCGTGCTCCCTGGGCCGCCCGGCATTTGTCAAAGTTCCAGAGACATAAACCACCCCAGCCTCTCCCTGCTCGGGCGCCTCGCTCCTCACCTCGCAGCTCTGCCCGCTGAGGGTGCCGAGCCCAGGTGGCTCCCCCAGCCTGCCAGCCTCCCGGCCCGGGTACCGCTCAGTCCCTCTCCGATCCCGTTAGCCCACAGATGGCCATGCTGCAGAGAAAATGAGTATTTCTCCAGAAGCAGATTAATAAACATCACCTAAGGAAGGAGCTGATAAAGACCGCAGCGCGGTGTGAGAAAACCCTCTGTGCTGAGGGCTGGGCTGTCAGTTAGCCCAGCTGGGTCCCTGGCAGCGAAGGAGGCCTCGAGGACGGCGAGCCAGCGCCCCCTGCTGGAGCCACGTGGCGGCGCGGCTGCGAGTCCCGGGAGCCCAGCCCTCCTTCCTGTGCCCGCAGAGCCTGGGAGAGGCCACCCGCCGCGGTCAGGTTACAGCAAAGGGGGTAGGGAGCAGAGGTGAGTGCAGGGGGCTTAGTGTGTCCTCAGGGCAGGGGGGACACACACAAAAAAGGCTCTCCCCGCAGGGGGGAGCCCTGACCCTGCCCTGCCCCGCAGCCTCCTGGCCTCTCTGAAGCTGGGCTCTTCTTCCCTAGGGGAGGGGCCGCCCCGCCTCCTGAGCGTTGATGTGGGTGGAGCTGTCCTGGTTGGAGCCTGCTTGCGGGCGGTCCCTCCCGCAGCTCACAAGCTTGTCACAGGGATGCGTCCACCCTGTCAGACCACCCTTTCCCCATCTGAGTCCAGATTGCGGAGGCAGAAAGAAATCAGCCAGGCTGAAAGGCGCCGCAGAAACCAAAGCAATACAGTCAGTCACCGAGGCCCCAGCCCGTGGCCCAGCGCCCGCAGTGTGAGGGGGTCACTGGACCATGGTGACATTGCCAGGAAGGAGGACAGCAGGGAGCTGACCATCCCACATACCCGCTCACACTTGTCGACCACTCCGCTGGAGCTCGGAGCCAGGGGACCTCGAGGCACACATCTGTGAGGCCAACTCTCCCCACGCCCCTCACATGGGCAGCTCAGCGAGGGCTCTGGGCTGTGGCCATGTGCTGTTGGTCAGCAAGAGCTGCCCTCGGTCACTGTGAATGTCAAATGTCATAGTAAAAACAGAAGTCACAGGCGAAAAGAAAAAAAAAAGGAAAAACCAAAAGCTGCACACACAGGGAGCTGGTTGACTGCAGTCTGTCCAGGCCAGCTCTCTGGAGGTGAGGAAACCGCTGCTCCCGCCTATGACCCCAGGCGGGAGGAGGAGCAGTTTCCTAGCTCGAGACCTGCCCCTGAAAGTGTGCAGATGCCAAGAGAGTGTCCTCCGAAACCCCCGCTAAAGTGCCACGGCCAGCCATGTGTTTACCAGCCCTGACCAGGGACATCAACTGGCTTCCCCCCTGAACTCACCAGCTACCGTCTTCTAGCCTGGTTCCAGCTCTGGAGCCCCACCAGAGGCCTACAGGGAAGGGGGAAGTCCGCAGGGCCTTTCTCTGATCAGCCTTGGAAGGAACTGGCCTGGTGGAGTTGTTTTCCTGTTCAGGCATGCCTGGTGCTGAAGGGCATAGGCTGTAGCCCAGAGGCCAAGCCACCCAGCCCACTCACCCTGCAGCCCACCCCTGTCCACTTCCCTCAGTGCTCTGCCCCCGGCTCCCCACTGTCCCATTGCCAACAGTGCCAACCCCATCATCCCAAGCACTGTCCCAGTGCTTCGCCCCACGTTGTTCCTGGCCTTGGAGTGGCCTTCCCTGCCTTGTCTCCAGGCAGGCTAACCCTCAGAAGCAGTCCTCCCTGAGAGCCTGCCCTCAGCTTTGTGACCAGCAGAGAGTCTTGTGCCCCAGACCCCTTCCCCACAGGCCAGTGCAGGGACCCTTGGGTTGGCCCTCTGTGAGCCTGTACCTGGCACCCTGCGGGCGTGATGCATGTTGAGAGGGTTAGCGTTGCTGGGCCCCGGTAGGTGCCTCTGGTACTTACCAGGTTCAATAAAAAGGCCCCCAGCCCACTCGGCCTTCCTGCCCAGACCTCCCCACTCACTGTCCCATCAGCAGAGACGCCAGCACCTCCAGATTCTAGATGCTTCACCGTTGTCCTCCCCATCCTGCACCAGTTGCCCTTTTTGCAAACGGTCTGTCCACCACACAGCCCCCCACTTCCTCCTGCCTCCCCCCCGCCCCCACCCCGTGCAGTT